>CM038712.1:8225923-8663423 GCA_021613375.1 Megaleporinus macrocephalus | reverse complement strand
CCAAACTGTTGCAATCAGTTCATTTGACAATTGTAGTAACTGTGATTGGCCTACATTCAATTGCATTGAGTCTAGAATATTAGAAATCTAATTAAATAATAATCAATAAATGATTCTCTTATTTAGAAAATGCTCTGCACTGTGTTGTATTATATTCCACTACTGTGTCCAGTGTTTCCAAACCCAAACAAAAACAACCAAACTCAGCGTTTCCTAGACAACGATGGGGAAACTAAAGCGAGGTCAGAGCTTTCCTTCCAAATACAAACCAAAAGGCTCAAAATAAACCTAACCCAACACTCATCTTGGGCTGAAAATCCTCACAGCCAATGTTTTTGGTGGACACTGGTTTCGTCCAGTCTGTGCCTGTCCAAAATGCTCTAAATGCTGGGAATTCCTTGCCCGGAGCAACTCCCGGAGGCACTGCAACGGAGCAGCAGGTCAAACAGGAGCTCAGAAATCACCACTCCTTTTGTCAAGCACCAGTAATTCAAGAGCTCCAAGACGTAGTGCGTTCAGCTTAGAAGCTATTTTGAAAACATGTCAGCTCACAAAACTGGACTACCAGTTAAAAAAAAAAGAAAAAAGAAAAAAGGTAAAATGTTTGGGGGTTAGCACTGTAGAAGTCTGAGACCACCATTCATTTGCAATCTAAACGACTATTAAGTTAAAGTTTTTCAGCATCAGGGTAAAAAGAATCTATCAGTAACTGGAAATTTTAAGATTTAACAGGAAAATGAACCTCAAAACTAAAACAGGATATAATGTTTTCATGGTTTAGTCCACTCGTCATCTTCACTACAGCTTCCATTCTGTTCTGCAGCCTCCAAAGTTCAGCAGCAGAAGTCTCAATCTTCTACACGTCATGATTCAAGTGAAGACACTCACTGACGTTAAAATCTGGACTCTCTGTAGGGTGGTCAGACCCACTGTTGTCCCAATCTGAGACCACCAGCATCTTCTTAGTTTAATAGTGTTTTTATCTCTTAGTGAGGAGCTCCTTGAACAGCTACACATCCTTTAGCGCTGAGGTGCCTTCTCACAGTGGAAAGATGGACTGCTGTTCTTTGCTTTGAGGGCTGTTTAGCTGAGGGGGGCAGTGTTGGTGGTCTGCTAGGTCTTTCCAGGTGGTTGTTAGGAGTCCCATTTTGTCTGTTAATCATGTTAAGTACTTATCACTGGGTTGTCTTTTATCAAATGTCCTCAGAAATATCTAGTAAATTCTCACTTACTGGCGGTATTGACTGGAAATTAAAGAAACGAAGGGTGGTCTCGGACTTCTCTTGACTGTACTATATGCCACGGCAGGGCTACATGTAGTTATAAGCGCAAGCAAGTCATAAAACATGGTCTAAACTGGTTTATTACCATTTTTAACGAGCTTATGTGACACATCATAACATTTTAACTAAATTAACAGTAAATAAACAAAGTATTTCCACCTAGTGGTTCAGATAGGAATTGCAGGGAGCTGGATGGTGGGCTCCTTATCCTGGATGAAACGCTAGCAGGAAATACAGAAATTAGGCTCATTTGTTTATTGCCATCGATCGGCTAAATTGGAGAAATATCAGCCGATCACATATTTTGATTAAAAACTAGCCAATACTGATACATAGCCAATCGATCCTTCCATCTCTAAACAACATAAAAAAATATTAAGGCTAAACCTGCTTTCGTAACAGGGAAAACATTTTGAGGAGCAAGAAAAGAAGAACAGAGGAAGACAGAAGGCGTCCCCAAACTTCTGCTGCACTCTCCACAATGGCTTTCTTTAACGATCTACTCTATAAAACGTCTTTCCTTGCGTTCCCTCGTAAACAAAGCCCTGTTATTAAAATCTTCTAGCGAGCACTTCCTTCAACTGAGCCTCTTTTCAGCTTCCACAGATCTAACAGACATTCTTTCAGCTGTGGAGCGTTTCAGATGACGTCCCAAGAGTAAGTGTGGGACGAGTTATGGAGCTTAATCAAAGAGACTGCTGACACAGACCCAGTGTGCCAGTTAAACAGGCTGTCTGGGCATGCCCAGTTCTGACTGGCTGCGCCACCTGTAAGAACAAGTACCTTTCTAGCTCAGTACGAGGCGAATGCCTTTGAAAGCATGAATAAAACCACACTCTGATGGTTAATGAATAAATTCAGTATTGTGCAACCCTCGTCAGGAACGGTTTGTGGCACGCTGAACTGAGAAATGAATAAATAATGAAATTACCTTGACTTCATTGGGATTCTCCACCTTTATTCCACCCTGAAACAGAGACAATAACCAGTTTTACTTTAGGCTGTGAAAGATTTGGGTAACAAGTCTACAAGTGGTCGTTTGGCACGATATCAAATAGGGCTGTGTATTGGCAAGAACCTGGCGATACAATACGTATCATGATACAGCGCTCACGATTCAATATATTGCGATACTGCAAGCAGAGCGATAATACTGGGACTTTTCAAATCCTACCAATAAAACACACCACTGTATGAACAGCTTTGCCAATACTTACAGTAGCATTGCGCCCTTGTGCTGCTTGTTAATGTTGGAGTGGAGCTGAAAATGGATTACAACACTGCCACATCTGCCACAACACTGCCATCCAGTGGTCAAAGGTTTAAACACAACACACAGTGATTCACTGTCTGCCAGGAATCTGTGTATCGATACTGTGTTTTTGAGAATTGATACAGTATCACCAAACATAATATCCCGATACTCGATATTTCGATATTTTCTTACACCCCTACTATCAAATACATAATTTCCTTAAAGTCCCTTAAAAGAAGTCCTACAGCCAGGATGTGCTTGTGTCTGATTCCATTTCTTTATGGCTTCATTAGCCTCATAGCTGCAGGGCAAAACCTAAACTTCAGACACTAAACATATACAAGGTGGCCAAAAGTATGTGGGCACCTGAGCATCATGTGTGTCGAGAACATTTCTTACATACTATGGCTTCTGTTAAAAGCTTGTTTATACAGATGGGCACACTGAACACTACAGAGGTTGTAATAAGTTTATGGTTCAGGGAATCCCATATGGCGGGAACCCAGGAGATAACGACTTGGCCAGATGGAACATGGAGGCAGGGCTATAAGACTGAGAAACCTGGTAGACCATTGGAGAGTACCTCCATCTGTACCACTGTATCCTCAAGAATAAAGCTTATACACTGAACTTACTCTGAAAGAAGTTAAAAGTGTTTGTGCTGATGTTGCTTCTAGAAGCAGTTTGATGCGAGTGCTGCAGCAGAACATAGTCAATGCTGCACCTCTCAGACGCCCCACTCTGTGCCTGAGCTGTTGTTGGTCATAGCACTGACAGTTGACTAGGGCAGCAATTTCATGAACTGATTTTAAGGGAAGGTGCCACTTTTAAAGGCACTGAGCTTTTCAGTACAAATCATTGCACTGCCAGTGTTTGTCTATGGAGATGCATGGCTACCTGCTTGATTTTATACACCTGTTAGCAGTGGCTGTGGCTGGACTTTGAGCCTTATATAGTATATTGTCGCTGTCCAAAGAACAAGAAGTCTCCAAAATGCCAGCTTAACATTGGAGACCAAAAACGTTGGCTTTTAAATGTAAGTCAATGGAACCAGAATTTTTTTTTCCAAACTATTGCCCATTTCTTTTGATGTAGAAAAATGAAAGTCAGTACAAACGAAGATGCATGTTTTTCTTTGGACAGCGACGATTCCTTGAATACTTCTGTAAATTAGATTTTTTTTTTTATTCAATCAAACACTTAATTTACATGTTGTGAATGCATGATGTGCATTACTGGACTGTGAGAGTACGAGTGTTGGTGTGTGGGTGCATCCAAACATCCTGGACATGATTACCATTTTGAGTGGCCGCAGTGACCCGACGAAGGGAGCTGGGAACCCCCAGGACTCAGGGCAGGGATATTCCCCCATCTCCAACACGGACAGCAAACCCTGGAAGCCTGGATCGCTGAAGACAAGCCAGCTGCACACACAGACACATACACATGCATACAGTGAGCTTGAGCTACATTTCTGAAAACCTTCTTCACCTTTAGGTTTGGAGAGTCTACTGCATGACTTCAAAACTTCTAGAAACGTCAGTGGCTGTAATCCGCTGCTGTGGTTCTATTCGTTGGTATAAAAGGCTTGAAATCAATTCCTGAGTGGGTACCACCCAGTCTACCAAGAAAAACAACCCACCAGGAGACATACGGAAAACATCCCCTGCGGAATGGCTGAAAAACGAATCTGTACTTGAAGTGCACAGCAAACTACAGCGTTTACCTCAGAACTTTAAGCAGTAGGTTGCACCTTAACTGCAACACAAGAAACACGTTCCCTGTAATCATCACATTCTTAGGAAAACATGTGTTTGCTTCACACATTATTTCCCAGCTGAATCCCTCAAGCCAAGAAAGGGTCATAACGTCCGTTTAACCATAGTCATAAACAAAGCTTTGAGCACCTCCTATCAATTTCAGTTCACGTTAGTCTTCTGAATTTATCCATCCATCCATTATCTTCCCCTTAATCCCGCTGGAGCCAATCCCAGCATCATCAGGCCTAGGCAGGGGGCACCATGGACAGGTCGTCAGTCCATAGCATTGCCAACAATCACTCACGCACTTATACCTACGGGCAGTTTAGAGTGAGTGATCCACCAAACATGCATGTGTTTGGACTGTGGGAGAAAACCGGAGTACCTGGAGGTATCCTGAATTTATCATATTGCAAAACAATTAAACATCATGGCAACACTTTCAGACAGACCACGTGCCATATTCAGCAAATTCACAGTAACTGTGCACTAAAATGTGCAGAAGTTTATTCTTTGTAGAATCTTACCTCCACATCTGTGCAGTGAGACACCCACACACTAGGGGGCAGTGAGCACACAGAGCCTGGGGTGCCTCGCTCTAGCATTTCAGTCATGTTCTGTGGGTTCATGGAATCAAACCGGCGACCTTCTGGTCTCAAGGCTTGTTCCCTAACCTCCCACTGACGAGGGGGTATCCAAACTTTTGCATGTGACTATGATCCTTTTAGAATTCAGACTGTTCAATCTCTAATCACTATGTACTGCAGCCTCACTGATAGACTGGATTATTCATAATAGTTTCCAGTACCAACATTGTTTTATTGGTACTGACAGAACATTAACAATGTGGCAACACACTGCAGATACACAACATGTACAAACACGCTATAACACAAACCTCAAACCTTTTTGGATAGCTACACACCCAACATTACCATGTTTACATTATTTCAGCCTGACTCGAGTTCATTCCAATCATGTATGTGAGTAAGGCACAGCAAAAAAGTAACAAACAAAATAAATTATATATATATATATATATATATATATATATATATATATATATATATATATATATATATATATATATATATATATATATATATATATATATGTGTGTGTGTATATATATATATAATTTATTTTGTTTTATTTGTTACTTTTTTGCTGTGTTTTACTCATATCCATGATAATGCTTTTGAAAAAGAAAAAAAAAAAAAAAAAAAAAATTATATATATATCCACCATATATATATATATATATATATATATATATATATATATATATATATATATATATATATATATATATATATATATATATATCCACCATATATATATATTTTTTTTTCAAAAGCCAATTAGGGTGAAATTCCTCTTATTATTATTATTATTATTCTTATATTCATCATTAACTACATACTACATATAAACACTCAGAAGGTTCACTGGTGGTCTTGGGCCATCTAAAAACAACTACAATAGTGAAGGAAACGCAGGATGCTTGCGCAGCGTGAGCAGTGCAAAGAACGAGGGATGAATAAACAACAAGTAGAGGAGTGTGGGTTAGTGTGTTTGGGGACATGCCCTGAGTGAGTACAGACAGTTTGGAGGTTGTAGGTTGAACGAAACCATAATGTTTGGGTTTGGTCAGTATGTCTGTGGATTAGTGTTTTTGGAGATCTGCCTTAAAAGTGTACATGCAGTTTGGTGGCTGTACATTGAACGAAACCATGCTGTTCGGCGGCGCTCGAAAATGAATGGGCCTCTATGGGGGGAAAAAGAGGGATAGAAAAAAAGACAAACAGACGAGTGCAGGTCAAAGCCTCCCAGCAGTCGTGGTCGAGGGTCTGTGCTGAATCAGTATATGTGAAACGGTGTCTGTTGGCTGAGCAGAAGTTCAGTAGACTGGTGTGCACTTTTCGATCCTATTCATTCTCTATGGGGAACAAATGTGTTGTTTTCCGGAATCTGTGCATCCGATCAAAAAACTGTATACAAGCCTGACCAGACAATCTGGAGCTGGAGCGGTGTTGATATCCCGTTGATGTTTCACAGCTAAATATGCTGTAGGCATGGTGACACCTGGAGCCCACCACCACCAAATCTGCTTGTGCAAGTTCCCCCATGATTCACATCCAAACACTGAATGACTCAGTTTGCAGCTCAAGGATCCAAATTCTGCAAATAACTGCTGACAGTACAACATTCCTATCACTCGGGCTCTAGTGTGTACCTATAAACCTTACAACATCGATCAACCAGCTTTAAGGAAACGTTTGTGTTTAGCTGGAAACTAACAGCTATGGACCAAAGTGCGATGCGGTTTGCCATTAAAATAAATCAATAAACAAATAAATAAATAAATAACTGCAGTTAGACTCCAGGGCTCCAGAAACACTTTGGCTCTGCAGAACAACGTCTCCAGACAACAAGCTCTTCGCTACAGACACGCACTAGCAGGCCTGCAACATTCCAGTGGCCGAGAAAAAACAAGCCTCGCTCTCTCCCTGTTGGGTTTGTTGAGGCACAGCCAACACTGGCAGAGCAGCTCGGCACCAGAGCACAACTTGTACGCCTATACAAGTTTCTGCTCCTCATGTACATTCAGTCTGTAGAAGTATAGGCTTACTGTTCTGCTACACATGTTCAACAGAGATATCTCTCTTTATACGGACCTACCAGTGAGTAATAACTAGCGCATTACTATTATTATTATTATTATTAATATTATTATTGTTATTATTACAGAGTGCTTCTGTCATGGTCGACAACAAGCCCGACAAAATGAAAACATTTGAATCTTCATGCTTATACAACACGCGCCACAGTCACATGTATGATTCTATTAGAGAACTGGCACAGCCGACTCCACCCAAAAACAATGTGCTCTGTGTCTCCCGCGGCGACAAACAGACGCCCACTCACACGTACAGCTCTGAGTAAACTCCTGACGAGGGGCTTTTGGGGGGGAAAAGGTCTGTGTGATGCGGCTGAGGGTGACTCACACTCCGGAGTGGACTTTGATGGAGCCAGTGCTCTGGGGAAGCCCGTATGAGCAGATCTCCACGGTGTCGTCGCAGAACGGAGTCACTCGGCCCATTCCGTTGGGCTCGGCGAACAGCTCTATCCTCGGCAGGCTGTAGTCCTGGGAGGACGAGTAACGGGAGAAGAACGACAGGTCAACAAACAAACATCACAAACATTTCAGTGTTCCGTCAAATCGGCCGTTCAATGGAAAGCCTGACTTGTATGGCTTAAAACAGAGTCCATGTCCAATGCTATTAAAATAAAATAATAAATATTAATATATATGCCAAAATAAATGGGAATGTTTTGTTTATTATGTTTATATATATATATATATATATATACATATATATATATATATATATATATATATATATATATATATATATATATATATATATATATACATATATATATATCGTCTGTGTCCAATGAAACACATGCATCCCCATTTTGGTCGATTTTTAGTTTTCTACATCATATGAACACATCAATGGTAGTTTACACTGTGTGAAAAGTTTATGATGAATGGACCAATAGAAGTGCTCCAAAACAGCTTGGAAAGAATTCTGGTTCCATTGACTTACATTAAAAGTAAAGTATGTTTTTGTCCTCACCTGTAAAGCTGCAATTTTGAAGATACTTGTTTTTTATTGGACAGCGACAATTTATAAAAAATACAATCAACCCTCTACTAGGAGGTCATGTGGTCACAGTAGAGCGAGTCCTACAGAAAATACAACAATAAAAAATAAAAAAAAAGTGTCGTCGCTGTCAAATGGAAAACAAGCATCTCCAAAATAGTAACTTTACAGGAGAGAACAAAAACAGTCTTAACTTTCAATGCAAGTCAATGGAACCAGATTTTTTTCGAAGTGATTTTGAAGCATTTCTATTGGTCCTTTCATCGTGAGTTTTTAACACAGTGTAAGCGCCAGCTCTCGTTTTCAAATGATGTAAAAAAAATGAAAATACACAAATATGAAGATGCACGTTTTTCATTGGACGGCGATGATATATTAGCTCGCTGTTTCTCAAAATCAGTGGACAAATATTTGATGCAGCACCAATAGTGTCAGCCCACCAGTACAAACAGATACAGTCTAACTTTAATAATAATTAAAATGTTTTGCTTGATTTATATGACATACTGGGCGTGTCCACAGTCAGGGCTCTTATTAACTCTGCTCTTCTGTTAAAACTAATAACATTCATAATGTTACGGGTCAAATTGATCCAAACAGTATTAATACACTCAAAAACAGGCCGAGGTTGAGTCAAAACTAGCTAAATTTTAATGATTTAATTACTTAATTATGTTCCCGATTCAGTCGGATGAAATATGAGAACAGACGGTACATATACTAATTTAACAACTACTTAGTAAACATCTTCTGAGAGGGTATTCAGTAGTTTTTAGACAAGTCAAAGTGGAAACGGGTCTCCTTGACCCATAATATGAAAGGCGGGTCAAGCACAGTTGATTCACTTGTCAGTTTTAGTTGGGGGGAGCAAAAAGCTTCCAATAATGTACAATATATTAAAATACAACACAAATTAATATAATATACAGATGAATTCCTGGATTGAATTATGTTGTTATGATTCCACACTGAAGCTCCTTTAGTCAGGCTCACACTCAGGCTGAAAGGACTCGTAGTCGTAGCCTCTCCACTGATCTGTTAAACACGGAGGACACTCGCAATGAACTCACAGTGAGTCATTAAACCATAACCTGTGGTTATCCAATCCAACGTTAATCAACTTTACAGGCCGCCAAGCACTCTCTGCAGGTTCTCGATGAAAATCAGAGGTGTCTGCAAAATCTGGCCCCAGCAGGAGTGTATTTGTGTCAAGCACATAGAGGGCTTAGAGCCAATTCCCCATTTAAACTGCTCCCGTCGAGCCATGGAGGCTTTCACACGGGCATGAAACTCTCACCTCCCTCCCAAAAAGTTCCAATCCAGTTGGCTTCACGAAGACGTGAGGTCCACCCCAAAGTTTAGACATGCCAGCAAAGGTAGCACTCTCAGTTCACCAACCACAAAAATATCAATCAACCTCAAACTCATTTAACAACATAGACAATTGATGTCTATATCATTCAAATACACAAACAACCCAGTCTCTCACTCTTTTCTATTCAGGTGAGACAGTAGGTCTTTCCCACTTCGGCCTTCCCACCATCATCATTCCAACATACTCAACAGATAGAAATGGATGATGCTACTGCACATATATATGGGCATATACACTATACTGCCAAAAGTATTCGTTGGTCTGCATATAAACCATGAGTGACGTCTCATTCTTAATCCATAGGGTTTAATATGATGTCGGCCCAACCTTTGCAGCTATAACAGCTTCAACTCTTCTGGAAAGGCCTCTTTCTTTCAGAAGCCAATTTGTGAGACTAAGCCCAACTCCTGAAAAACAACCCTACGCCATGATCCCCCCTCCACCAAACACACTGCCGTCAAACAAGTAAAGTTCTTGAGCTAATCTGAAGGCCACATGAAGTTTGGAAGTCTGTAGAGATTGACTGCAGAAAGTTGGCGTTGCTGTCGTTCCCAAACACTTCCACTTTGTTCTAATACCACTGACAGTTAAGTGTAGAATATTTAGTAGTGAGGAAATTTCACGACTGGCGTCCTATCACTGAGTTCACTGAGCTCCTGAGAGAGACCCATTCTTTCACTAATGTGTGTCGAAGGAGTCTGCATGACTAGGTGCTTGGTTTTATACACCTGTGGCCATATAAGTGACTGGAACATCTGAATTCAACATCTGGGAGGGTGAGTGAATACTTTTGGCAATATAGTGTATAACTGTCTATATCAAAAATAATTATTTTATAGGAAAAAAATAATTAACTTCTAATGTAAGCCACTATAACCAGACCAGCATTCATTAGAACATTACACACAAGGTGACCAACTGAAACTGTATGTACACGTACATTATCATATAGCAACATCGGCCAACAGTTCCCTCCCCAGCGCATCCTTGTACATAAACATAGCAAAGCTATATACAGCGCTGAGTACTGATGTGGATGTTCTTACCCTCACGGCCAGTCGCATGGAGCCGATCACCATGGGCTTGGTTGGGAGTGGTATTCCGTCTGGCCCCACCTCCTGTCCAGGGTCTATCCCCGCCCACTCATTGACCACTTCAGTCGTCCCCTCCTCCAGGGCGATGGTCCGACCCTGAAATCCCGGCTTTTCATAAAGCAGCCAGCTAGACAGATCGAGAGGACAGCAGCCATTGTTACTGTGTTATCATGCTAAATGTAAGTACAGCCCATTAAAACTACACTACACACAGAAACTACACTGACGGAAACATGTGCAACTACTTCCCTGAACAGAGTAATTATATTTAGCACTTCCTGAGCTCAATTTAATACTCTTTTGTAACCAGTAGAAAGAAACATCGCTGAACACCCAGTTTTATAGAGAAGCTAAAGCTATAAAAAAGGTAGGCAGAGGAAGAGAACACTGTTTCTGGTTTCCTCTTTGTAACAAAGCCAAAACGCCTTATGTAAGGTATTATCTTAGAAATAACAAGGCTATAAAGAAAGCATGTGTCTTTTACTCTCACCCTCTTTTAATCATCAACATATAAAGAAAAACAAGTACCTCCAAAACAGCAACTTTACAGGAGAGAGCAAAAACCTGTTACGGTTTTTTCACGTTTTTATTTCAGATTTTATATATGAGATAATACAATTAAACACAATCTGTCACACAAACTCCCATCTCCAAAACCTATATCTAAATAAGCAGTTAAAGTAAACCCACATCTCACAGCCTGTCTGAATTTCTACATTAATTAAGCTCTTAATATAACCCATAAAGTTTTTTAAAACATGCTTTAAAAACAATATACGTATTTTTATTTTATTGGAAGGTTCTGCAACATTTGACTTGAAATATTTGGTCTAATAGATTTTGTCCAATATAGGGCTAATCATTTTTTTGCATTTGCGAACATAAGGTCCATCAGATTCATCTAATAGTAATTATGATTTTCGGGATATATACCGAATAAAAACATCTTAGCATCTAATGGAATAGGTTTTCATATAATCAACCCACTTGTCTTTTTTATAATTTCTTTCTGAAACACTAATTTTAATACATTGCCAGACAGAGCAAAATAGGGTTCCTTTAGTGCAGATATCTGGTATATTTTTATTATACAAATTTAATTTCACAGGAGTTATACAAGTTCACATTAACCATTTATATTGTATTAATCTAGGGCGTGTATTTATGGTCTTGGTATGAATTACATCACAAGCTAATTTCCAGTCTGCTAATGAAATTTCTGTTTCCTAGTCTCCATTCCAAACATTAATCTTATTCAGTGAGCTCTCTGTCGAACTAGAAAGTATAATAAGATAAAATTCCAAAATTCTTTAAGTGGTCACCTATGTTACTTTTAATGCAAGTCAATGGAACTGAAATTCTTTCCAAGTATTTCTGGAGCTACATGGTTTTCTTTGGACAGCAATGATACGCATAGTTTCCTGAAGCTGACATTTTAAGGTATGAGCGTATGGATTGTGGATTTAGTCAATATATATCAAAACCTTGTCATTATAGCTCCTTGTCCACAAACCCTGGAGAAGCTCTAGAAACAAAACAACCTCTCACCATCCTCTGACGACCTTGAGAGAGATGATGGGGGACAGCTGTAATGAGGTAGCGTCCTCTACATCCCTGAACACCTCATAGCCCTCTCCTCCAAACTGGGTTTTCTGGAAGATGACCAGCTGTACACAGACACAGAAGATCCCACTCTGGTTATTATATATTGGCATTTATCACATTGGCTGGACTTGTTTCGTCCCACCCTGAGCAGTATTTACTTCACGCAGGCTTAGAAATGTTTAGTTATGGCACATCCAAATACGAACTCATACGTACCTTTCCAGGGCGCTTGTGAAAGCCTCGTACTGTTGTTATCTGCAAAAGAAGTCTCAGTCTTATTCACTGTGTTAAACTCATAACAATACAACTACTACTATATTTTTTTTATATACTGCTACTCGTAAATTTAGGCCAAAGCCAGAAATACTGTATGTCTTTCATGCAGATTAACATCTAATTTTCAAAGTTTGAAGGACACGGAGTATATATCGTCCCTGTACAATGAAAAACCATGCATCTCCATTTTTGTCAATTTTAATTTTTCATTTTTGTCGATTTTAAGTTTTCATCAACTGAACACACCAGTGGTCGTTTACATTGTGTGAACATTTCATGATGAACGGACCAATAGAAGTGCTCCAAAATAGCTTGGAAAAAATTCTGGTTCCATAGACTTACAATGGAAGTTGAATTGAAAGTATTGCAAGTAAAGTATGTTTTTGGTCTCTCCTTTAAAGTTGAATATATATATATATATATATATATATATATATATAGTAACACACTGCAAAAAAAAATTATATCTTGGTGAGTGAAAATATACAAAAATTCATATCTAGGAACGTATGTTCACTTGCTGGCCATCTTCGCAACACCAAGCAGTTATTTTCAACCATACAAGACCAAAAAACACATATCGTCGCTGTCCAATTAAAAACAAGTATCTTTAAAATAGTAACTTTACAGGAGAGACCAAAAACACACTTTGCTTTCAATGTAATTCAATGCAACCAGACATTTTTCGAAGCTATTTTGGAGCATTTCTCTTGGTCCAATCGTCATGGAATTTTCACACAATGTAAAGAACCATTGGTGTGTTCAAATGATATAGAAAACTCAAAATTGACAAAAATGGAGATACACTTTTTTCATTGGACAGCGACAATATTTGAAATCAGCAGTAAAATCTGACCCAAATAGTGTTAACAGTCTGTAGCATTTTGCTTCAATAACACACCAAAAATCTCATATTTCTGGTTCTTCCAGCTACTGCTATAGCACAGTTCTCCACAATGAAGGAGGGGCTTTTTCACATTGGCTCTATTTACTGAAGTTCAGGACCTGTCCCAATAAACGGAGGCCATGTTGAGTATTACGAGTATTTCTTTATACATTTTAGGCAGCTTGAGAAATGGTGAATTTTATTGGTGGACAATTCAGCTTATTTTGAGACATGACAACATTCTCTAGAAAGGATATCGTAAAAAGGGAAAATCATGGAAGGTAAATACTTTCATACTTAAGTCTCAAAATAAGGAATATCAGATATACTGACTAGGTGTAAAATAAAGATTGTAGTTTTCTTGGCTGATTTCCATATAGATTTTAGATTTTTTGATTCTTTCTTTTTAAAGATTATATTTGACGGATACACTTTCGCATCTTTTCTTTAAAGGAAGATTCTCAAGAACAGCACTACAATAGAGGACAAACTTTTCACTTTTCCTTTCACAAACCTTCGACTGTGAGGTGCAGTATTGGCACTTTTTCGCAAATTAAAGCGACTGCGACAGGTAACAGATAATGAATAGCCCCTTACGAGGCATCTTCAGGTAAACCAATAAAAAGATGGTGTATCTAGAAACTAATGCTATGTATTTGTGTCTCTTAAACTAGGAAATACTGATTGTTCCACTCAGGTCATATTTACAACTGGTGAACAAGAGATTCTAGATAATATAATAAAAAGCAGTACATACATTTTTTTTAATTAAAAATAAATAAATAAATAAATAAATAAATCACGCTCCATATGGACAAATGAATACCTTCTGAGATTCTGAGATTTTATTACAGCAAGGAAAAAGCAGGGTTGTTATTATCTGGACCTCCATGCTTTCCTTTTCATGTATGGTGGGAACATCTACCAGTAAGAACCCAATTTAATTTACAATTATTTCACTTCAAAATTAAAATTGTATTTTGTTCCGGGCATATTTTTGGGGGGAAGTAACAATGTTTTTCTCCCTGCAGGTTAAAAAAAACGCCCTGAGATTGACTTGATATATGAGCATGTCAATACAAACATTTACAGATCCCCTGTCTGAACCATAACGTGAAGCCCAGAGGGTTAACATTCCTCCTGTACTGACATATGATTCACAGTGTAGGACAACTCATGTGCTGGGAGGAAAAGACATGTAGTAACACTGAAAGCTAAAGTCAAGATTAAGAAAATAAATAATAATAATAATAATAAAAATAATCTCACAATAACATTTGGAGCTCACACTCACCTGTGTTTGTGTTGGAGAAGGTAGTTTTGTCTGTACTGCTGGTGGTTTTTGTGGGAAAGCTGGTTCTGGGAGTTCTTGCAGGCTCTTTTGGCCCACACCGGCCGATTTCCCTCCTAACACACCAGGGCCGGCACTCAAGTCCATTGGTGGGAAGAGGGAAGGCGTTTCCGGGCTTTGAGAGCCAGTCGTGGAGGCTTCCTTGTCTTTCTTTAGGTACTTCTCCAGGTAATCAGGAAGCTTGACTTCAGAGAAGTTGGGAACAGGAGGAGGAGGTGAAGGAGTAGAGGGACTTTTTAGTGAATCCCCAGACCCACTCATAAGCGTACCTTGATCCGCCAGGTTTCCTTCCGCCCCCCTTAAAGGCAGGAGAGCTTCAGATGGCGTGACTGGGCTCTTCTCTTCTGGTGTTTGAACTTGCTGAGACGGTGAAGTGGGTGAAACTGATCCGTTTGTAACAGCCTCAGACTCGGATTGGGTCCTCCTCAAGTTCTTGGAAGTGCTCATTAGGTTGGATATGATGGACATCCTTTCTAACCTCGAAGAAACCTTTCCAGAACCTTCGGTAGCGTCTTGGTCTTCGGTATTTTCCTTTTCCTGAACTGCTTTTCCTTCTTCATTTTTGTCTTGGCCACGTCGAGAAGATAGGGTCTTGAAGAGCAAGCTTTCTTCAGCCCCCATGCGCTTCGGGGGCTGTTTGTTCCTCGATTCCTCGTTTTTCTTCTTGATCAGCATGGCCGGAGATGGATCTTTCAGGCCCGTGGTTTTCCGCATGCCAAACTTGAACTCGTCGGGATCGAAGGTCTTCTCAAATCGATCTTCCTTGATGGCAGGCATGGCAAAAGCAGGCGTCATCATCCTGGTCTGCCCATGCTTTTTTGGAGGGAGGGCGAACGGGGAGCAGAGTTCCTTGACGTTACGAATGAAGTCTTCAGAATCGTCTGAAGTGTCCAAGAGACCATCATCGCTTGCTGAACAGTCCATCCTTCGTTCCATCTTGTTTTGCTTCTTCTCAAATCCTCGGTCCACATCCAGCCAGCTAGATGGAGCTTCCTTACTTTTAGAGAGGCCTTTAGAGCCCAGCGGAAGGTCTCGGGCCGTAATTTGTCGAGATTTATTCGCTGGTGAAGGCAGTTTGAGTGCTTCAAGTACTGACTCGGCTAGGCTCTGAGGTTTTGCGAGATTAGGTTTATGTTTCTGGTTGGTTTTCGTATCTGCAGTGCTGGTTGTCATAACCTCGCTCTTTTGATCTATATGGGAGGTCATCTTACTGCTACCTTTGGGTTGCCCAGGTACCTTAACCGTTACAGCTTCCTGATCAGGAACCAGGTTTGACTTTTGAGGACGTTTCTCTCCGACTGCAGGCTTCATCGCCTCGCTGACTGTTTTCCTCACAGCCCCATCGTCCTTCTTTACACATTCTTGGATTGGTGGTTTAGGTGCATCATGAGCTTTACTTGAATCCGATGGCTTCTGTGATGTAGAGCTATCAGCGCTTGCCTCCTCGTGACCAGCTTCCTCAGCTTGAACCACCACGGCTGTGGTTTTCGTGGGGGTGTCTGCATTCACTGTAATACCATTTACCACAGTGCTCTTTTGTTCTTTGCCCTCAGCCTGATGAGAGGTCTTTGATGCACTCTCCTGGATGAATGAGGAGACTGTGTCCTGTGGTCTCTCCGGCTGCTCAGAGATTTGAGCTTCAACTTCTTTGGCTTTCTTGTGGTCACTGGCTGATGGCTTGAGTGACATTCCATCTTCTTTTTTAACAGCGGGTCCGTCCCTGTCCATGACAGATGTCCCTGAAAGAGAATCTTCTTTGACCAAATCTGGTTTTGCTTTGGGTTTACCTGCTTGGACAGCAGTATCTGATGAGGTGTCTCCACATGATTTGGTTCCTTGAGCAACACTTGATTCTGGTGATGCTTTGGTTTCAACCTGTTCAGACTTCACAACAGCGATGGCTTCATCTGTACTTATATTCTGTGTAGAAGTTGTGGTTGAACTCTGTGGTTCTCCAGTCAGTTTCGTCTCAGGTGTTTGAAGATTTAAGTTTGCAGTATCTTCTAAAGGTTTAACAGCTGCGTCCTCCATCTCTTTCAGCTTTTTCACTTCCACGTTGGACTGAGTACGCTCAACAGTCTTTATACTCAACGTCTGCTGGTCTTTGGCCTGGTTTGATTTCTTTTTAGATACTTGAGCTGAGGTCTGCAAGTCTGTAGGACAGTCATTGGCTTTCATGCTTACTCCCTGCTTTGGCTCAGCTTTGTCCACTTTCTGAGCAGGTACCTGTGGTGCAGTGTTTGAGTTTGCAGTATCTTCTACAGTCTTAGTACTCGTCCTAAGTACCTCTTCGTCTTTCTTTCCAGCTTGTTCAGACGCTAGAGGCCGAGTCTTCAAGTCTGGAGTATTCTCAGTGCTTTTCTCACCTTTGGCCTTCTCCACTTTCTTCTCAGGTACTTGAGGTGGCACCTTCAAGCTTGTGGCACTCTCTGCAGTCTTAACACTTGTGCTCAGCATCTCTTGGGCTTTGTTCGCATCCTGCTCGGACACCAGAGGTGGAGTCTTCAAATCTGGAGTATTCTCAGTGCTTTTCTCAGCTTTGTCCTTCTCCACCTTCTTTTCAGGTACTTGAGGAGGTGAAGTTTTCAGCTTCTCTTCATCTTTGTTCGTGTCCTGCTCAGATGCTAGTTGTGGAGCTTTTAAATCTGCTTTATGTTCAGCGCTCTTCTCACCTCTGGTCTTTTCCACCTTCTGTTCAGCTTCTTGAGGTGGAGTCTTCAAGCCTGTAGTATTCTCTCCAGGCTTAACACTTGTTTTTAGAACCTGTTCAGCTTTGTCAGTATCCTGTTTCGAAGCTTGTGTTGTGGTCTTCAAGTCTGCAGTAGGTTCAGTAGTCTTAGGACTCTCCTTTTCTGTGGCCTTGTCCACCTTCTGTTCAGAGGTCTGCGAATCTGTAGTTGCATTTTTAGTCAGCATGTTCTCAGCTCTGCCGGCTTCAGACACAGGAAGTGGTGTCTTCAGGTCTGCGGCTTCTTGTTTAGAAGGTTGGCATGGAGACTTCAAGTCAGCAGTGTGCTCCGTGTTCATCTCTTTAGCGTTATCTGTTTTCTGTTCTGACATTTTCAATCCCGCTGCATGTTCTCCGGACTTGCTGCTGACGTTCTGTACTTCTGCTTCAGAAGTTTGAGGCGGAGTCTTTGAGGCTGCAGCAGTGGACTTCACAGTCACAGTCTGCTTCTCTTTGACGTGTTCCTCTGTCTTTTCAGCTTCTTGGGGTGGAGTCTTTGTGTCAGCCGTGCCCTCAGCGCTCGGCACACTGGCACTCTGAATCTCCTCGTTCTTGTTCGTTTTCTTTTCCTTCGCTTGAGCTGTCGTTTTCATGACCGCAGCAGGTTTTCCAGCGCTCTCCTTTTTCTCAGTAGCAGCCTCCATGCTCTCCACGCTCATGCCTTCTGCCTTGTCCACGCTCTGCTCCGAAACTTGAGCTGGAGTCTTAGAGTCTACAGTGTCTTGGATCTTCTCTTTTTCCCCCTCTTTTCTATGTTTAAGTTTAGTGGGACTTTTCTGACGTGGCGCTGGAATACTGCTGCCCACCGTTGGAAAATCGTTCAGCTCCTTCGCGGCTCTTCTCGGTTTAGTATCTGGTGAGGCCTTCACCACAGCATTCCCAGCAGTTTGGTCACGTTCGGCCGATTGGCCGGGACTCAGAGGGCCGTTAGCTGGAGATGAGTCATCATCATGCTCCAGCCTGGCATCAGCGTGCGAGGGTTGCCTGAGTGAGTCATCCTCTCCGCAGTTAACTTCTTCCTCCGAGGGCTGCTTTGTAGGGCTGGGCGGGGTCAGGCGAGGCAGCTTGCTTCCCGTTGGAGATGCTTCGGCTTTGTGTTTTCTCGGGCTCTTTGTCTTGGTGATGTGGATCTCGTTCGCAGCCTTTGTGCTACTGTGCTCCGAGGGAGAGGGAGGCACGTTGTCTCTTTCAGTTCTGTTGACAGACTTCGGGCTTTTATTAACAGAGTCTGTCGACTTGGGCCTGGAGTCGCTGAGCTTTCTTGCCGGGGGTTGCTCCGAGACTTTCGGCAGCTTGCTCCTGGGGCTCAAAGGTTTTTTATTCGAAGTTGTTGGTGACTGTACCTTAGGCCTTACACCTTCCTTAGTGTCGCTCTCCTCTTTAGTCTCCCCGGAACCGGCAGGCGACGAGTCAGTTTTGTCCTCAGTGCTTAGAGATTTGAAAACCCTTCTCTTCTTTGGTTCTTGCTGCGCAGTCTGGGAGGTCTTCGTAGCTTGGTTAGCCTCTAAACCTCGAGTGGCGACAGTTATCTCATCTCTAACAGGCGATGTGGTTTCGCTTTTACCAGACGGCAGAGGCGGCTGGGGTTTGGTAGCAGTATTACCTGAGCTGAACGTTCCTCCCTCTGTCTGTGCCATCTCATGTGTCCAAAGCGGAGAAGACACCGAGGCATCGGGTGACGTGCTTGTTAGCAGAGCTTTCTTTGGCTTTGGTGGTACCTCGGGGGCGGTCTTCTTAGGAATCTTTGACTTGTCCGAGGGCTTGCTGAATGGGGTGGGCGGCTCCCTTGTGGTGGGTGATTTACTTTCTTTTTTCTCGCTGCCATTTTGGACGGCCTTTCTTGGGCCGTCTTCCTTTGGGGCCTCTGTGCAATTTGTAACCTGACCCAGGGCAGCTTTTGTTTTCGGCGCTACCGGTGGGGCCGTGCTCTTTCCAGTACTCCCTGCGCTTGATCCGCTGCCCGACCTGTCCGCACGTTTGGACGCTGCAGCAGAGGTCTGCCGACTGCTAGCCACAGCCCTGAACTGTCCCTTGAATCCAGGCATTTCTGGCGACTGGGATTCCTCTTCAGCGTCCGCGAGGTTATTAGAAAGTTCCGTCAGGCTCTCCACATCCTCCTCAAACTGCTGCTCTGCGCTAGCTTCCTCTTTCACAGGCACATCATTGCTTTCTCCTGCCGACTCGTACGCCTGCTGGTCGGGCTGCTTGATTTCCACATTGACGTTCTTGAGGTTTGGCAGGCTGCGGGGAGGGGGAGGAAAAGAAACCATAAAGACACTGCTATGAGGAGAAACAGGTATGGATGTGATTAAGGGCGAATGTTTCCCTTTCCTAAGCCCCCTGTACCCCCCTTAAAGCAACAACAAGAGATCTACAAAACAGTGGAGAGCAAATTCGAGGCAGAACTGCTCATATTACACCTCTTGCATGTCAACCTTTGTTCGCAGTGATGGTGACCTGAACCACACAGGGTTTGATGCCACTCAAGATATTATACAACAGTGGTTACTAATACACCACCTCATGCCTGTGACTAGGGCTGATAACGATAATAACTTTTCCTCAAAAGAACTATAAGACATAGTCGATAGAAAGTTGATAGAATTAAGTTCCGTCCATGTTTTGAGAGATAACACGAATAGCCAATGAGAATGAGAATAGCACCGCCCCTAACCAATCAAGTGTTTGGTTGAAGCACACAGCACAGAGTGTAGACGTAGCGGCAGCTTAACCCACATACTAGTAATCTGGTTCCTAGCAAGTGGGTGTGTGTTTTATTCATTTGAAATACAGTTGTGTTATGTTCTATAGTACAGTTGTCTATCTAATGATAGAAAATAAATCAGAAGATAAAAAACAACTTAACAAAATTAAAACATTTTTGATATCTTCACTTCTCACTTAAAGTAAAAAGAAAATAGTGATTTGATTTATATCGTGATATATATCGATATCGACTGATATGGAAAAAAAAGTATCGTGATAAGATTTTTTTCCCAGATCGCCCAGCCCTACTTGTGACCCTGATTTACAATAGTTTTAGCATCAAATAAGCTTTTATAATCCATTAATTACAAAGAAATACATGAAGAGTGATTGAAGGCACTAGGGCTGGGTATCAACACTGATTTCCCGGAACGATTAGATTCCGATTCACAAGGTCTCAATTCAATTTGATTTCTGATTCGATTGAATCCAATATTGATTCATTTAGGGATATTTCAGTTAC
The DNA here is from genome assembly GCA_021613375.1 of Megaleporinus macrocephalus. Taxonomy (NCBI): domain Eukaryota; kingdom Metazoa; phylum Chordata; class Actinopteri; order Characiformes; family Anostomidae; genus Megaleporinus; species Megaleporinus macrocephalus. The sequence continues at coordinate 8,642,907 of CM038712.1, read as the reverse complement.
AATAATATGTTTTGTTTGAATATGAAAAGAGATTTTCAGAGAACTAATGTGGTAAATGTACAAGAAACACTCAACCTACCATTACTAACAACATTAGTGTTTATATGTTTATATACCGTTTCTGAATCCAAAATGTAGCCAGACATCTGCTTTCAAGTTCTGGGGCGCCTTCACTTGTGCTCCAATGCCAATTTTAAAGGTCGATCTCGGGTTTATACAAATCGATATCGGATTATTCAAATGAAGATCGATTTGAATCGAAAAATTTATTTTTTTTAAACACACCTCTAGAAGGCACCCAACACTTTTTCAGATTTACCACCAACAGTCCATATTAATAAAAAAAGACACACGGTCACTGGTTTGTTTTGAATAATAAATAAAGTGCCGTACATTTGCATAAACAGCACAACTCCTGGTTCCCATCACCACCACTGTATAGAAGTACAAGTGGAGATGACTCTCTGACTCTGAATTAACTGTTTCACCTCAAACCCCACTGGTTTACTTTGTTGAATTGATGACTCTAAAACGTTTGGAATGATATATATTGAAATTCCCATTTACTACATCCATCCGTTGAAGACTAAGCTGTAAAATGAAGCCTCACGGTGTATCATTATGTATTTCCATAATATGTAAATAAGACTTACAAATGATCGAAATTAGCTGCGTTTCCTTATGCCAGAGGCTCACATTGTGTTTTAATTATGAAGGCACAGTCAGTCAACACACAACAGAGTAACCCTGGGGACCGGTGACTCAGACCATCCGAATCACTCGGACACTCAGTGAAGCAACTTTCAGAATCCTCTCATATTAGGCTAAGACCAAGTGAACTGTCCATTCATGTTAAGTCCTTGAATCAGTTCTGACGAATCTCTTAAATTAAGTCTATTAAACCCTACATACTTGGAAGCAACGTGCAAACCATGGATCGGAAATCAGCAAGTTTAAACAGGCCATCTTAATATGCCAATCTTCTTTATAGACGTCTACAAAGTAGCCTAAAGTCAACTCATAATGATCGATGAGTCATTTAATATAACTACATCTAAGTGCATTTACCTTAACTTACCTTGTGCGGTTGTAAAAGCATGAATCTTATATAGGCTTAGGAGCCGCCACTGATACAACAAGCAATTTATCAATATTTCAGCATAACTGAGTGGCTAAGGCAAATTTAGAGTGGGGAAATGATTCATAGTAGTCAAATCTTGCAGTGGTGGTGATGAGAATCAGATGTCTGAAGAGTTTTAACCTCTCTAAGGTCGGGCAAATCGGATTTCATTCTCAAATCAGAGATTCTTTCGAGGTGACTGGCCACACCATTTGCAAGCCAGCATATCAGATTGGTGTGTCCAGACATTTCAGATTGCTTGCTGCGGTAACGACGCTGGTAACACTGGTATCAGCGACTCCGTCAAGCATCTCTGTCTCTCTGGGTTTGACTGTAATTGACTGTCATGTTGCAAGTGATGCAAAAAAATACTTAGAATATATCAAACTGGAACCGTATTTCCAACCACAGCCAAACGTGGTTTGGATACGACTACCAAAAATTGGATTTCATGAGTGTTCTTGCTGTGTGGACTGTCAAAAATCAACCTGGAGCCAATCTAAATATACCAAAAATAAGGGATGCACCGATACAACTTTATCCTTACTGATACCAATACCGATACCAGCTTTTCACGTATCTGCTGACACCGAGTACCGATACTAACTCTGACTTAAATGCTCGATATATGGCTATAAATCCTGATATTTATAGTGTTCCACTTTTTATATGTTGTATTTTGTGCTAGCTAGCTTCTTTGTGCTTGCTAGAATTAAGTTGTTTCGCTTTAAATGCTTAATTTAATTTGACGTATTGAAGTCTTTGCTGGTCGTGCCACCCCTCGAAATGCTGGCATACCAAATTTTGCAGCGGGCATTTTTGCTGCTGCCCATCTCAACAGAGAAATCCTCCCACACTGCGGACATGCTGTTGGCTTCAGTCAAGCGCCATTTAGTGGTGCGCATGCACGTCAATAAGCTTCATGGTATCGGCGCTCTCTATTGCCGATACGGCCTCAGGCCCTGTTCACACTTAGGCAATAACATGACCATGAGTGGACAGCACCAAGCACAAGAACGAATGGATCTCCTAACACCACCTTTGAAACAGCCCCAAACAAGGACTTGGGCCAAGTTTGACATATTCAACGTAAATGGCATCTTCCCATGAAATCTTATCACCTGGAGAGGCATTCAAGATGCATGGAGATGCCAGATGTGAATGACTGTACATCTCACTGTCCACTTGAGACGGAGAGAGTAAGACAGAAGATGGTTTTGGAAAGGATATAAAATGGCGATGTTTATGTTGTAGACATCAGGACTCCTGGTTCCCATCACCACCACCACCACAGTAAACAAATCTTAATCTCTAAGGTTCTCACACCATGTTCTCTGAATGACTGTATATCGGTGTTATATGACTTCACAGCTACAGAAATCAGCAGTATTCTCCTTTAAGATGCAACAAGCACACTACTAGTTGACTTCAGATCTATAACACAATATACGTTAATTTTTTTTTACTATCTATTCATCACTGAGCTTTTCCCAATGAATTATGTTCACAGAACTAATGCAAGTATTACTAGAGAGCTTGCTTTTTCATACTAACCCACGTAATCCACACTGCCGCAGTTCTGAACCTATGAAAAGCCCTGAGACTCATTGTTCCTCCTTCATACAAACCAAAAAAAAAATCATGGGAAACTGGAGATCATATTGCACACACTGGTCTGGACTGGACAAAAAGAACAAACGCATTATTCCTCACACGCATACGAAAGAACAGAAGAGAAGAAAAGAGGTAGCAGTGCATCAAAGCTTGACTCACATTCTCACTTCAGACTTCTGCTGGCTTTGAGTGGCTACATCCGAGCTGGCGTCTAGCTCGCCGCCTTCTTCTTCCACGTTCAAACTCGTCTGCGAGGAGACCCAGACTTTCTTCGCAAAGAACTTCTCCCGCTTGGAGAGCTTCACGCTCCTGCGCTTCTCGGGTTTGGCCTCCTCCTCGCCGCTGGCAGGCTCTGCCGGTTCTGCCGTGCCAGACTTTAGCTCCGCCGAGGCTGAGCACTGTGGCTCAGGACCTGCTGCGTGTGGAAGGATGGGGGCTCTGCTGCCGACCGTACCCGACACGGGCGAGTTCTCACCTGGGCTGTCTCCGGTGGGCGTGGCCTGAGAAGGGGAGTCGCTCTCTTCCTCCTCCATGTGCGTTTCCACCCACACGGCTTTGTGTACCTGCACGGGCGAAGGCAAGGCCAGGCCGGAGCCCTCCTCCGCCTCGGGCGACGAAGCCTTGGTAGGGCTGAGCACCTCGCGAGAACCGTCGCTCAGCTTACGAGATCTCCTGCGGCCCGAGTTTCGTTTCCCCATGCTGTCGCCGTCCCCCTGCTCCGCTGGAGACTCGGATCCCGACTGGTTTCTGGAGCTGGAGCCGAGAGTGACCCCGGTCAGAGCGGTGTAATTCCCTTTACCGACCAAAACGGTCTTCAGAACCGTCTTTTTACCGTGAACCGTGTCCGTTCCCCCCGCGAGAGCCTGAGACTGGACTTCCGAGGAGCTCTTCACGGGAATCTGCACGCATGTCCTGATGGTCGTCTGCGTGACCTGCCGATCGTCTCCGTTGGTCACGCTGCTCTCTTCCAAGAACACCTGCAACTTCCTGCTGACCTCCGTTACCAGACGCTCGGCCTTCTGGTCGTCGCTGCTCTGCGGCCGGGCCACCTCCCTCACGCTCCCGCGGCTGCTGCTATCGCTGTCTGCGAACGGCAGGTCTCCTCCATCCGTGATGATGGAGGCCACGCTGCGGACGCTGGGGCTTCCTTGGAGCCTGACCTCGGAAACGAACACCTGGTCTCCCTCCAAGTCACCTGAGGACAGTCTCAGGCCTACAGATGCCTCAGGCCCGTCAGGGCTGGGGGCTGGGGATGCATTTTCGTCTGGTTCGCAGGACGCGGTCCTGCTCTTCCGTTTCTTCAAGAAGAATGTGCTGACCCGGTTCAGGACGCTTCCCTTTTCGCCGGAACTCTGCCGTGCAAAAGAGAGGACAAAACAAACAAGACGGTTAGAAATGCCAGCCGAGGAGGTGACATACCTGAAAACCATCCAAGCTGTGGAATCGCAACTATTTTTCCAGCTTATGTGCATTCCAGTGCCAGACCAACCACCAAATGTCAACACTTCCCCGATTCCTTTGAAGCCAGCGTTCCAGTAAAGACCATCTTTAACTTCCAGCCAACAGACATACATAAAGAAAAGCTCAGTGTAGTTCAGTAAGTTCAGTCTTGTGTCTGGATTTCCACGCTGTGTCTCCTGAGAGGGAGCCCCACGCTAACATAAGCAAACTCTAGGGACGACTTTCCAGCCTAAAGCAGCCAGCTTTCCTCACATAGCCACAAAGGTGGCAGCCTGCCATCTGGACCCGTTAACGGCTGATGTTGAGTCACCACGGAGCTCGGTCACAAGTCCCTAGAGGTATCAACCTTATAGCAGTGCATTAATAATCCTATAACAGTGAATAGCGGAGAAAACTTATTCTGCAAACAGATCCTTTACAGCCGGGACACACAAATATGATCAGATTCCAGTTTAATCCCAAACTTATCCCAAATCTTTACAATCTACTTCATCAGCATGCATTTAAAGAGCTACTCCATTATGGATGCTGGCGATATGAACAGACAGACACAAACAGAAGTCTAAAGAGATCCGATTACAAGTTATTTGCATCACAAAAAAACTTTTTGATCAGTAAAACAGCTTTACCTTACAAATCCAGGCTGACGGACGAAGACTGTAGTCACAGATATAAAGAAGACGTGCCTACATATCTTCAATAATTCAATGTCTCTCTCTCTCTCTCTCTCTCTCCTGCGCGTATCACATTAAATCTGAGTAGACTTTTCCCCCCCATCAGTATTCCGACAGGGGTGCGTTGTGATTGGCTGCTACATGTCCCGCCTCCTTTTCCCTGACAGGCTGATAGCGACCCGGCTCCTGCACTGTGATTGGCTCATCATGTAAACACCCCCTGCGCTGTGACAGGTCAACATTTTCCCGCTTCCTCTCCTGCAGCCTTTCTCTTGCAATCTGATTGGCTACGAGTCTCACACATATGTATCCTATTGGCTGAACGCTTGAGAGTACCCAGCGCAGGAAGCGGGGCTCGCCTGACCTGTAGCCTTTCTCCTAACACAGGACAGGCAAATATTTCCCTTCTCCTCCTCTCTGATTGGATAAAAGACTCCACAAGTCTTTTTCTATTGCCTGAAAGTTTGAGAGTACCCAGTGCAGGAAGCGGGGCTTGCCTGGCCAGTAGCCTTTCTCCTAACACAGGATAGGCAAATATGTTACCGTCTCCTCCACTCTGATTGGATATGAGTCTCCAAAAGTCTTTTTCTATTGGCTGAAAGTTTGAGAGTACCCAGTGCAGGAAGCGGGGCTTGCCTGACCTGTAGCCTTTCTCCCAACACAGGATAGGCAAATATGTCCTTCTCATGCGCTGTGATTGGCTACAAGTCTCCTAAATACGTTTTCTATTGGCTGGACGCTTCCGCAGGAGGCGGGACTTTCCGGAAAAGCGGTGGAGAAAAATAAACCCAGGCTGGCACGTTCTTTGGAAAAGTTCCCCAGTTTTCCCGCCCTGTCTCACAAACCCTGGCACCGCATACGCCGTCTGAGAACCACCTACACCCTAAATTAGCACATTAAATCAGAGAAAGGAATGTGAGACACGTCCCTGCTTTGATTCAACTCACCATTTTTTATTTCCCGCTGCGAGGAGGAGCCGGTTGGGTCGCGAGCGGATTCAAATCCAGTCAGAAAGCCACACAAACACAAACCGCGACTTCATGGAGGTTTGTTTTCCGAAAGTCCAAACCCAAACAAACCTGCTCGTAATCTCCACTACATTTCTCATTCACAGAGCTGGTGTTTGCGGCGAGTCCAGAAAGCTGATAAGCGCTGTGATAAAGTCGAAAGTAAGTAGGTAAGTTCAGTGAGTCGGCTAGGCTAACGTCGTAGCTTGTGTTGGCCGGTGACAGCAGCCCAAATATGCCGTCCAGGTAGGTTTTCATAGAATACACCTTCAGCTGTTGCACAACTGCGGCACAAAGTCAAAAGAATGAATCACCCGCAGAGGCTATTTAGCCTATGGAAAGGGCCCTGAGCCAAACAGCCACACCCTCAACACTGCCTCACAGGACTGCTTTCGCCTGCTCCGAGTCTAAACTCCTGAAACACCTGATTTAAACCTGACCTGAAGCCCAGGTTTAGCTGGAGTAGCCTCAGTTTTGGAAGCTTTGCCTGCTACTCAGAGTACTTTCAGAGGCTACTACTCGTTATTGACGAGGAAGGAACTCCAGTTTGTCCTCACTAGCCATTTTTCTCTTTATGGTCAACTTTCATTTTCCATTTCTGTCCTTTTGCTCTTCAGCTATCTGGAGCTATCTAAGTTTAAGGTTTCCTTGAAAACACCTTCCTATTCTGATGAACCTACTAAAAATATACCGCAGTGAGATCAACAGAAAACTCAATCACTAGACCTGATATAGATATTTAAATTTAAAATTACCTTTGCACCTTCTTAAATCATTTGATTTAAGAAAACAAAACTCAAGGCTGAGATATAAAATAAAAGAAAGACTCGTCACTTTTCTCTCTATGGTAGATGTGAAGTATGGACTTCTCACAGATTACCTTGTCCCAGATTCCCATAGTTAACATTACCTTTCCACATTATTTACATATAGTATGTCGTTATATGGACTGTTATCTTGAGATCATGACTAAATTGTCTCACATTCTTAAGATAACAAAAAGCTGTATTCTTGAGATCGCGACTAATTTGTCTAATGCTAAAAAAATATTCTGGACGGTTATCTTGAGATCACAATTTACATGTCTTGCGTTTTTAAGATATCAAAATGTTCCCGAGATCTAATTTGTTTTGTGATCTCAAGCAAAAGTGGTTGTCTCAAGACTGCAACTTATTTTTCTAGTTTTCTTTAAGAACACAACTTTTATCTTGATTACAGGACAATTAAGTCATGATCTCAAGATAACACATGGCCTCTCTTCACTGTTGCTTGCTTCACTGTTTTTCTGAAGTCAATGTTCGACACTGTCTGCCTGTAGAAAGATTATATTTATGTAGCCAACAAGTAAAGCAAGCTTACACTCAGCATTGTTAGCATTTTACAAATTAAGAACGCTGCTTGAATCATTACTTCAAAATGAGGCTGAGAATAAATATAAAAGAAAAGACTCATCACTTTTCTAACATGCGTCACACTGTTGTAGTTGTGAAGTATGCACTTCTGACAGATTACCTCATCCTAGATTCCCATTGTTACCATTAACTTTTCATAGTATTTCCATAGATCCTCCTATCAGCACAATGGAGATCCTTCTGCAGTCATTAAGGCAGTAAGACCGGGCCGACGGGACTCTTTTGTTTTGGATATCCTGTTTAAACACGGCTTCTATTTTTCTCTATCCTGCTCCATAAATCACCAGAAATAATGACCTACCAAGCAGCTCACCTGAAGGAGGACTTAACCATCTCTTCAGGTGCGATTTGTACAGGTGAAACAGTAATGAAAGGAAAACCTACAGGCATTGTTTTTGACTCACCTTTGTTCTGGTATATGCTCTCTTGTGATAAGGTAGCTGGTGACCTTGTTCATCAAAACTGGCTCAAAGAAATGAGGTGACCACATGTATCTCCACGACACGTGTAGTTCCTTGTTCCGTGTAGTGGCTTATAGTCGATCACTAGTCCCGGTGCACATATGGTAGATAAGGACCAGCGCCTGAGCCAAGAACTAACAAGGTAAACATGGGAGGACTCTATCATAACGAGGGAATCATCGTTTTAATGACTCACACAACGTTTGGCCATCCACTCAGCACACCTCAGTGATGACACAGGACTCAGAGTCAGCATTTCTTGACAGGCGCAAGGCCTGAAAACACTAGGTGAGGTGTTCCAGGCATGTCCCTTACATGCAAGAAGGTTCAGGATTCTGTAGCTACTGACATGAGCCATGTAACAGAATAACAGAAGTTGTTTTCTTGAGATCCCAAATTATTTGTTTTTATGATAATACATTTTCTGCTCTGTTTTCTTGCGATCATGACTTATTTGTCTATGTCCTCAAGTTAACAAAAGTTGTTATTTTTGTGTAATGATAAAAACATTTCTGGACTGTTATCTTGAGATCACGACTTAATTGTCATGTGTTCTTAAGATAAAATATTCTCAAGATCTAATTTTTTTTGTGGTCTCAAGCTAACAAAAATTGTTTTCTCTAGAAAAGAAAAGCAAGTTGCATTTTTGAGATCACAACTTAATTGTCTCATGTTTTTTTTTAAAGATAAAGGTTTTCTTGAGAATAAAAACATTTCTGGACTCTTGAGATCACAAATTACTTGTCTTGTGTTCTTAAGATAACAAAACCTTCTCGAGATCTAATTTGTTTTGTGGTCTCAAGCTAACAAAAGTTGTTTTCTTGAGATCACAGCTTGAAGGTAAGTCATCATATTAAGAACACAGGACAATTAAGTCATCATCTCAAGATAACAACCAAACTCATGGCCTCTATCTACTATTGCTTGCTTACCTGTTATTCTAAAGCAAGTTGATCACATGCATTTCAAGTAAACATTCGACACTGTCGGCTTGTATAAAGATTATATTTTCCACAGCGTTGCTAATGTAGCTAACAAGTAAAGGAAGCTTATACTCAACATACTCAACATTGTTAGCATTGTACAAATTGCATGCCTCCTTAGTCATCATACACTAAAGTCTTTGTCAAGTTTTTAAGTGATCTTAAATAGATTTAGCCCCGTATGACACTGTTCTCTATAAAAATGGATGAAAATATAAACAAAATTGAGGCTTTCTGGTGGCTGCTACTATTGTTTTTAGCTAGTTAGTATACTTTTCTTAGCTTCTTAGCTCCAGTGCAAAACTAAAGCAGACTTGAGTAAAATAAAGGTTTGCTTCCAAACTGCAAAGCCCCTCGGTCCAATAATAACAGCAGCAGTTCAGTGAATAAGGAATATATGGTTTATATTTGACTGCCAACAAGGTTTGTATGGTTTGAAGATTAAACAGTATGAACATTACTGTTCCATCTGTTTGGTTCTACCTTGGATCAGACGGGATATGATCAGTGGGTCAGCGTGAAGTAGGCCAGTTCCAAAGCCTTTACTGAGATCCAGTTACTCGTCTTTTACCAACACAAGACATTCAACACCGCTCATCTACTGTTAGTGATACCAGTGACCTGACAGAAAACAAAAAGACTGCAACCGGAGGAGCCAAACTGATGAGCGAGCTCTTAGTCTCTGGTGCCCTCTACTGGCTATTTAGTGAAACTATGGATTTTTAAAAGAGTTTAAAAAGATCAATCAATATTTATGTATATAGTGCTTTTTACAACCAGTGTTGTCTTAAACATCTTTACAGAAAAGCAGTTTATGAAAACAAGAGAAAAACAGAAAGAAAAAAGAGTCCATGCATAAACATGTAAACATAAGAAAGGGTATCCTGGTCCAAGCCCCCCAGAGCAAGTCAGAGCCAACAGTGGCAGGAAAACTCCCTTGCTAAGAGGAAGAAACCTTTAAAGGAACCCAGGCTCAAGGGAGGAACGCATCCTCCTCTGGTCAACCCCAGATAGACGATGTTGACACTTATGTCTGCATGTTTTCACTTTGTACTCTTTGTTCCATTCGGCACCTTGTTGTTCCTGGAGGAACATAATTTCACTCCACTGTGTACTTGTACGTAGATGGAACGAAAATAAAAGCCTCTGGACTTGAGAGAATGACAAAGCTAATGAGGGTTTATGACAAGATACAACAACAAGCTCAGTACCCGAAACACAACAGCGTATACACAATACTGTACAGTACCTAACCCAATTATTTATTTATTTATTTCCAGTCAAAATGCCTGAATATGTAAAATGCTGGTGCAGCACTGTAAACCAATGGGATGTGTAGAAAATTGGTTTCATTAAACTAGATGCAGTTAAATTTCTGCACTTTTGAAAAATAAATTGTAAACAGAATGGCTACTTTAAAAATTGCTGCTTGTTTTCAGCCGCTTTCAGTACTTCTTTCAGGTTATATACATGCCAGATATACGAGTGGGAAATAAGTCTGTTGTTAGTGTGATAAATTATATATAGGGCTGAACGATTTGGTCAAAATATTTTATTGTGATGTAGTATGGTGGTGTAGTGGTTAGTATGGTGGTGTAGTGGTTAGTATGGTGGTGTAGTGGTTAGTATGGTGATGTAGTGGTTAGTACGGTGGTGTAGTGGTTAGTACGGTGGTGTAATGGTTAGTACGGTGGTGTAGTGGTTAGTAAGGTGGTGTAGTGGTTAGTATGGTGGTGTAGTGGTTAGTACGGTGGTGTAGTGGTTAGTACGGTGGTGTAATGGTTAGTACGGTGGTGTAGTGGTTAGTAAGGTGGTGTAGTGGTTAGTATGGTGGTGTAGTGGTTAGTACGGTGGTGTGGTGGTTAGTACGGTGGTGTAGTGGTTAGTATGATGGTGTAGGGGTTAGTATGGTGGTGTAGTGGTTAGTACGGTGGTGTAGTGGTTAGTATGATGGTGTAGTGGTTAGTATGGTGGTGTAGTGGTTAGTATGGTGGTGTAGTGGTTAGTATGGTGGTGTAGTGGTTAGTAAGGTGGTGTAGTGGTTAGTATGGTGGTGTAGTGGTTAGTATGGTGGTGTAGTGGTTAGTACGGTGGTGTAGTGGTCAGTATGGTGATGTAGTGGTCAGTATGGTGGTGTAGTGGTCAGTATGGTGATGTAGTGGTTAGTATGGTGGTGTAGTGGTTAGTATGGTGGTGTAGTGGTTAGTACGGTGGTGTGGTGGTTAGTACGGTGGTGTAGTGGTTAGTATGGTGGTGTAGTGGTTAGTATGGTGGTGTAGTGATTAGTACGGTGGTGTAGTGATTAGTACGGTGGTGTAGTGGTTAGTATGGTGGTGTAGTGGTTAGTATGGTGGTGTAGTGGTTAGTAAGGTGGTGTAGTGGTTAGTATGGTGGTGTAGTGGTTAGTATGGTGGTGTAGTGGTTAGTACGGTGGTGTAGTGGTCAGTATGGTGATGTAGTGGTCAGTATGGTGGTGTAGTGGTCAGTATGGTGATGTAGTGGTTAGTATGGTGGTGTAGTGGTTAGTATGGTGGTGTAGTGGTTAGTACGGTGGTGTGGTGGTTAGTACGGTGGTGTGGTGGTTAGTATGGTGGTGTTGTGGTGAGTGTGGTGGTGTAGTGGTTAGTACGGTGGTGTAGTGGTCAGTATGGTGATGTAGTGGTTAGTATGGTGGTGTAGTGGTTAGTATGGTGGTGTAGTGGTTAGTACGGTGGTGTGGTGGTTAGTACGGTGGTGTGGTGGTTAGTATGGTGGTGTGGTGGTGAGTGTGGTGGTGTAGTGGTTAGTATGGTGGTGTAGTGGTTAGTATGGTGGTGTAGTGGTTAGTACGGTGGTGTAGTGGTTAGTATGGTGGTGTAGTGGTTAGTATGGTGGTGTAGTGGTTAGTATGGTGGTGTAGTGGTTATTATGGTGGTGTAGTGGTTAGTATGGTGGTGTAGTGGTTAGTACGGTGGTGTAGTGGTTAGTATGGTGGTGTAGTGGTTAGTATGGTGGTGTAGTGGTTAGTATGGTGGTGTAGTGGTCAGCACTGTCTCTTCACAGTAAGTTGATCTGGTCTGGGTGGTTCTGTGTGGAGTGTGTATGGTCTCTGTGTTTGAGTGGGTTCCTCCAGGTACTCTGGTTTCCTCCCACAGTCCAAACACATGCATGTTAGGTTGACCGCTCAGTCTAAACTGCCTGTAGGTGTGAGTGTGTGAGTGTGTCTTGGCCATGCGATAGACTGGCGTCCTGTCCATGGTGTAACTCGCCTTCACCGACAACACTGGAATTGGCTTCAGCCCCCCCGTGAACCTGACTAGCGGGATAAAGTGGACGATAATGGATGGATTGATGGATTTTATTGTGATTATTCTAACTAATATTGATATTGTTATTAAATATTTTATACAGATTAAGCTCCAGGCCAGCAAGTCACTCTTTTTTTTTCTTTTAACACAGAAGCCTCAACAACTGAATATATTTTTCTAGTGTTCTTTGAAAGCACACCTCTATTATAGCTTCCATTCTTTTCATGGTACCAAGGCCTTGTTTAGACTGCCAGCCCAGGTCTGATTTTTTTGGTCAGCAAAAACCAAAAAGGGGGGTTTGAAATGCAATTGCGTATAGATTTTTGCATGAACACTATAACAACTCAAAATTCAAAAGATTTCAAAGTGTCAGTTGTTTCACTAACAACCTGACAAACACCAACAGTATCAAGTGATGAAAGTGCTAGAATTTGTTACATAATTACTGGGCCTACGTCATTACCACAACAACCCAAGCAGATAGGTTGGTGATGACTGGACATACAAATCTGATCTCATCACTTGCAAATAGCAGCTTGGCCTGTTGACTCAAAAGATTTGAGAAACAAATTTGATTCGCTTGAACACAGCATTAATTTCAGTTTACAAGCTACTGGAATATTTTTTCACACCTGCCAAGTTAAGTCTCACAGTGGAAGGATAGGCAGAAACACCTGTGGATGTTCTTAATGTTCTCCTCCATCTCTCAAAGACGTTTTTAATTGCTGTTTATTTCATGGGGACAACTGTAGTGGTCTACCAGGTCTTCAAGGTGGCTCTACTGAGTCCCATTTTCTCTTGAATCTTTTTATCACTTTTAACTCCCATGTTTTCCACTTGATTTCCACATCATGTCTAAACTCCTCATAAACATCTCCTAATGCAAAGGAATCAGTTGTACACAGTGGCTGTTCAAATGAACGGAGGGTGCTTTGGAGCATCTGAAGAAATTTGCAGTGTCTTGTTTTAGCTTCTAAAGAGAGGCCACGATAACCATAGCAACATACAAACACTTGAACAGTGACGGACAACAACAGGATTCGGTAGGCATCTAAAAATGGCTGATGCTTTAAAAAAACTCTTCATGTAACTCATCATAAAGCACTCTGACTCAGTATCAGTCAAAACCGTCCATTAGCTCAGTTTATGATACGCCTGCCGGTGGAAACTTCTTGTAACCAAAGCGGATGTTAAAAACCCACATTGTTGGTATGACTAGCACAAAAGCAGAAGTTATAACGTAATATAAGTTGGTGAGTCATCTCGTTCCCTTTTCATTACTTTCACTACATCTGGGTGGAATTTTCTTCCGAGGAGACCAAAAAGAGCTTGCAACCCGCACGCTCTGATCCCATAATAGTAGGTCTGTTCATAGTTGGAATGGTCGGGTGTCTTCATACTCAAGTTACTCCAGAGAACTGGAGAATAGTTACAGTTATCACCCATTGGCTAGTGTTTCCATTATTATGGTTGTTAACTATAACTATATTGTATATAACTTTATTATAACTATATTGTTATTCGTTTTTTGCTTTCTGCCAGATCTTCGCCACGTATCTCGTCCAGCAGTTTTCGAGATATCGACTCCGTTCCAACTCCAGATTGTCCGGTCCTATTGTGTGATGTGGACTTGTATACAGGTTTTTGATCAGATGCATCAGATTCTGGAAAACAACATTATTTTTCCGATTTTTTTTCCCATAGAGAATGAATAGGATAGAAATGTGCACGCCAGTCTACTGAACTTCAACTAGACCGACAGACACTGTTTCACATACACTGACTCAGAGCAGACCCCCGACCACGACAGCAGTGTTGATTTGACACGCACTTAACTGTCTGTAGTTTTTTCCATCCCTCTTTTTCCCCCCATAGAGACCTATTCATTTTAAACACATCTAAACATTATGGTTTTGTTAAACCTTCAGCCACCAAACTGCATGTAGTCAGTCAGGGCAACACACTGACCCGCACTCCTTTGTCATTTATTCATCTCTCATTCCTTATACAGCTTAAGCTGTGCAACCATCCTTTTCTAGTTTTTAGTGGGAGGGGATCTGATTTGTGTCTGGAGTCTGTAAAACTACAGCAACCAACAGTCCACTCAAGCTCAGAAACACCCAGAGGCCATGATTGACCAGCCGTTTGGGCAGCAAGAGGCTAAAAGCAGAGTGTTCATCCCCGTTAATGTAGTTTATGAAAGGCTGTAACCTCATCCGTGTCATGCCTGTAAGTTTTTTTGTTTTTCTAGAAGCTGTATATTAACCAACCTCAGTTCCATTTTAGACTGCATGCAAAGTTTTTCAGTGAAAGTTTAAACCTCCTGTAATAAAACCCAGTAATATTACTCAACCTTTTAAATCCACTTGGTTCTTCCTATTCTGATATTGTCTTTGCAGATGTGGTGCCAAATACCAACTACAAATACACCCCCCCCCCCAAGAAACCATGACGGTATATAAACATATAAACACTAATGTTTTTAGTAATGAGTGTTCCTTGTACATTTACCACATTAGTTCTCTGAAAATCTCTTTTCATATTCAAACAAAACATATTATTATAACTGAAATATCCCTAAATGAATCCATATTGAATTAAATAGAATTGAATCGGAAATCACATTGAACTGGGACCTTGTGAATCAGGATCGAATCGATCCGGGAAATCAGTGGGGATACCCAGCCCTAGTGTGCACACACATCACACAGGTATATGAACACTACAGATTACCTTCACTATTTTCTGTGCATTGAAACACCTACATTTGCGAGAGTAACCTGCACAAGCAGGTGGAAATGATAGGCTACTCTCACAAATGTAGGTGTTTCGATGCATAGAAAATAGTGAACTTAAGAGGAGTCGGATTCTTTAATGTCTCAACAAATGCACGTGTACATTTGTCTCAAACCAAGACATGGATTCATGGCAGTGGTGTAAAAAGTGCATTTTACGTGATTAAAAGTAAACCAAAGAGGGGTGGGGAACCAAAGACCAAAAATACAAATTCTCACATAATACTTCAACATATTGTTGAACAAATCAGAAAAAAGTACACAATCTAAAACTTGCTATTTTTTTGTTGCTATGTATGTTAAATTCAGCAAATCTTGAATGTGTATTAACGTGCAGAAGTGTGTTCTCTGTAGACGATACGCTAGGAAATCAACTAACATCATTTTAATAGACGTTCCTAAACCTTTGCACGCGACTGCAAACCAACAGAGCATGGTCAACCTCCAGTGGCACCCATGGAGCATTGCAAAAATCTGTGGACCCCCCGGCATTTTGGTTCAAAGCCTTCTTTCTAGTCTCCTGCCAAACTTGTCAGTCGTGTGATCTGTCGGCATGTGACTTGAGATAAAGCAGCCAGGCTTCGTCGCAGATGTACAAGCGCTGTGCCTGGGGCGTTTGAGAAGTCAAGGCTGCATCACCAGACAATCCCAACACACCAGAAACACCAGGAAATACAGGTGTTTAAAAAAGTCTGCAATCTCTTCATCTGGAATGAGCTAGATTTAAGATTAAAATGAGACTTTTATCATAACGATAACGCATAAAGGCAGTCTAATTAGATCACTCTGTATGAGTCATTCTCTGGCAAACAGTTTCAAAGGGTGAACAAAGTTTTTTCCCCACAAAGGGAGCGAGGCCGGGCTGACGGGACTCTTTATGTCAGACAATCTTTTTAAACATTGTTCCCCTTTTCTTTATTCTGTTTCAGAAATCAGCCGAAAAGGACTGGCATCTACCAATCAGCTCACCTGGAGGCAGAGCCACCTCTTCATGACTGACTTTACAGGTCAGACAGTAAGGAAACCAAAACCTGCAGGTATGCAGACACTGTTTTCGACTCACCTTTTATCTGGTGCGCTGGTATCTAGTGATAAGACTGGTTGAGTGGTTGACACTGTTCACCAAGACTGGCTCAAAACAATAAGATGACCATGTGCATCTGTCTACGCAGTGCTTGGTTACATGTGGGCAGTCTTGGTTCCTTGGTTTTGTTTAGAAATTGGAAGTAAATAAGGGATGACTCATAATCATAATAAATAAAGAATCCATTTCCTGACTCATAAGATGTTTGGCTGTCACCTCAGCAAACCTCAGTGTTGTCACACGCCTCATATTCAGAATCGTTAGTTCAAGCCATACAGCATATAAGACCTGAAAGTATTAGGTGAAGTATTCTAGTCATGTCGCTTGCATGCAAAGGCAAATACTGTTTATGCCCGCCAGGGTTTCCTGTAATTAATGACTTGCTGCAAATGTCTACTGCAGATTTTAACTTGTATGACTGAACTTCCGAGGTGAGGAAAAAATATCCCTGGAAGCAAGAATGGGAGCTTTGGTGGACAAATTGGTTGATGTTACTGTTTTAAGTACTTTGGCCTGAATGAAGCTCTACAGTGAATTTCTGTCATTGCTCTTACTTTTCTATTGAAGTGTAGTTGTGCCTATTGGTCTGTTTTGGTCAACAAGTGGCTTCACAATGTTAAAAGTCTCAAATAGCAACACACGAGACCCCCATCATCCACTGCACTCATGCTTCACTTTACTCCCATGAGGCTGGAGATACAGAACATCAGTATGTAAAAAGGCTGCCATGCAAAAAGCTTTGTAGCTCCAGGGAAATCAGGAAGAAAGCAGGAATGGCCTCTGACTTTTACACAGTACTGTAAATATTATGTAAAATGAGAAACACTGATGACAGTTATCCCTTTGAGTTCATCTCAGATTCCAGCCTAGGGCACTTAAAGCATGTGATGATTTACATATGCTGTTTGCACAATGCTGATTACTCTTTAGTCACATAAACCACATATTATATATTATACTCTCTCTCTCTCTCTCTCTATATATATATATATATATATACACACCATATCGGGGCCTACATGTCTTAACAGTCAGGGTCAAGTCAAGATGGTTTTATTGTCATTCCATTTATGTACAAGTACACAGTGGAGCGAAATTATGCCCCCCCCCCAGAACAACATGGTACACCATGGAACAAAAGAGTACAGGTTTTTTTTTTTAAATAGCAGCTTTGTTATGGTTGACTACATTAACACAGTAACTACACAGTGACTACACTAACACGGTAACTACACAGTGACTACACTAACATGGTAACTACACAGTGACTACACTAACGCAGTAACTACACAGTGACCACACCAACGCAGTAACTACACAGTGACCACACCAACGCAGCAACTACATAGTGACCGCAGTAACTACACAGTGACCACACTAAGGCAGTAACTACACAATGACTACAATAAAACAGTAACACCATGGTGACTACACTAAAACAGTGACTACATAATGACTAAACTAACACAGTAACTACGCAGTGACTACACTAAACAGTAACTACACAGTGACTACACTAACACGGTAACTACACAGTAACTACACAGTGACTACACTAACACGGTAACTACACAGTGACTACACTAACACAGTAACTACACAGTGACTTCACTAACACTGTAACTACACAGTAACTACACAGTGACTACACTAACACGGTAACTACACAGTAACTACACAGTGACTACACTAACACGGTAACTACACAGTGACTACACTAACACAGTAACTACACAGTGACCACACCAACACAGTAACTACACAGTGACTACACTGACGCAGTAACTACACAGTGACTGCAATAAAACAGTAACACCATGGTGACAACACTAAAACAGTGACTACATAGTGACTAAACTAACACAGTAACTACACAGAAACTACACAAACACAATAACTACACAGCGACTACACTAACACAATAACTACACAGCAACTACACTAACACAATAACTACACAGCGACTACACTAACACAATAACTACACAGCAACTACACTAACACAATAACTACACAGCAACTACACTAACGCAGTAACTACCTTGTAGGTGAGACATTGTGAGAACTGTGTTTCTGCTAAACTCCTCCTTTAAACTGTGACTGGAATGATGGTCATGTGCTTCATAGGCTACAGACAGGATGCCTTGCTAATAGATTTCCATGGTACCCAAAAGAACAGACTCTGTTCTCAGTGTAATCCAAGCCTGCGTTCAGTCAGCTGCCCACAGTATGGAGCGCTGCCCTGGCCTCGGGCTACTTCAAACCAGTCTGGCCTTTTCCACAGTATCATCACAGCAAACCACACAGCTGAACTTCCTTATAGAACAAACAGTCACACTCGGTGATGAAGGTATGGCCGTTATTTGATGTATGCTTTGTTTAGCAGGAAAGATCAAACAACTGATATGCACTCAAGTACAGCTGCTGCAGGCTTATAGGCCAGCGTCGTCCTCTTGTGGACACTTTTGGTACTTTTATATAATAAACCCATTTCTTTTTAGGTACAGTGACAGTCAAAAGTTTGGACCCAGCCTACTAAATATACATATTTATAATTAGAAACACATCTGGATTATAGGAGCTATAAAACCCCCAAAACTGTTCAGAACAAGATCTCAGCATGTACACTTCTTCAGTCCTGTTAGAGAAGCAGCTCATGTGGCTCCTCATAAAGCTGCTGGCCAGAATGTTCAAAGTATGTAAACCTGCATCAGTGCAAATGAGCTCATTTCTTAAAGGCACTATAAACTTTCTTTAAACACAACCAGATGTTTTATTTTGCTCCAGGAATAATTCTTATTCTATAGTTTTGATCTCTTCACAATTATTCAATAATATTATTACTATTAAAATAGTACAAATAAGCCTGGAGGGTGTCCAACATTTGACTGGTAGTGTAGGCTGGAGTCCAGCACTACACGTTTGCTAGTTCATATATTTTGGAAAAGGTGAGTCAGTGTTATGACAAAAGCTCACAGTAAACAAGCATGCAGGTGCTTACACAACCAAACGCTGGGCTCGAAGGAGATACACGGCTTTTATATTTCAAAACAAACAAGGCATCATCAGATGAAGCGGCAAGGCTTCCGTCTCACCCGATAATGGAGATACACAGTGTTTACTGAGCCAGGTTCCTGAGAGTGTGGTGCAAGTAAAGGAGAGAAAATGTAAACTGGCATGTTAGAAATTATAGACACTACAGCAGCAAACAGTTCTAATAAGAAAGACGGTGCAGTTTAACTGTATATATATATATATATATATATATATATATATATATATATATATATATAGAACATCAACAAAAACAGGTTTCCTTAAGCATCTAATATATCTTATTGTATTATTAGTAAATAGGACGATGTTTGCTAAAACTTAAAACTTAAGTAAATGTAAAATATGTTCATTTAGCAAAACTGAACAGAATGTAAATAAATCTGGGGTGTGTCTGTCACCATTTACTCTAGTACTACCTCAGTAACTGCTGTGTGTATGTATCTGACTGTGTTTACACTGTTTACTCTAGTACTACCTCAGTAACTGCTGTGTGTATGTATGTATCTGACTGTGTTTACACTGTTTACTCTAGTACTACCTCAGTAACTGCTGTGTGTATGTATGTATCTGACTGTGTTTACACTGTTTACTCTAGTACTACCTCAGTAACTGCTGTGTGTATGTATGTATCTGACTGTGTTTACACTGTTTACTCTAGTACTACCTCAGTAACTGCTGTGTGTATGTATGTATCTGACTGTGTTTACACTGTTTACTCTAATACTACCTCAGTAACTGCTGTGTGTATGTATGTATCTGACTGTGTTTACACTGTTTACTCTAGTACTACCTCAGTAACTGCTGTGTGTATGTATGTATCTGACTGTGTTTACACTGTTTACTCTAATACTACCTCAGTAACTGCTGTGTGTATGTATGTATCTGACTGTGTTTACACTGTTTACTCTAGTACTACCTCAGTAACTGCTGTGTGTATGTATGTTATCTGACTGTGTTTACACTGTTTACTCTAGTACTACCTCAGTAACTGCTGTGTGTATGTATCTGACTGTGTTTACACTGTTTACTCTAGTACTACCTCAGTAACTGCTGTGTGTATGTATGTTATCTGACTGTGTTTACACTGTTTACTCTAGTACTACCTCAGTAACTGCTGTGTGTATGTATCTGACTGTGTTTACACTGTTTACTCTAGTACTACCTCAGTAACTGCTGTGTGTATGTATGTGTCTGACTGTGTTTACACTGTTTACTCTAGTACTACCTCAGTAACTGCTGTGTGTATGTATGTATCTGACTGTGTTTACACTGTTTACTCTAGTACTACCTCAGTAACTGCTGTGTGTATGTATGTATCTGACTGTGTTTACACTGTTTACTCTAGTACTACCTCAGTAACTGCTGTGTGTATGTATGTTATCTGACTGTGTTTACACTGTTTACTCTAGTACTACCTCAGTAACTGCTGTGTGTATGTATCTGACTGTGTTTACACTGTTTACTCTAATACTACCTCAGTAACTGCTGCATGCGTGTGCATGTGTGTTCTGACTGTGTAAACCATGTTGTTCCTGGAGGAATGTCATTTTTCTCCACTGTGTACTTGTACATAGATGGAATGACAATAAAAGCCTCTTGACTCTTGACTTGTCTTCTGAAAATATGAAAATTCCTTTTAGCTGTAAACGGCCAAGATACTCCTGGACAGGATTTGATGTACCTACAACAGCATCGCCCAACCCTGCTTCTGCTGATCTGCTGCTTTACTTCTAATACAACCCCACATCAGGGTCTGCAGGAGTGTTAGTCTGTGGAAACATTCGAGGCGGACATGCTGGAGGTAAACCCTGCAGAGGCCCTGAGATTAAGGTTTGTATATCTGACCAGTTCTGCCCTTTTCCTTTGTTCGCTGTTTTGACAGTTCAGAGAAAAATCTACTGAAGCTCAGAGCTGTCACGCAAACCGCAGGTCTAAATAATCCCCCCCAAGTGTGCCAGGTTTTTACAGCTACAGCTAAAAGATTTGGTACCTGTGTGCCATATCTGTGTCTATATATGTTGGTGTAGATTTCAGTAGACATCTCTCTTGTTCCTCTACATTTGGGATGAGGGAACGTGTGTAAATGTGATATCTCTCCAAGTGGTTGTAAATTTGCTCAGGCGTGTGTGCTCACCTTCCTGTGCCGTCGGGTGGGGGAGGTCGGGCTGGAGGACAGATCCAGACTCATCACTGAGGAGGCCTCTGAAGGGAGAGTGGACCAGGTGTCAGCCATCATCATGTTGTCTTCGGTGCGGATGCTCAGCTGGTCGAAGCTCCTGCAGGTGAGCGAACAAAGAGGACAATACATGAGTGCTGACGGATGTAGCCCTTTCAGGATGATCTGAGATCAGTTTTATAAGAGTGTTCTTATAAAACATTTCCAACAAGAACATTCACAAATTCTCTAGTACCATATTCTCATGTTTACATCTTGCATGTATCCCACAGTATTGATTCGTATCTCCTGGATCATTGCTCTATATGGTCCCTGTAATCTGCCAGTTATATTGATGATGAATTATAATAGTTTTTTTAAGAAGGCCAGACAAAATAAAAGCTGGACTTGGCTGAACAGTAGTAGTTGGATATTGTAGTGGTTAATGCTGGTGTTTTCCATGCAGCAGAAGAGGTTCAACCCAGGCAATCACACTATGCTACACTGATAGAAGGTGGCTAAGACAATTAATGGACCAATAGAAATACTCCAAAGTAACTTCTGAGTACAGATTCAGACAAAATTTGCAGATCAGTGTCACAAAAAAAAGTATCTCAATCTGTCAGTAAATGGGCTTTTAAATAAATAGTGGGACGTTTACAGTGGTGGTCTGACATCTTGGTAACATGGCTGATGTAGTGCATCTAAGATTGCATGCATACTAAACACTGGTGTACTGAAACTGCCTACTACTCTACCACTGGAGCAGAACGTACTGGCTCCAGTCCAGTACCTACTGATGTAGTAGGCGATTCCAGATGCACCCAACGTCTTTGATATATAAGGTACCTAAAGCTATTTGAGTACTTATGACGCTCCCTTGTGGGAAATCTTCAGCCTACTAAACGTGCACGAGTGAGTTCAACATTTGGCATCTATAAACGAAATAGGAGGCTTTGAAAACATCTCCTTTAGAGCAAATATGAAAACCTTACATGGTATAAACAGGAGCTGTCTCTTAAATATACATCCTCATCATGCAATCTCTCAGTCTTTCTTCCTCAAAATCATATAGGAGTTTTTCATTTTCAGTCCCGGTTCATCTTGGTTGTCCAGCCCAAAGGCTCTTTACCTGTTAGAGTTTGTTTCTCTGCGACACTCATTAGGGGGCTGCACCCACATTGCTAGACAAGCTACCTTTGAACTTGAAAATCCACCAGACATATAGGGATAGCTTTGCTTTGCAAGCCTAAGACTACATTAAACAATGATTTCCAATGTCGAAAAACTGGCACTGCAGTCTTGTCCAAGACTAGACTTAATCCATGTCCAGCCCAGAGGATCCTCAGTAGGGAATCGCAGGTTTAGGCCCCATTCTTAGTTAACTACGTCTATATACACGTCCCTTTGTGATTTGTACTGAGGTGAACTGAACTGAATCTGACTTGTGAGGTTCCAGTAACACAAGCTGATCTTTCGATCAGGGTAGTATTATTTAGTTTACCACATAACCATGTGAGCTGAAAACACTGTACCCAGATGTGACCTTTAAACTACACGGGCCACATTCCTCTTACTGTAAAAACACATTTCCCTGGCTTTCAAACGTACCCAAGCATAACCAAAACACTTCACCTCCTATTGTACTATATATTCCACTGTTATTCCACTGTACTGTTCATTCCATTCTCTCATCACCATCGACAGAAAGGAGGCATTAGCATAAGATGTGAACTGGAACTGCTGGCCTGCAGGGGGCGCTAAAATCTCAATAAAATGTCTCTGGAATTCCTTGTTTTATTTTCTCACTGAGGTCCTGGAGCAGAAAGTTCTTGAAGAATGACTCTTCGGCATTGAACTACGCCGGTGGTTGCACAGGCCGGGGCAAGCCTGTCAGACTACAGCAGCCGTCTATACTGAGTTACCCCTTCAAGGACTTCCTGTCCGATCTTCCAGGAAACTTCACAGGCCTCCATTTCATTCTTCTTCTCACTGAATTCGATCTGAACATTGCATCTGCGTCATACATACATAACATAAGTACTAGATTACAGAAATACAGATAAAGATATATTTACGAATGGACTGAACCCTGAAATATGGAAACAGGGTGTTGGGACAGACCCAGTGATGCACGTCACTCTAAAAGCAAGGGGTCCTAAATCGCAGTGGTCATAGCACTGAAAACAGATTCCCTCTCAAAAGCAAACCCGGCTGTTCATTACAGTATTATAACATTAAAAACACCCCCTTATATCACACTGTTTTAGCTTCACTGACCATATAGGAGCTAACAGTGTCCTGTTGGTGGCGTCCTGTGTCCACTGATGAAGAACTAGAGGAACACAAACTGTGCAGCAGCAGATGAGCTACTGTCTCTGACTTTACATCTACAAGGTGGACCAGCAAGTAGTAGGAGTGTCTAATAGAGTGGACAGTGAGTGGACACTGTGTTTAAACACTCCAGCCGCAGCACTGCTGTGTTTGATCCACTCACGCCAACACGTGAGTGTCACGGCAGTGCTGAGAATGATTCGTCACCCAAATAGTACCTGCTCTGTGGTGGTCCTGTGGGGGTCCTGGCCTTTAAAGAACAGGGTAATAAAGTATACAGAGAATCAGATGAACTACAGTCTGTAAGTGTAGAACTACAAAGTGCCCCTATATGGTAAGTGGAGATGATATAATGGACAATGTGTGATTGACTCACTTCTGCAAGTCAAATGAACGGCTTGAATTCAAGGTGCCCCTCTATCTCTTCCAGAATCAGAATGCCTGGCTGGTTTGATCAAACCATCAAAAACGACACACCTTGTTGTCTTAAGTCTTAAACTGCAATGGGTGACGTATGAGAATCACCTAAAATGTTACCCTGTGCGTGTATATGGGCGTGATTACCTAAACAATCGTTTTTTGCATATTGTTTGTGACACAGCACAGCTGTGCACCAAACGGCAACCCTGAGGCCTGAGATATCGTGCCCAAAAAACAAACACTGCATGCAAATAAAACCGTTGAAGGCTTCCCACCGCTGGGAGTGTTCAAACCAAGCACATCTATGTGACTAATACAACTGAAAACAGTTTACTTTGTCATGCTTGCACAAAGGAAGTCACACTACCCAGTATTTTGGAATCTGTTTTGGACTGTTTTGGATGGGGCGCTCTGGTAATGGGCTGAGCCCAACTTCTGAAGGACAACCCCACGCCATAATCCCCCCTCCACCAAACTTTACACTTGAAACTTTCACAAATCTCCTGAGAGCAACCCATTCTTTCACAGATGTTTGTTGAATATAGTGTATATTTGAAATGGTCCTTGTAGGCTAATGGGAGCAAACAAGGAAACTGGGTGGTCTACTCTTTCACCCCATCACTCAATACACTAATCTTACAGAATTGGCAGTTAACATTCTCCTCCGAGTGCACGGAGAGCTCACTTTCTCAGAAGAGTGCAATCTGTACCAGAAACATCAGCAATGCCATCTGAATAAGACATTCAAGATAAAGGTCACCACCCAACATTCTTCTTTTGTCAACTATTGCACTCGTTAGTTGTCAGTGCATCTCACTCCTCTTTTTTGGCTGTGGCTCCCATTAAATAAAAAAGAGAGAATATCTGAAAAGCTTCTCTACATTGGTTCCCTGGGCAAACCTCCAAATACAGGCACCGACTTGCCGACTTGTTTAGTTGTAATGTGAATAGAAATGGATAAAATCTGTCAGAGGAATTAAACTAGTGTTTATACCATAATACGACTGAACAAACTCAAAGAGGGCCAGCTCTGTCTTTGGAAGCCCCCTAGACCCAGTGCAGTTGGTGGGAGACCAAAGGAGGATGTTAGCCAGGCTATCTAATCTTACTACACTCATTGTCCGCATTATAAAAACAAGCCTACCTAACAGGTCTACTGTATACAGTCCTATGTTAGAAGTGAGACGATCACCCTTTTATAAGCCTGTTTCTAAAAATATAAATAAACACAGAATGCAATGATGTGAATTTTTTTTAACCCTATATTGACTTATCAGTCAGATTTATCAGACGTTGAAACTGAGATTTTATATTATTTTTAATATATGCCTATTTTGCATCTGAAGACAGCAACACAATTAAAAAAAAAAGTTGGGACAGGTTCAACTAAAGACAGGTAATACTGTGTACTGCAGAAAACATGACATACGGCAAAATATAACATCACAATACAGAAAGATATTGTCACAATGCACTATATTTGTATTTTAAGTTTGAAGTTTTAACAGAT
Organism: Megaleporinus macrocephalus; assembly: GCA_021613375.1. Lineage (NCBI taxonomy): Eukaryota > Metazoa > Chordata > Actinopteri > Characiformes > Anostomidae > Megaleporinus > Megaleporinus macrocephalus. Next base: position 8,617,533 of record CM038712.1, on the reverse strand, counting down.
GTTGCATTTTAAATTACTATTAAAGCTACAGTATGAATACAATTAATAAACATCACACACTGCACTGAATTGTACAGGCTTAATTATGCTCTCTTTGTGCAACGGGTTAGTGTCAATACGTACAGGCAATATTTACTATATGCTCAGAAAAGCTAATTGGGATGAAATTTGGGATTAAGATGAGATAAGATAATCCTTTATTAGTCCCCCAGCAGCAACGGGATAGCAAGGCACTCTACAAAAATAGATAAATAAACAGTACAGTATATACAATATAAATAATAAAAATAAAAAAAATCAAGAACTCTTGAGATTTTATTTACAATTGCACATTGCTGCTTAATTGATTGGGATTGTCCAAATATTATTTGGATGTTCATTCTCACTGTGCATCACCCAATGGACTAAAGTCAGTAGACCAGCAATCTCTAAACCAAGAATGAATGAAAGAAAGTAATTTTAACCTGCAGAGTTTCTCGCCAGCAGGAGAGCTACTGCAGAGTGTGACTGTATATGCCAAATGGTCACCTGACCTCTGCAGAGTGCGCTTGTATATGCCAAATGGTCACCTGACCTCTGCAGAGTGCGCTTGTATATGCCAAATGGTCACCTGACCTCTGCAGAGTGCGCTTGTATATGCCAAATGGTCACCTGACCCCTGCAGAGTGCACTCATATATGCCAAATGGTCACCTGACCCCTGCAGAGTGCACTCATATATGCCAAATGGTCAGCTGACCCCTGCAGAGTGTGACTGTATATGCCAAATGGTCACCTGACCCCTGCAGAGTGCGCTTGTATATGCCAAATGGTCACCTGACCCCTACAGAGTGCGCTTGTATATGCCAAATGGTCACCTGACCCCTACAGAGTGTGCTTGTATATGCCAAATGGTCACCTGACCTCTGCAGAGTGCGATTGTATATGCTAAATGGTCAGCTGACCCCTGCAGAGTGTGACTGTATATGCCAAATGGTCACCTGACCTCTGTAGAGTGCACTTGTATATGCCAAATGGTCACCTGACCTCTGCAGAGTGTGATTGTATATGCCAAATGGTCACCTGACCCCTACAGAGTGCGATGGTATATGCCAATGGTCACCTGACCCCTGCAGAGTGTGACTGTATATGGCAAATGGACACCTGACCCCTACAGAGTGCGATGGTATATGCTAAATGGTCACCTGACCCCTGCAGAGTGTGCTTGTATATGCCAAATGGTCACCTGACCTCTGCAGAGTGCGCTTGTATATGCCAAATGGTCACCTGACCTCTGCAGAGTGCCCTTGTATATGTCAAATGGTCACCTGACCCCTACAGAGTGCGTTTATATATGCCAAATGGTCACCTGACCCCTACAGAGTGTGACTGTATATGCCAAATGGTCACCTGACCTCTGCAAAGTGCGCTTGTATATGCCAAATGGTCACCTGACCTCTGCAGAGAGCGCTTGTATATGCCAAATGGTCACCTGACCCCTACAGAGTGCGCTTGTATATGCCAAATGGTCACCTGACCCCTACAGAGTGTGCTTGTATATGCCAAATGGTCACCTGACCCCTACAGAGTGTAACTGTATATGCCAAATGGTCACCTGACCTCTGCAGAGTGCGATTGTATATGCCAAATGGTCACCTGACCCCTGCAGAGTGCGACTGTATATGCCAAATGGTCACCTGACCCCTACAGAGTGCGCTTGTATATGCCAAATGGTCACCTGACCCCTACAGAGTGCGCTTGTATATGCCAAATGGTCACCTGACCCCTACAGAGTGCGATTGTATATGCCAAATGGTCACCTGACCCCTACAGAGTGTGCTTGTATATGCCAAATGGTCACCTGACCCCTACAGAGTGCGCTTGTATATGCCAAATGGTCACCGGACCTCTGCAGAGTGTGACTGCATATGCCAAATGGTCACCTGACCCCTACAGAGTGCGCTTGTATATGCCAAATGGTCACCTGACCCCTACAGAGTGCGATTGTATATGCCAAATGGTCACCTGACCCCTACAGAGTGTAACTGTATATGCCAAATGGTCACCGGACCCCTACAGAGTGCGATTGTATATGCCAAATGGTCACCGGACCCTCTGCAGAGTGTGACTGTATATGCCAATTACTGCATTCACCAGCCTACTGTGCTGATCTACCTCACACAAGTCTCATACCTAATCCGAAGCCTGAAAGTCTAATACTGAACCAGTCATGTACCAAACGGCAAAGCTAAAGCAACTAATAGTTTAAACAGAACTAGTTCATACAACAGTCAGTTGGCTTCCTCTCATTAGGATGTCTTTGTACCTCCACCTGGCTGGTGAACAGTTAGAACCTGTGGCTATTTAATTGACGTACAACTTGTATTAGTCATCCTTCATCGTTGGTCAGTTTCTGACCACAGAGCCGCTCTCGACTGGATTCTTTGGGCGAAGCTATGTTTGATGTCTTCCTTCATAATAGTGAAACAATACAAGTACTGATTAAGCAGAACATAATTCAGGATGACCTGAGGTCACACAACAATCATCAGTTTGATCAAGCTGTGTCCAGAGTAAATACAGCTGCTATCTGATGTTGCTATTTGCTTTCTCAAGGTATCCAAAGTGGCATCCACAAAAACAACCGACATAAAAAAAAGACCAAAGACTAAAAACAATGACGCAGAAAATGACTCGCCTGTCCCGCCTCAGCCAGGCAGCCTGGAATACATACGCATACACTTACACTAGCTTTGTAGCTCCAGTTCAAAACCTCAGACTCTGTTCAATACTATCTCTTCTCCTTGTTCTCTTACCTTCTGTGGTAAACTCGTTCGCATTTTGTATAGAGATGGAAGGATCAATCGGCTATGAATCGATTTTTAGTCAAAAGATGTGATCGTGCGATATTTCTCCAGTTTAGCCATCCAGGACGTTTTAAAATTAGTAAAATCAGCGTCTCTCGTGGGAACCAAGACAAAGACATTTAACTACTAATCTAATACAGCACTGCACACAGCTGAATACAGTGAGTATCAGCAAACAGCAGAGCTAGCACACACAGCTAACACAAAACAAACAACCCAGAACACCATACAGACCAGATCTGACCGGTACGAACAGAACAACAGCAACAATTCAAGATCTACATTTAATGATTACAGATGTAGTTTAAAATAACAGAGTCTGAGTTTAATGACTGCAGTTTTTACTGTATTTATTTAATTAACTTTTTAGTTTTAAATTAAGGGTCTAAATGTAACGATTACAGTATTGGAGATATTTGTTTGATTTACTTTGTTTATTTACTGTTAATTTTCTTTAAAATATTATGCTGTTTCATATGAGCTCTTTACAAATGTTAATAAATCAGTTTCAACCATGTTTCGTGACTTGCTTGCGCTAATAACTACATGTAGCCCTGCCGTGGCGTATATCCCGCCCTTTATCAGTATCAGCTATTGGCTGATCGTGCTGAAAGGTGATCGGTAATCAGAATCGGCCTCAAAAGCGCTGAACTGTCCATCTGTGTTTGTGTTTGGGGGCTGTGGAAAGTACTCCCTTTGTCATGTAACAATCTCCAGTGGTTAGCCTAGTTCACATCTGGATATCTACAGCTCCCCAATCTAGCATCAGTTTGTAGGGGTACCTCAGAGACATCCTGACCTCCTAGATGAGGGAAACTGTAAATTCTTGGATGAGCCTAAACTCTACTATTTTAATTACAAATGTAGAGCCAGTTGCCCATCAAGTAGAGGGTTTCTGGTTCGTTTAGACAAAGGGACAACAAGAAGGTGTGGTTTACATGGTTGACTACTGAAGTCCACCGTTTTGTATGCTTAGTGAGACTGGCTTGGTATGAAGACTTGTGCAGTCTCCACTCTCTGCAGCACAGTGATGTAGTGGTTAGCGTGGTGGTGTAGTGGTTAGTACGGTGGTGTAGTGGTTAGTATGGTGGTGTAGTGGTTAGTATGGTGGTGTAGTGGTTAGTATGGTGGTGTAGTGGTTAGTACGGTGGTGTAGTAGTTAGTACGGTGGTGTAGTGGTTAGTATGGTGGTGTAGTGGTTAGTACGGTGGTGTAGTGGTTAGTATGGTGGTGTAGTGGTTAGTATGGTGGTGTAGTGGTTAGTATGGTGGTGTAGAGGTTAGTACGGTGGTGTAGTGGTTAGTATGGTGGTGTAGTGGTTAGTATGGTGGTGTAGTGGTTAGTATGGTGGTGTAGTGGTTAGTATGGTGGTGTAGTAGTTAGTATGGTGGTGTAGTGGTTAGTATGGTGGTGTAGTGGTTAGTATGGTGGTGTAGTGGTTAGTATGGTGATGTAGTGGTTAGCGTGGTGGTGTAGTGGTTAGTAAGGTGGTGTAGTGGTTAGTACGGTGGTGTAGTGGTTAGTAAGGTGGTGTAGTGGTTAGTATGGTGGTGTAGTGGTTAGTATGGTGGTGTAGTGGTTAGTACGGTGGTGTAGTGGTTAGTATGGTGGTGTAGTGGTTAGTAAGGTGGTGTAGTGGTTAGTAAGGTGGTGTAGTGGTTAGTACGGTGGTGTAGTGGTTAGTAAGGTGGTGTAGTGGTTAGTATGGTGGTGTAGTGGTTAGTAAGGTGGTGTAGTGGTTAGCGTGGTGGTGTAGTGGTTAGTATGGTGGTGTAGTGGTTAGTATGGTGGTGTAGTGGTTAGTATGGTGGTGTAGTGGTCAGCACTGTCTCCTCACAGTAAGATGATCTGGGTTGGATTCCTGGTCCGGGTGGTTCTGTGTGGAGTGTGTATGGTCTCTGTGTTTGAGTGGTTTCCTCCAGGTACTCCGGTTTCCTCCCACAGTCCAAACACATGCATGTTAGGTTGATCACTCACTCTAAATTACCCGTAGGTGTGAGTGCATGTTGGCCACGCGATGGATGGTTGACCTGTCCATGGCGTACCCCGCCTTCACCCAGTGATACTGGGATGGGCTCCAGCCTCCTTGTGACCCTGGATGGATGGATGGATGGATGGATGGATGGATGGATGGATGGATGGATGGATGGATGGATGGATGGATGGATGGATGGATGGATGGATGGATGGATGGATGGATGGATGGATGGATGGATGGATGGATGGATGGATGGATGGATGGATGGATGGATGGATGGATGGATGGAAGTCTCCACTCTTGTTCTTCAAGAAACCAACAATTCGCCAGCAGAGATCAACAACACCAAGTCCTGATTGAACAACTCTATTCAGGGTAAGAGGAAATAGCACCAACTAGAATTTTCTACACAGCTCTTCATCCTGCCTCCCTAAACAGAGACAACTCAATAACACACACAATAACACAATATAGTGCACACAGACTCCTAAACTGTCTACAGCAGGTCATGCACTCACACACAAACACAGTAGTTAGACTTGCAGTTAGTAGGAGACTAAAACGAGAGTGAGACGAGAGTGAGACGAGAGCTGGAGAGGGCCCAGGCCGTGACTAAGACATCTTGAGCTTATGAGTCACTCCATAAAGCCCGCAGGCCAATGCAAGCTTACACGGACTCCACAGAAAGCCTGGCTCCTTAAAAGCACGTCGCTAAATACAAAGACTCCTGTTTATTTAACTAAGCTTTTGACTTCCAGGTAATTTACTACTTTAGTGGAGCGTTGAGTACAGCACATCCCATCACGCTCCCAAAGAGCATTTCAGGTTATCCTGCTGCTGAGGAATGTCTAGTGTTAAAAAAGACATGTATAAATAAATGTGTTCACTCAGAACACATACACACAGCCCATCACAGCCCTATCAGAACAAAAACTCAAAAAGTGACACTTCACAAGAAAAAGCAAAGATATTCTTGGCTTTTAATGTAAGTCAATGGAGCCAGATGTTTCTGGTTTGTGGTAAGTTGGATTTTGTTCAGACAGCAACGATATACATACAGACATTAACCTTTCCGAATGTTTCTTGATGCTAATTAAAGCACATAAGTGTGTAATATTAATTTTTCATGCGTGGCTCACTGAAACACGCTGAATATACCTTAAGTGGAGATCTTCTATTAAGAATATCTTCACAGTTCAAAGAAAATTTTTGTTCATTTTCATTTTTCTGCATCATTTGAACACGTCAGCTGTTCTTTCTATTCATGAGAATGCTTCATGATGAATGGACCAATAGAAATGCTCCAAAATAACTTTGAAAGAATTCTGGTTCCATTGACTCACATTGAAAGCAAAGTAGGATTTCCCCCTCTCCTGTAAAATTATTATTTTGTAGATGCTTGATTTTCATTGGACGTATAATATATAAAATATATATATTAACATCTCGTTCTTAACCTGTAGGGTTTAATATGATGTCGGCCCAACCTTTGCAGCTGTAACAGCCTCAGCTCCTCTGGGAAGGCTCTCCACACAGTTTAGGAGAGTGTTTATGGGAATGTTGGACCGTTCTTCCAGAAGCACATTGGTGAGGTCAGACACTGATGTTGGAAGATGTTGGACGAGAAGGTCTGGCTCTCAGTCTCCGCTCTAATTCATCCCAAAGGTGTTCCAAAGGTGTTCTATTAGGCTGAGGTCAGGTTCAAGTTCTTCCACACCAAACTCAGACCTCCATGTCTTTATGGAGCTGCTTTGTGCACTGGTGGGCAGTCATGATGGAACAGGAAGGGGCCGTCCCCAAACTGTTCCCACAAAGTTGGGAGCATGAAATTGTCCAGAATCTCTTGGTCTGCTAAAGCATTAAGAGTTCCTTTCACTGGAACAACCCCACACCATAATCCCCCCTCCACCAAACTTTACACTCGACACAGTGCAGTTAGACAAGTATCATTCTCCTGACAACCGGCAAACCCAGACTCATCCATCTTGCCAGACTGAGAAGCGTGATTGGACACTCCAGAGAACACGTCTCTACTGCTCTAGAGACCAGTGGCGGCATGCTATACACCACTGCATCTGACGGTCTGTATTGCGCTTGGTGATGTAAGGCTTGTATGCAGCTGCTTGGTCATGGAGACACATTCCATGAAGCTCTCTACGCTCTATTCTTGAGCTGATCTGAAGACCACATGAACTTTGGAGGTCTGTAGTGATTGACTCTGTAGAAAGTTGGTGACCTCTGCTCACTATGCTCCTCAGCATCCGCTGTCACCCGCTCTGTCATTGTACGTGTTCTACCACTTGGTGGCTGAGTTACTGTCGTTCCAAATCACTTCCACTTTGTTAGAACACCACTGACAGTTCACTGTGGAATATTTAGTAGTGAGGAAACTTCACCACTGGACTTGTTGCACAGGTGGCGTCCTATCACGGTACCACGCTGGAGTTCACTGAGCTCCTAAGAGCGACCCATTCTTTCACTAACGCTTGGTTTTATACACCTACGGCCATGGAAGTGATTGGAACACCTGAATTCAATGATTTTTATGGGTGAGTGAATACTTAATCACCTGGTTCCCATCACACTCACTGTGAAGAACTTGGTCAGTTCCTCTACAGTGACCTACTCATGTGCACCTCAACAAAGGCATATTGTAAGCTGATATTGGATCTGCTGAAGTTAAACCAGCACACTGACATTATTTATGTTAACACAATCTAGAAGATCAAGATATTGACTATAAATATTCAAATGCTACTTAATACCATTTACTCATAAACACACACACTGTGACCCATATTGTGCGGCGGTAATGAACACAGAGGCGCGCGCTTTACTGGAATGCGAGCTCTGTTTTTCTGGCACAGTAACCCGACTCTGATAACCCTGAGCTGTTGATTTTGGAAGAGGCAGCGAAACCCCGGCAGTGCTTGTCCTGCCTCGGCTCCAGCTGTAGAGAGACTGCACTGTACTGCGCTCTCCGCATGTTGTAGCGACAGGTAAACATCCGGCAGGTCGTCAGGTAGGTGCTGCTACCCCTGGGGGTAAAGCTGAGGACCTGACGAGGAAGTTTCAATGAGGAAATGTCATCGTACATCAACATCGTACGGTCAATGGTGAGCACGGTTTCTGAGAATGCTTCGCTTTGTTCGTGCGCAATAGCAAACTGTTCAAACTTGTAGAGATTAGGTGTGAATTTGCCAGTAAAAACACTATTAAAGATTAAAAAATGACCCCTACAGGTATTATTTGGGATTTTCAGCACTGCAGTGACACTGACGTTGTGGTGGTGTGTCAGTGTGTGTTGTGCTGGTGTGAGTAGAACGGATACACCAATGCTGCTGGAGTGTTTAAACACTGTGTCCACTCACTGTCCACCCCATAAGACACTCCTACCTTGCTGGTCCACCTTGTAGATGTAAAGTCAGAGTTGATAGCTCACCTGCTGCACCGTTTGTTTTTTATTTGCTGTCACCAAAACAACATCATCACTACATTGGTGTCACTGCAGTGTTAAGAAAGATCCACCACTCAATAATACCTGCTCTGTGGTGGTCCTGTAGGGGTCCTGATCATTGAAGAACATGCTAACAAAGTATGTAGAGAAACAGATGAACTACAGTCTGTAATGTGTATTATATATACACATTATATATATATATATATATATATATATATATATATATATATATATATATATATATATATATATATATATATACACCAGCCAGGCATAACATTGAAAGCACCTCCTTGTATCTACACACACTGTATCAGCTCCACTGACCATATAGGAGCTACACTTACAGACTGTAGTTCTGCTGTGGGGGGACCCCCATTGGACCACAATAGAACAGGTAATATTAGGGAGGTGGATCATTCTCAGCACTGCAGTGACACTGATGTGACGGTGGTGGTGTGTTAGTGTGTGTTGCGCTGGTATAAGTGGATCAGACACAGCAGTGCTGCAGGACTGAGAATCGTCCACCAACCAGCAACATCCAACCAACAGTGTCCTGTGGACGGCAGGCTGCGTCCACTGATGAAGAACTAGAGAACACAAACTGTGCAGCAGTACATGAGCTATCGTTTCTGACTTCACATCTACAAGGTGGACCAACAAGAAAAAAGTGTCTAACAGGACACAGTTGTCTGGATAGTTGTGGTTGGTGGACTATTCTCAGTCCAGCAGTGACACTGAGGTGTTTAAACACTCCAGCTGCACGTCAGAGTCACTGCAGTGCCAAGAATAATCCACCAGCCCAATAATATATGCTCTGTGGTGGTCCTGACATAAATACACACATATATTGTCGCTGTCCAATGAAAAACAACGTACTTCACTTTCAATGGAAGTCAATGGAACCAGAATTCTTTCTGAGCTATTTTGGAGCACTTCTATTGGTCCATTCATCAAATTTTCACACAATGTACACGACCATTGGTGTGTCCCAACGATGTAGAAAACTCAAAATCAACAAAAATGGAGATACATATTTTTTTATTGGACAGTGACAAGATATATATATATATATATATATATATATATATATATATATATATATATATATATATATATACGCCAATACTATATAAGAACTCAATATAATATATACAGTACAGTACAATATAATAAACGTATAGAGGTAAGTCATTGTAAAGACTTGAAATGTTATCCTCCTGTTCTGGGGAAAGTAGGCTAACGTGGCTTACGTAACCAAGAACAGTCAAAGTAAACAGACCTATCATTACACTCCGAGTTTTAATACTATCTTATGTGTCACCAAAGAATTTAAAGCTGCAGTCAGGATTTACTAAATGGTGCTACATCCACCCCTACATTACTTAGAGATCAGGACTAATGCACTATTAGTAGAGCAGGTAGTGTTATTAACGGGCTTTACTGTTAAAGCACACGTGAGAAGACAGTACATGCATCATTCTATAGAACTGGTTCACAGTTAGAGTTGAAAAGCCCTTTTAGGTGATGTAGACTAAAATCCATCTTTAAACCATGTGTCCACCACGTGTCCAAAATAATAGTAGATTAAAGAACAGGGTGAATGTGGATAAACAATGTGTGCAGAGAATCAGATAAACTACAGCGTAGAACTACAAAATGCCCCTATAAGTTGTTCTGATTGGCTGTCTTTAAAAAAGCAGTTCTAATGAAAACATTGCTTATGACTTCACTATTAATATCTGGGACAAAATCCCTGTATAGTGTTTTCACAGTTTATGAGCATATGTAAACCTTCACAGTAAGATAATATCTATACTAGGGGTGTGTGATATATATCGTCTCTGATAATATCTAAATCGCTGTTAACAATGTGTGAGCTGAGTATGAGGAGTATGAAGAGAGTATGAGGAGTATGAACAGAGTATGAAGAGAGTATGAGGAGTATGAAGAGAGTATGAGGAGTATGAAGAGAGTATGAGGAGAGTATGAGGAGTATGAAGAGAGTATGAGGAGTATGAAGAGAGTATGAGGAGTATGAACAGAGTTTGAAGAGAGTATGAACAGAGTATGAAGATAGTATGAACAGAGTATGAAGAGAGTATGAAGAGAGTATGAGGAGTATGAAGAGAGTATGAAGAGAGTATGAACAGAGTATGAAGAGAGTATGAACAGAGTATGAAGAGAGTATGAAGAGAGTATGAGGAGTATGAAGAGAGTATGAGGAGTATGAAGAGAGTATGAGGAGTATGAACAGAGTTTGAAGAGAGTATGAACAGAGTATGAAGATAGTATGAACAGAGTATGAAGAGAGTATGAGGAGTATGAAGAGAGTATGAGGAGTATGAACAGAGTATGAGGAGTATGAACAGAGTATGAAGAGAGTATGAAGAGAGTATGAGGAGTATGAAGAGAGTATGAGGAGTATGAACAGAGTATGAGGAGTATGAAGAGAGTATGAGGAGTATGAACAGAGTATGAAGAGAGTATGAAGAGAGTATGAGGAGTATGAAGAGAGTATGAGGAGTATGAAGAGAGTATGAGGAGTATGAACAGAGTATGATGAGTATGAACAGAGTATGAGGAGTATGAACAGAGTATGAGGAGTATGAAGAGAGTATGAGGAGTATGAAGAGAGTATGAGGAGTATGAACAGAGTATGAGGTGTATGAAGAGAGTATGAGGAGTATGAACAGAGTATAAGGAGTATGAACAGAGTATGAGGAGTATGAAGAGAGTATGAGGAGTATGAAGAGAGTATGAGGAGTATGAAGAGAGTATGAGGAGTATGAACAGAGTATGAGGAGTATGAAGAGAGTATGAGGAGTATGAAGAGAGTATGAGGAGTATGAACAGAGTATGAATAGAGTATGAAGAGAGTATGAGGAGTATGAACAGAGTATGAGGAGTATGAAGAGAGTATGAGGAGTATGAACAGAGTATGAGGAGTATGAAGAGAGTATGAGGAGTATGAACAGAGTATGAAGAGAGTATGAGGAGTATGAAGAGAGTATGAAGAGAGTATGAAGAGAGTATGAGGAGTATGAAGAGAGTATGAGGAGAGTATGAGGAGTATGAAGAGAGTATGAAGAGAGTATGAGGAGTATGAACAGAGTATGAAGAGAGTATGAGGAGTATGAACAGAGTATGAGGAGTATGAACAGAGTATGAACAGAGTATGAAGAGAGTATGAGGAGTATGAAGAGAGTATGAGGAGTATGAACAGAGTATGAATAGAGTATGAGGAGTATGAAGAGAGTATGAACAGAGTATGAGGAGTATGAAGAGAGTATGAGGAGTATGAACAGAGTATGAGGAGTATGAAGAGAGTATGAGGAGTATGAACAGAGTATGAAGAGAGTATGAGGAGTATGAAGAGAGTATGAAGAGAGTATGAGGGGTATGAAGAGAGTATGAGGAGTATGAACAGAGTATGAGGAGTATGAAGAGAGTATGAGGAGTATGAACAGAGTATGAGGAGTATGAAGAGAGTATGAGGAGTATGAACAGAGTATGAAGAGAGTATGAGGAGTATGAGGAGTATGAAGAGAGTATGAGGAGTATGAAGAGAGTATGAGGAGTATGAAGAGAGTATGAGGAGTATGAACAGAGTATGAACAGAGTGTGAGGAGTATGAAGAGAGTATGAGGAGTATGAACAGAGTATGAACAGAGTGTGAGGAGTATGAAGAGAGTATGAGGAGTATGAAGAGAGTATGAGGAGTATGAACAGAGTATGAACAGAGTGTGAGGAGTATGAAGAGAGTATGAGGAGTATGAACAGAGTATGAACAGAGTGTGAGGAGTATGAAGAGAGTATGAGGAGTATGAACAGAGTATGAAGAGAGTATGAGGAGTATGAAGAGAGTATGAAGAGAGTATGAGGAGTATGAAGAGAGTATGAGGAGTATGAACAGAGTATGAAGAGAGTATGAGGAGTATGAAGAGAGTATGAAGAGAGTATGAAGAGAGTATGAAGAGAGTATGAGGAGTATGAAGAGAGTATGAGGAGTATGAACAGAGTATGAAGAGAGTATGAGGAGTATGAAGAGAGTATGAAGAGAGTATGAAGAGAGTATGAGGAGTATGAAGAGAGTATGAGGAGTATGAAGAGAGTATGAAGAGAGTATGAGGAGTATGAAGAGAGTATGAAGAGAGTATGAGGAGTATGAAGAGAGTATGAGGAGTATGAACAGAGTATGAAGAGAGTATGAGGAGTATGAACAGAGTATGAAGAGAGTATGAGGAGTATGAAGAGAGTATGAAGAGAGTATGAGGAGTATGAAGAGAGTATGAGGAGTATGAACAGAGTATGAAGAGAGTATGAGGAGTATGAAGAGAGTATGAAGAGAGTATGAGGAGTATGAAGAGAGTATGAGGAGTATGAAGAGAGTATGAAGAGAGTATGAGGAGTATGAAGAGAGTATGAGGAGTATGAACAGAGTATGAAGAGAGTATGAGGAGTATGAAGAGAGTATGAAGAGAGTATGAGGAGTATGAACAGAGTATGAAGAGAGTATGAAGAGAGTATGAAGAGAGTATGAAGAGAGTATGAGGAGTATGAAGAGAGTATGAGGAGTATGAAGAGAGTATGAAGAGAGTATGAGGAGTATGAAGAGAGTATGAGGAGTATGAACAGAGTATGAACAGAGTATGAGGAGTATGAACAGAGTATGAACAGAGTGTGAGGAGTATGAAGAGCTTTGGGAGTGCGCTGTCCAAGACGGACCTAAACCAGCTAAGGAGTCTGACTAAACACACACTCAGCTAACTTCAGTGAGTCATTTACTAAAGAAGTGTCTTCACCCAATAACGCTGAAGTTGAAAAGAGGAAGATGATGGATGGATATTAATATCCGTTAAGAAGTGCAAGCTAGTAAAATATAAGACTTTTACAAACACACTTTTAAACAATGTAAAATTATTGTTATTCACAAAATTACAGAAAATATCCAGATACCCTAATCGATACTGTTGAGTATCCCAATATTATGTTTTTTACTTTCATCACAGTATAAAATAAGACTGGTGGTAAATGGTTAGTAACACAGTTTTTAAGTTTATCATTAAAACTTGAGCTTAAAAAACATTAAACAGTACAGGCTGAAGACGGACACCCGGCCGACTGATCTTCCCTGAACGGATTAGTGACAGTTCAGGATCAGTGACTATGTAATTCCTCAGCAAACTCTCTCTGTGCGTGTTTGCACTGGCGGAAGAGTCAACAGTGGTGAAAACCAGTTTGAGGTTGTGGGTGAGCTATAGGAGTGCACAGTAATAGGCTACAGCCAGAGTGTTGGGACAAACTGTGCTACTTGGTTGAAACGTCCTACTGTAGAACATATTTACTGGCAGCTCCGTACACAATACTCTAGGTGGGATTTATCCCTGGCTTAAATCTTCTCAATCAATAATAAAAAAGCTAGTATCCTATTGGTCAGCTTCTAGTTTGAATTTCGCTGTTCCATCTTAAACAGTGCAGCAATTATTATTAATTGTATGTAACTTGGTATGTAACTGCTGCCCCATTTAAGGTGGAACATGAATTTCAAATGAATAAGAAATAAGAAGCTGGGGAAGAGAAAGCTGGCCTCAACCTTGTGTTACAAATACGGTTAGGAGAGTTTGAAGGTCTGAAAGGTCTTATCCTAAGATTTTCCATGATATGATATATGATATTTTGATAGGCGGTGTTGTGGCTAGCACGGACCATCTGGGTTGGATTCCCGGTGCTTAAGTGGGTTTCCTCTGGGTACCCCGCTTTCCTCCCACAGTCCAAACACATGCATGTTAGGTTGACCACGCACTCTAAACTGCCCGTAGGTGTGAGTGTGGCGTGAGTGTGTGTTGGCCATGCAATGGACTGGGGACCTGAAAGATGGCCGCTTCTACTGAAAGCATGGATTTATCCGGAGCACAAGCTGCAGCTACAAACAATCTCACGTGTATCTAAAGTTGTGTTAGTGTTTCACACAGAAACACAACAGTGTGGTGCTCTGTCAGCTCTGCACAGTGGAGATGATCACAACAGTACAACTGCTATACACGAGACCTTGAAGATCGAACATCCCGTAGAGCTTCATCAACACAGCAGCAGGACAGCACCTGTTTACCTGTTTATCTTCTCTTATAGATTATTTTAAGATTATTAACACGTGTAACATGTTTTTTTCAGTAGTGTCTCTTGAAAAGTCTCATTGCTAACTGTTTCTTAATCGTCCAGTGTAGAACCTAAGACTGTTCTAGATACCGCAAGAGCTTTAAAACACACGTAGCTTCTTCTCAAACGACTCTCTGTCCAAATATATATTCCATAAATTGTCCGAGTTCTTGTGTGTGAGGCGTGTAGGCTACGTGTCATTTGTGCCTCTGAAAGTCGAGTCAGAGCGTAGCATTTAGGATACCCTTTAATACATTAAGTGTAGAATGGGCATGTGTTATCCAAGTGCTTCTGATTCCCCCACAGCACAGGGTCATCAATTCCCTATATATATATATATATATATATATATATATATATATATATATATATATATATATATATATATATATATATATATATATATAAACTCTCTGTGTGCATATATATATATATACAAGCATTGGTTACACATCCATAACAAAAAAATAGAAATTTTAATTCCTAACCAACTCACATTAGAGTAATCTTAAAATTAGTCGTTAGATTAACTGACTAATCGAAAATGAATCGTTAGATTAATCGATTAATAAAATAATCGCTAGGTGCAGCCCTACCTGTTGCCATGACTAGGGGGATAAACCAGAGGTTAATGGATGGATATTTTGATAGCTTATCGGGGGGAGTAGAGATACGCAATACTAACGTTCTAATGTTAGCATAAGGCCTTCTAACACACACATATTAGTGAACACACACATTAGGGGGCAGTGAGCACACTTGTCCAGAGCGATGGGCAGCCCTATCCACATTGTCTGGAGAGCAGTTGGGGGTTAGGTGTCTTGTTAAAGGGCACTTCGGTCACGTGCTGGTCAGAAACGCAATACATCGCCTTCCTTACAGTATACTGAATCATAACCCCTGTACAGTGATACATACATTCAGTACCACCAGGTTTCAATATGCTGCCCTACTTTTCAGCACCGTCCATCACTGGCCAGTGCTGTCATAACAAAGTCATAACAAATTTCAGTTCTTACACCTTTAAGCTGTTTGCCATGAAAATGAACCGGAGTCGAACGTAAAGGGTTCAATGAAGCCTTTCCTGGTAAACTAACACGATGCCTGACTGGCTGCGAATCTAAAACAAAAGGAGCTTTATTTCACAAGGCCTCTGGACTCGTCTCAGGGAGTGTGTCCTAACCTGCACAGACTGTGTCAGGAGCTGCTTTAGGAGCTGCTTGTCTGGATATGATTTCAGCCCCAAAAGCTCTTTTACTGTAACAGCGTGCAAACGGTGGGAAGACGCCTGAACAGAACGCCGGTTTCAGTGACTCTGCAGTTCTTCAGCAAACTCTCTGTGTGTGTTAGCAGTGGCGCCAAGAGTAAACAGTACTGGAAACCAGTTTGGGGTAATGGGAAGGTTGGGGCTGAGCTATATGAGTACACCTGATTAGCCATAACATTAAGACCACCTCCATGTATCTACACATGTTGTCCAGTGTATCAGCTCCACTGACCATATAGGAGCTACACTTACAGACTGTAGTTCCACAGGACCACCACAGGGTAGGTACTATTAGGGAGGTGGGTCATTCTAAGCACTGCAGTGACCCTGACATTGTGGTGGTGCTGTGTTAGTGTGTGTTGTGCTGATAAATAGTCCACCAACCAGAAATATCCAGCCAACAGGGTCCTGTGGGCAGCGTCCTGTAACCACTGATGAAGGACCAGAGGATGAGCAACACTAAAACATCTCCAACCTTACTTCTACAAGGTGGACCAGCAAGGTAGGCGTGTCTAATACTCTGTGGTGGTCCTGTGAGGGTCCTGATCATGAAAGATCAGGGTAACTAAGTACAAAGAGAATCAGATGAACTACAGTCTGTAAGTGTAGCTCCTATATGGTCAGTGGAGCTGATCTAATAGACAATGTGTGTAGATACAAGGAGGTGGTCTTAATGTCATGGCTGATCAGTGTATGTCATACAGAGAATTCAAAACAGATATGGGCTGTTTATGTGATGGGGACAGTTTTGGTGGTCTACCAAGTCTTGCAGATGGTTGGGTCCCAATTTCTCTGCACCTTTAATTCATTCTTTGAACGTATATTCATGATTCTCACTTGTATTTCTTTGACCTTCTCCTTTGCTAGGTGGCTTATGTTCTACCTAATCCTGAAAACCGATACGTAACTGGTACAGAAAGAAATTCAGGGTGGTCTCTGACTGCTGCAATATGTGAGAAGGCATAAGGTGTGCCACTGTCGAAACAAGGCCACGTTCTACAGTCTGGCTTTAAATAAGGCAACGCCAAACTGAAACGTCATGTAACAGTTTTTAATTAAACCAGACGGAGAATGAGTGGAACAGCCTCGAGCTGTGGTTCTGTATTCCAGGCCTGGAGACGCCATACCCTCATCATTCTCGTGTTGTTTTCTGCTCCAGCGCTCCTCACTAAGACCTTCAAGCTTTCCAAAACAGAAAAAAAACAACTAACAAAGAAGTACTGCAACTCTGAAGTTCCCTTTCAGAACATTTCTATGACTTTTCCATGACTATCATCTTTCCTTGTAACCCCAGAAGGATATAATTATAGAAGACATATTACAGAGTAACAGATATATCACTGAGTAATTAAGGCAACAGCCTTCAGCGGAGTGAGAACAAATAGGGCTACATCTTTCTTGTTAGGAAATCAGGATAATAATTAAATTCATCATTAAATTTAATTGTACTTTAATCTAACTGTAATTGTAAATTTAATTGAACGTGCGCTGATGTGGAGTCAGGGCTGTGTTAACAGCTCCCCCTTGTGGAGAAACTTCACGCTGCTAAACGTGCACCAGGTGTGAGTTCCAAAGCTACATGAGCTCCAGCAGTGCTGGTGAACATTTTTAATATTGAATAAATCACTAAACCCAAGGCCTTAGGAATGAAGAACTTAGTTATATGCCAGGAGAGCTACAAACATGCAGCAGCTCACTCCAAAATAATCTATTGATAATTCCCCATTTTATAGTTCCCCCCTTAAAAAGTCCATCCTCTTTGGGTGGTCCATGCCACCCATGACTCGTTTTGTCAGAATCACATTTTTGACTATTTTTGAGCATGCAGTGCAGAGCACGATTGTATACGCCAGATGGTCTTCTGACCCCCTCAGAGTGCAAAAAAAATATTTACAGTTCAAAATTCTTATAATGCCACATACAATAAACATGCAGTTTATTGAGAAAACAACAAAACAATATATATATATACATATATACACTACCACTTAAAAGTTTAGGATCACTTTAGAATTTCATTTCATGCAATTTTCATGTAATTCACAAACAATATTGTCCATTTCACAATAAATGAAGTGTAGCAAATGATTCTTAAAGAATAAAAAAATTTGTATTAAAGTCTATTTTTGTATCGAGGCTTATTTTGCATATACCCCTATTATCAGCAATTCTCAGTCCTCTGTCTAAATCTCCTGGTACGACCACCAATCCAAGTTAAGGATGTTATTGGACTAATTGGTTGTTAGGACACTCTTGCTCAATTGTGATGCACAGCTGAAAAACATTCTACTAATAAGTGAGTATAAAAGGGAACAACATTCTAGGTTAGTTTAGTATCTGAAGATCAGCAGTTGATGCTTGCTGACCGACTCACAATGACCAGAAAGAAACAACTTTCTTTAGAGACCCGTCAGTTCATTGTTGTGTTAAGGAAGAAGATACATTGAAAACAAGAACATTTCACTGAGATCTCAAACTTTTGAGCGCTAGTGTATATATATATACATTTAACATTAACATTTACTTAATACAATCTTTGCACATTTATTTATTTTGTAATTAATATCCCAGTACTGTCATGTATCTGCTGATACCCGTTTTTCTCTTACACATTATCTAATTTATTACTGCACTACCTTTTTACCTACAGTCAGGTTGTATAGTTTTGTTTTCATATGCTCTTGAATATATTCTTTTTGACTATTGGAATCTTTATTCTTCTTTATACTTCTTTGTACTGGGTGTTGTACTTTGTTTTTTCTGTGAAACTGCTACTGGCTGCTAAATTTCCTTTGGGATCAATAAAGTATCTATCTATCTATCTATCTATCTATATATCTATATATATATATATATATATATATATATATATATATATATATATATATATATACACTACCACTCAAAAGTTATTAAATTGCGGCTATAAAAATTTTCAATTTTATAAAAATTTCATTACAGCATAATTTTACCAAAAATTTTATTTTAAAGCTGCAACATATTTACGTAGTGTATCACAATAAATCATATCGTAACCCCTGTATCACGATATACATTGTATCACCAGGTTCTCACCAAAACACATAATACATAATACAGCATGACTTACATTTTTTACAATACAGATCAGCTGATTAAATTAGGTGATTGCCTATATGGAGCAAACACAGATCTCTAATTTTGAGTGATCAAAACATGATTCCAATAAGAAGAAACAGATCTCGAACTGCACGGACCACAGAGAGAGGACAGATGGTGGAGGGAGCTATAAAATTGGGCAACATTTACGATGGATTATTTGAGAGTGCACCACTAAACGTTTTTAGACCTCCAGCTGGCGAGAAACAATGCAGATTAAACAACGTTCTTCATTCCTGAGGCATTTGGTTTGGTGATTTGTTTGGTATTTAAAAAATGTATAATTTTTATACAGGGTTTTACTAAAAATTTGATGTAAAAACTGCAATATATTTACGTACAGTATCGCAATATATTAAATCATAATCCCTGTATTACAATATTTATTGTATCGGCAGGTTCTCACCAAAACACAGTCATAATTTTTAATTCAATGTTTCGTCATATCGCCAAGAGCATCGCTATCGCAAAAATACCATGAAATATCGTGATATAATTGTAGGGCCATATCGCCCACCCCTACTGTGGGGGGTACTATAAACTTGGGCGGAATTTTCAATGGATTATTATTATTTCAATGGATTATATGGATTGTAACTCTAATTTTCTTTCTTACGCCAGTCGGCTAATCTGCTGTCAGACTTACAACAACAATAAAACTCAACCGCAGCCATAAACATATCATCAACTTAATCAGAGTTACCGCTCTGAGATTTCACCATTAACTACCAGACATACCTTACAGGTACGGCTCAGCCACGCAGCCACCGACATGAAAGACCAGACACATCCATTTCTGTCCGCCAAACAAATTCATTTCACTGTTTAGAAGATCTGCACACAGAGAAATGTGAAACACTAATCTGCAGGCCGAGCCGTACGCTTCTGAGTATTTTCACACGCTGGAACAAAACCAACACAACCGAGCCCAAACCGTAACAGCAAGAAAACACTATATAAATGATTTACTAATAAATGTTTTTACTCACTTTATTCTCTGACTCACTTTATTCTCTGACTCACTTTATTCTCTGACTTGCGTTATTCTCTGACTTGCTTTGTTCTCTAAATTGCTTAATTCTCTGACTCGCTTTATTCTCTGACTCGCTTTATTCTTTGACTCACTTTATTTTCTGACTCACTTTATTCTCTGACTCGCTTTATTCTCTGACTCGCTTTATTTTCTGACTCGCTTTATTCTCGAACTCGCTTTATTGTCTGACAAATTTTATTCTCTGACTCACTTTATTCTCTGACTCGCTTTATTCTCTGACTCGCTTTATTCTCTAAATTGCTTAATTCTCTGACTCGCTTTATTCTCTGACTCGCTTTATTATCGAACTCGCTTTATTGTCTGACTCACTTTATTCTCTGACTCGCTTTATTCTCTGACTCGCTTTATTCTCTAAATTGCTTAATTCTCTGACTCGCTTTATTCTCTGACTCGCTTTATTCTCTGACTCGCTTTATTATCGAACTCGCTTTATTGTCTGACTAACTTTATTCTCTGACTCGCTTTATTCTCCGACTCGCTGTTTCTTGCTTTGTACCTCGCCACACTCCTGAATCTACACAGATCTGATTGGCTGAGGAGCGCGGTGATCTTACAAAGCACATGATTGGTCTGTGAGTTTACTGACGCAAACCCATATACCATAAAGACAAGAAATGTTCTGCTGCTTGACTTAGTTTAGTATCTTAAAAGTTGCAATGGATTAATAACACGGTTGAAGGAGGTCTCGATAGGGTGAAGGTTCTAGATGAGAGAGAGAGAGAGAGAGAGAGAGAGAGAGAGTGAGAGATAGAGAGATAGAGAGAGAGAGTGAGAGAGAGAGAGAGAGAAAGAGAGAGTGCTATTCTCTCTCTATTTATCTCTTCATTGAGTTAAACTGGAGGGAACGTCAGACTGCAGTGTGTAAACAGCTAATGTGAAAGTGAATCTGACCAGTTGAAACTCGTTTAAATGCTTGAGCGAACTGCCTCGACTAATTTGAGCTGACAAATGCTAATTATTAGGACCCACATAAACACAACGTTACACTCTCTCAGTGACACAACGCTGTTTTACACAGGAGTGCATTCAGTGTAAATCATGTGACGTACATCCAAAGCTGCCAACTGTCAAAAGTCAATCTCACAGAAACTACAAGCTTTTCCTGCCAATCACATTAAATCCCGCTTCAGCTCCACAATAATCTAACTTTTACTCACAATACTCTAACGTACCTGGACACACTGTCACTCTAAACACCTTGTTTTTTCATTTACTCTTTCTTTTCTCAGCTTGTTTTGAGTCATCAGTTCTTGCGCAATACCTACTAGTCAAGTGTGTCAGGTTGAAAACAGCAGCTGTGTCATTATACCTCACAAAACTGACTGTGCTCAACAGCCCTGCAGCGCTCTGGCTTAAGGTCACCTACTTCTTCTTCTTCAGCTGAACTTCACTTAGCTGAGTGAAGAATCCAAGTTCCTCTCACAGATACACACTCACTGAATGAAGACACAGCTGGAGTCCTGGAGTAGTTTCTTTACTTTACAGCTGGATCTGTGAGTTTCTACTAGAAGTCAATAGTCACCCAAACTCAGATCTTCATTAAGATCTCCCAGACCTGTCACTGTGGACTCAGGCTTTAGTACAGCTCAGTAACACTGAGATCAATAACTGATCACTGATTTATCAGTAACACTGAGATCAATAACTGATCATATTGATTTATCAGTAACACTGAGATTAATAATTGATCATATTAATTTATTAGTAACACTGACCTTAATAACTGATCATATTGATTTATCAGTAACACTGAGATTAATAACTGATCACACTGATTTATCAGTAACACTGAGATTAATAATTGATCATATTAATTTATTAGTAACACTGACCTTAATAACTGCTCATATTGATTTATCAGTAACACTAAGATTAATAATTGATCATACTGATTTATCAGTAACACTGAAATTAATAACTGATCACATTGATTTATCAGTAACACTGAGATTAATAATTGATCAGATTGATTCATAAGTAGCACTAAGATTAATAATTGATCACATTAATTTATCAGTAACACTGAGAGTAATAATTGATCACATTGATTTATAGGTAACACTGAGAGTAATAATTGATCACATTGATTTATCAGTAACACGGAAATTAATAACTGATCAGATTGATTCATAAGTAGCACTAAGATTAATAATTGATCACATTAATTTATCAGTAACACTGAGAGTAATAATTGATCACATTGATTTATAGGTAACACTGAGAGTAATAATTGATCACATTGATTTATCAGTAACACGGAAATTAATAACTGATCAGATTGATTCATAAGTAGCACTAAGTTTAATAATTGATCACATTAATTTATCAGTCTACTACAGTTTTAGTTGGAACCAAGCTCCACCCTATTCACTGGATCCCTATGAAACTTCTACAAATATATTAATATTAATTAATACTAATAGTCTGTCTGTGATGAATCTATAACTGCCAAAAATAAAATGTTAATGCAAAACGAGCTTTGCTCTAACAAACTACTGAAAGCCCACAGGGGGGCTAGTTTAGGATAGCTTTACTGTAGAGGTGGGCTCCTGAGGAAGTTCACCTGCGGTGAGGTTTTTGCTGAGTGTGTGGTATTAAGCTGCTGAACAGGTTTAAGAACCAACAGAATCCAGTCCAGTCCAGCGACAGCCGGTCTCCACCACCAGATCTGTGTAGATTTGATTGTACCACAGTGCTGGCAGACGTAGCACAAAAATAAACTTTGTAAAGTCGGACCTTCTCACCTACTCTCATCCTCTCTTTCTCGCTCTGTGTGCTGATCTCTCGCTCTGAAGAGTTCCAAGAGTTTCAGTGCCTCACTGTCACGTCACTGGAGCAAAACCATAATCCAGTTACTCGCTCGTCAGGTCCAGTGATCAACAGATGTTGTGTTAATGCGATTGTGATTCAGTTGTGATTCAGGATTGTGACTCTGATTGTGTGTTACGTGAACGAAGGCACAAAAGGTTTTTCACCTCTGTGTGCTCTCAGTGGGATTTGTTCATTGTTAGCTCTTGTTAGCGCGTATCATACAATGTTCCTGGATTTTATTACACCGTTTAACATTTGCTCTTCTATTGAGTAACTCCTCCTCCTCCTCCTCCTCCTCCTCAAACAGATAAACACTAGGGGGTGTAAGAAAATATTGAAATATCGAGTATCGGGATATTTAGTTACGTGATGCTATATTGATTCTCAAAATCATGGTATCGATACACTGATTTCTGGAAGACAGTGAACCATTGTGTGTGGTGTTTTAATCTCTGACCACTAGATGGCAGTGTTGTAATCCATTTTCAGCTTCACTCCAACATTAACAAGCAGCACAAGGACGCAATGCTATTGTAAGCATTGATAAACCTGTTCATACAGTGGTGTGTTTTAATAGTAGCATTTGAAAAAATCACAGTACATTACTTTGTTTGCAGTATCACAGTATATCACGATATATTGAATTGTGACCGCTGTATCACGATATGTATTGTATCGCCAGGTTCTCGTTAATACACAGCCCTAATAAACACGTCCTCACTTTTGAGAATTTCCAACAGCAGGTTTGGCTGAAGTGAGGGTTCAAAGATCTACCATAAACAAACAAGAACGACCAAGGTGAAGTGCCTCTGATGACTCGACCCGAGGTCAAACGCTCCAACACAAACTCAAATTTCAACAGAGATGACAGAAGCCACACAAATCAATCATACAGCCTGAGCCATGAGAGTCATCAGTCATCAATACAAACTCCCATATAGATAAGGAAGCTAGATACACACTTACTTGGAACGCACTTGAGGCATGAATGGTTCTGAAAAAGAGCAGGTAGTGACACAGCAGTGACTCACAGGATGATCAAGCATGGGAATGTCTCATAATCTGTACTACTGTCCTACTTCCTGAACTTCTGCTATTAGCACGGATTAGGACTGATACATTAGTAATGTAATACAAGCAGTTTGTTATGTAACTCAAGTCGGACAGGGACAGTATCACAGCTTTTGTAGAGCATTACACAAAGCAAGTCTGAATTAGGGCTGTTAAAGACCAGTCTAAACTGGCCTGTACTGAACTGTACTGACCAACTGCATCATAAAGAGAGCCAAGTTACTTCCATTTCACTGGATTTGGTGCAACACGGTGAGTAAAACATTCAATAACAACAATGCAGGGGCCCACAATGGTATTGAAAACATACAGTATCTGGCTGTAAACAGTACTGCTGATGTTCAGAGCAGGCCAGTATTTGAAACCAATATGTGATGATAATATATAATATTATTATTGTATATGTATATACGATATATTGCCAAAAGTAATCCTTGTCTTTCGTCACACGCATTAGAACAGGAAGGGGGTTTTTTTTCAGATTTGCACGATACATTACAAAAAATATTGGACTAAGAAATGAACTTGATATTTGACATTTTATTTTTTGGAGAGATCAGTCCTCAAGAACTAGGATCAAATAGATATCTCTGGAATATTCTCTTGATTGCAAGTAAAAAGCCCTAACAAGGAGATTGCATATACCTGATCCCCCAGTAATGGAAGAGTGGATAAACATTATCTTTGCTATTAGGCTGCAGATGACAAAATTTGCAAAACTATTGGCTAGAAATAGGCAATTTATATGAAAAGTAAAAGACCAGACTTCATTGAAACACAAATAGAATAAACTACTACTCAGAACACATATATATTATTCCTCTTTTATTTGTTTGTTTTATTTCATTTTGATTGCATTATATGAAGACATCCTCCGTGTTAATAGTTCCTTGTTTTGTAAATGTTTCCTCTGTTAAAGGTATAAAACTGTCATAACTGTGATATCAGAAGTGATAACAAAAGGAAGGTTGTATATTGTGATTGTCAATGCTTGGAAGTTTACACTGGAAAAATAAAGAATTACAAAAAAAAAAGATATGGTCCAAAATCTCTTGGTCTGCTGAAGCAGAGTTCATTTCACTGGAACTAAGGGGCTGCGCCCAACACCACACCATGATCCCCCCTCCACCAAACTTTCCACTCAATGCAGAGTGTAAAGTTGGGTGGAGGGGGGATCATGGTGTGGTGTTGGGCTCAGACTGAAAAGCGTGATTGGTCACCAAATGTATCACCAAATGTATCAGGACTAAGTGATATGGTGGTCTATTTCTACATTACAGCTCTTTCACATTCAAATTCAGAAATATCATCAGAATCTGAAGAAGCAGTTCTGGAACATTCTCAGTCCCAGTCAGTCATAATGCTGTTGTACCGCACGCTGTTCACTGTTCTCCACCAGTAACGTCACACGGTCGCATTCAGGAATTTCCGTAGCGAGCTCAGGTTTTTCCGTCAATTTAATTAAAATCTATTTTAAAACAAATTAAGCAGCGAATTTCATTTGAAGTCATGTTTATATATTTTCAGTATCTAAAGCAATGTGAAATCACCAGGGGGCTCCATAAGTGGTGCTTAGCCTCTAAACTCACCATGCCTGACACTACTCAAGCAGGACAGATGTACATGAGAGATTGAATAAATTTGTCGCTGTCCAAAGAAAAACGTGGCTATTTTGACTTATTTTGACCAATAGAAACGCTTTAAAATAAAGCTTTTAAATGAATGTCTGTGCATTCGCACATTAGGCAACCTGTCTATGGGTGTAACCGCATTGGGTAGCAACCTGTTGGGAAAAGAAGACTTCGACCAATCACAGCGCTAGTTTTAAACTCTTCAAACAGGCTACGAGTGGAGAGCCGGGGAGCCATCAAAACAACTGTAATGAAATTTGTTTTCATCTCTCTCAGTCCATCTGGGACTGGTTTTAAAGGGAGGACGGTGCTAAACACAGTTTCAGAGGTAAGTGGCAGAATATGGGAAGTGTGAATTGTCAATGTCAAAACTAGGAAAATTTACATTTAAATTTAATAAAATTTGCTAGTTTTAACAGTTGGCGTGTGTAAATACCCCCCCTTGCGAGCATAAATGTGAAACTCCTGAGCACAGAAAGAAGTCCTAAGTGTATGTTTATCATCATATCAGTCATTATGGCTTTTATAGGAGCCTTTTTTTTCCTACACTACCGCTCAAAAGTTTAGGATCACTTTAGAATTTCATTCACAAACAAAATTGTCCATTTCATAATTAATGTAAGTGTATCAGGTGATTTTTAAAGAATATAAATGTTTGTATTAAAGTCTATTTTTGTACAGAGGCTTATTTTTCATATAGTCTATTATCAGCAATTCTCAGTCCTCTGTCTAAATCTCCTGGTACGACCACCAATCCAAGTTAAGGATGTTATTGGACTAATTGGTTGTTAGGACACTCTTGCTCAATTGTGATGCACAGCTGAAAAACATTCTACTAATAAGTGAGTATAAAAGGGAACAACATTCTAGGTTAGTTTAGTATCTGAAGCATCAGCAGCTGATGGCTTGCTGACCGACTCACAATGACCAGAAAGAAACAACTTTCTTTAGAGACCCGTCAGTCCATTGTTGTGTTAAGGAAGAAGATACTCCATTAAAACAACTCACATTTCACTGTGATCCCAAACTTTTGAGCGGCAGTGTACATTACTTTTACTTTTAAACTTTAAGTAGTTCTGAAAGTAGTACTTTTACACTTTTACTGGAGTAATAAGCTTGAGTTGATACTTCAACTTCTACAGAAGTATTTTTAAACCCTAGTATATACACAGCAATTATAGTATTATAATGTATAATGTAAGCACCATTTCAGGCATACTGCCCCGTCCTACCTTTTAGTAGTTCTCATCAAGTCTCTGAACATTATTGCTCTGCTTTACGAAGCTCTTTGGTCTCCTTTCAGCTGCAGCGGTTTCGTGTAATTACAAAACAGCACATTGCCACAGTGGCCCAATGGAACAGATTCCAATTTAAGGCGGAGAAAAGCAACAGTGGGTCATTTTTTGTCTAGTCTCAGACTAAATCTGATTTGCAGTGGACACCAATTTGATCCACTGTTAAACCTAATCTGCGTCCACCGCGTCAGACCGGACTGATTTACGGCGATAAAGAGGCTATAAAAATAACAACTCGACAGGGACTGTTTGAGTATTAATCTTTGTTCAGCTAAGTCTCTGATAAGTCTTGTGCAGAAGGTCATTTCTCAAACTAACAGTAAGTGCATTCCATTAGCATGACACACTCGCTGCATATGGGAACATGCAGAGAACAGAAGGCCTGAGCGAAAGACAAAGAGCGTTTTCAAGGCTCTCACTTCAAGGCTTCACGGAAGAGACCAAAAAGAAGTTGCTGACGCCTTGTTTAGTCGTCTGAGAATTCAGTGGCAGTGTCAAACTCGTAAAAGAGCATAGAACAGATCCTAAAACAGCTCAAGTCATGTGCCCACACAGCTGGAGGGGTCATATTTTATGAAATAAAGAACTGTGCACGCTGAATTCATTTCATAACAGTCATAACAGCCATTCCCTGTTCATGTTCAGGAGATACTTCTGAGGCAATCAGATAAATAACACACAGGGATTCCTAACAACCACCTGCAAGACCTGGTAGACCTAGCAAAGCAAATCAAGCTTCACTCTTGCTTCCGATCTGAAAACAACTCAGCGCTATGGGGTCTGAAAGGATGTGTAGCTGTTCAAGAAGCTCCTCACTGAGTAATGGAGATACAGACACATCCAACAAAGAAGCTGCTGCTGTTCTCAGAACAATAGACTGACCACCCCAGAGTCCAGAACCTCAACATCACTGAATGTGTTTGGGGTTGTTTGGATGGTGAGAAGCAGAAGAAGCTTCTAAGACTAAACTTTGGAGGTGAGTGTATGTGAGAAACTACCTGCACAGTGCTGAACACTAGAGTTTAGAAATAGGGTTGGAATCATTATATTGATAATGATTATTATTTTATTATTTTATTATTATATTATTTTATTATTTATTTATTTATACACCACCGTACTAACCACTACACCACCTTCCTAACCTCTACACCACCATACTAACCACTACACCACCATACTAACCACTACACCACCATACTAACCACTACACCACTGTACTAACCACTACACCACCATACTAACCACTACACCACCATACTAACCACTACACCACCATACTAACCACTACACCACCGTACTAACCACTACACCACCATACTAACCACTACACCACCGTACTAACCACTACACCACCATACTAACCACTACACCACCATACTAACCACTACACCACCAGTACTAACCACTACACCACCGTACTAACCACTACACCACCGTACTAACCACTACACCACCATACTAACAACTACACCACCATACTAACCACTACACCACCATACTAACCACTACACCACCGTACTAACCACTACACCACCGTACTAACTACTACACCACCATACTGACCACTACACCACCATACTAACAACTACACCACCATACTAACAACTACACCACCATACTAACCACTACACCACCATACTAACCACTACACCACCATACTAACCACTACACCACCATACTAACAACTACACCACCATACTAACCACTACACCACCATACTAACCACTACACCACCATACTAACCACTACACCACCATACTAACCACTACACCACCGTACTAACCACTACACCACCATACTAACCACTACACCACCGTACTAACCACTACACCACCATACTAACCACTACACCACCGTACTAACCACTACACCACCGTACGAACCACTACACCACCATACTAACCACTACACCACCATACTGACCACTACACCACCGTACTAACGACTACACCACCGTACTAACCACTACACCACCGTACTAACCACTACACCACCGTACTAACCACTATACCACCATACTAACCACTACACCACCATACTAACCACTACACCACCGTGCTGACCACTACACCACCTTACTAACCACTACACCACCATACTAACCACTACACCACCATACTTACCACTACACCACCGTACTAACCACTACACCACTGTACTAACCACTACACCACCATACTAACCACTACACCACCATACTAAACACTACACCACCGTACTAACCACTACACCACCGTACTAACCACTACACCACCATACTAACCACTACACCACCATACTAACCACTACACCACCATACTAACCACTACACCACCGTACTAACCACTACACCACCATACTAACCACTACACCACCGTACTAACCACTACACCACCATACTAACCACTACACCACCATACTAACCACTACACCACCATACTAACCACTACACCACCGTACTAACCACTACACCACCATACTAACCACTACACCACCATACTAACCACTACACCACCATACTAGCCACTACACCACCATACTAACCACTACACCACCATACTAACAACTACACCACCATACTAACAACTACACCACCATACTAACCACTACACCACCATACTAACCACTACACCACCATACTAACCACTACACCACCATACTAGCCACTACACCACCATACTAACCACTACATAACCGTACTAACCACTACACCACCGTACTAACCACTACACCACCGTACTAACCACTACACCACCGTACTAATCACTACACCACCGTACTAACCACTACACCACCTTACTAACCAATACACCACCATACTAACCACTACACCACCATACTAACCACTACACCACCATACTAACCACTACACCACCTTACTAACCAATACACCACCATACTAACCACTACACCACCATACTAACCACTACACCACCATACTAACCACTACACCACCTTACTAACCAATACACCACCATACTAACCACTACACCACCATACTAACCACTACACCACCATACTAACCACTACACCACCTTACTAACCACTACACCACCATACTAACCACTACACCACCATACTAACCACTACACCACCATACTAACCACTACACCACCATACTGACCACTACACCACCATACTAACCACTACACCACCATACTGACCACTACAACACCGTACTAACCACTACACCACCATACTAACCACTACACCACCATACTAACCACTACACCACCGTACTAACCACTACACCACCTTACTAACCACTACACCACCATACTAACCACTACACCACCATACTAACCACTACACCACCATACTAACCACTACACCACCTTACTAACCACTACACCACCAAAGTAGCCATTTTTACATACATACTTTTAAACAAACCACCTGTGAATCTAAACGTCTTCTGAGTTTTATATGTAACACATATGTAGCAAAGCTCAATGGAAGTTTTAAAATAAGCTTCAGGCCAAAACCTGCTACTGCAAAACACTGTCTTAGACATCAGATGACGTATTCCTTACATGTATTAACTTACTGGGAAGGAGCTTTCAGAGGCATTAAAGGCTTCAGACGTCTGGTTCCATTCACCACCACTGCGTACAGGTCTCGGTAAGCACCTCTACAACACAAGCTCTCGCACCGAACAATGAATCACTCTGATTTACATGTAATTATCCTGGAATTGTGAACTTCCTCAAACCATGAAGTCGTAGAGTAACTTCATATTAGATCCACATTGTTCATGTATCTGCAGCAAAACTGGTTTTATAACATTGTAACAGATCAATATTACTTTGAACGGTTGATCCACTGCACACACACAGTGACATTAGTGTAAAGAGCTCGTACAGGCCTTCGAGAAGAAGCTGCAACATGTTAGCTCAGGTTGGCGTTCCCTCCGCCAATACCCCCTCCCTCCCCCCCAACAAACCCTTAGGCAATAGAGAGAGCGCACACACATCGGGAGCGTGCACAGAGAACCAATACAGACTTGGCATCTAACCGGCAGCTGCTTATTTACCCCGTTACCTCGGCAAACCCAGCGCAAAACAAAGCAATGAAAAGCAGCGGTCAAGTTGCCTCTGGTGTGGTTCAACCATGCCAGATGTGGTGGAGCAACTGCAGCACACGCAGTGAAACTACAGACGCCAGTGAATTAGCAGAAACGCAATGAGCTTTCATTCTCAGCCAGCATCGTATTTACAAACTGTTCATCTTCTGAGTGATTTATACACAGTCTAATCCGGCAGTGCAGGTTACACTGACTGCTACTTCGAGGAAATGTCAGGTAGTGTATCTAAAACGTTTGTCTGGTAGTGTATCTAAAACGTTTGACTGGTAGTGAATCTAAAACGTTTGACTGATAGTGTACTAAAACGTTTGACTGGTAGTGTACTAAAACGTTTGACTGGTAGTGTACTAAAACGTTTGACTGGTAGTGAATCTAAAACGTTTGACTGGTAGTGTACTAAAACGTTTGACTGGTAGTGTATCTAAAACGTTTGACTGGTAGTGTACTAAAACGTTTGACTGGTAGTGTATCTAAAACGTTTGGCTGGTAGTGTATCTAAAACGTTTGTCTGGTAGTGTATCTAAAACGTTTGGCTGGTAGTGTATCTAAAACGTTTGACTGGTAGTGTACTAAAACGTTTGACTGGTAGTGAATCTAAAACGTTTGACTGGTAGTGTACTAAAACGTTTGACTGGTAGTGAATCTAAAACGTTTGACTGATAGTGTACTAAAACGTTTGACTGGTAGTGTACTAAAACGTTTGACTGGTAGTGAATCTAAAACGTTTGACTGGTAGTGTACTAAAACGTTTGACTGGTAGTGTATCTAAAACGTTTGACTGGTAGTGTACTAAAACGTTTGACTGGTAGTGTATCTAAAACGTTTGGCTGGTAGTGTATCTAAAACGTTTGTCTGGTAGTGTATCTAAAACGTTTGGCTGGTAGTGTATCTAAAACGTTTGACTGGTAGTGTATCTAAAACGTTTGACTGGTAGTGTGTCTAAAACGTTTGACTGGTAGTGTACTAAAACGTTTGACTGGTAGTGTATCTAAAACGTTTGACTGGTAGTGTTCTAAAACGTTTGACTGGTAGTGTATCTAAAACGTTTGACTGGTAGTGTATCTAAAACGTTTGTCTGGTAGTGTATCTAAAACGTTTGACTGGTAGTGTATCTAAAACGTTTGACTGGTAGTGTATCTAAAACGTTTGGCTGGTAGTGTATCTAAAACGTTTGACTGGTAGTGTATCTAAAACGTTTGACTGGTAGTGTGTCTAAAACGTTTGACTGGTAGTGTACTAAAACGTTTGACTGGTAGTGTATCTAAAACGTTTGACTGGTAGTGTTCTAAAACGTTTGACTGGTAGTGTATCTAAAACGTTTGACTGGTAGTGTATCTAAAACGTTTGTCTGGTAGTGTATCTAAAACGTTTGACTGGTAGTGTATCTAAAACGTTTGACTGGTAGTGTATCTAAAACGTTTGGCTGGTAGTGTATCTAAAACGTTTGACTGGTAGTGAACTAAAACGTTTGACTGGTAGTGTATCTAAAACGTTTGACTGGTAGTGTATCTAAAACGTTTGACTGGTAGTGATCTAAAACGTTTGACTGGTAGTGTATCTAAAACGTTTGACTGGTAGTGTTCTAAAACGTTTGACTGGTAGTGTATCTAAAACGTTTGACTGGTAGTGTATCTAAAACGTTTGGCTGGTAGTGTATCTAAAACGTTTGGCTGGTAGTGTATCTAAAACGTTTGACTGGTAGTGTATCTAAAACGTTTGGCTGGTAGTGTATCTAAAACGTTTGGCTGGTAGTGTTCTAAAACGTTTGACTGGTAGTGAATCTAAAACGTTTGTCTGGTAGTGTATCTAAAACGTTTGACTGGTAGTGTATCTAAAACGTTTGTCTGGTAGTGTATCTAAAACGTTTGACTGGTAGTGTATCTAAAACGTTTGACTGGTAGTGTACTAAAACGTTTGGCTGGTAGTGTACTAAAACGTTTGACTGGTAGTGTATCTAAAACGTTTGACTGGTAGTGTATCTAAAACGTTTGACTGGTAGTGTATCTAAACGTTTGTCTGGTAGTGTATCTAAAACGTTTGACTGGTAGTGTATCTAAAACGTTTGACTGGTAGTGTATCTAAAACGTTTGTCTGGTAGTGTATCTAAAACGTTTGACTGGTAGTGTATCTAAACGTTTGTCTGGTAGTGTATCTAAAACGTTTGACTGGTAGTGTATCTAAAACGTTTGACTGGTAGTGTATCTAAACGTTTGTCTGGTAGTGTATCTAAAACGTTTGACTGGTAGTGTATCTAAAACGTTTGACTGGTAGTGTATCTAAAACGTTTGTCTGGTAGTGTATCTAAAACGTTTGACTGGTAGTGTATCTAAACGTTTGTCTGGTAGTTTATCTAAAACATTTGGCTGGTAGTGTACTAAAACGTTTGACTGGTAGTGTATCTAAAACGTTTGACTGGTAGTGTATCTAAAACGTTTGACTGGTAGTGTATCTAAACGTTTGTCTGGTAGTGTATCTAAAACGTTTGAC
The DNA here is from genome assembly GCA_021613375.1 of Megaleporinus macrocephalus. Classification (NCBI taxonomy): domain Eukaryota; kingdom Metazoa; phylum Chordata; class Actinopteri; order Characiformes; family Anostomidae; genus Megaleporinus; species Megaleporinus macrocephalus. Next base: position 8,584,271 of record CM038712.1, on the reverse strand, counting down.
TGGTAGTGTATCTAAAACGTTTGTCTGGTAGTGTATCTAAAACGTTTGGCTGGTAGTGTATCTAAAACGTTTGACTGGTAGTGTATCTAAAACGTTTGTCTGGTAGTGTATCTAAAACGTTTGACTGGTAGTGTATCTAAACGTTTGTCTGGTAGTGTATCTAAAACGTTTGACTGGTAGTGTATCTAAAACGTTTGTCTGGTAGTGTATCTAAAACGTTTGACTGGTAGTGTACTAAAACGTTTGTCTGGTAGTGTATCTAAAGCGTTTGACTGGTAGTGTATCTAAAACGTTTGACTGGTAGTGTATCTAAACGTTTGTCTGGTAGTGTATCTAAAACGTTTGACTGGTAGTGTATCTAAAACGTTTGACTGGTAGTGTATTTATACACATATATATATATGTTTTCATATATACTGTGAAAGTTTTATGATAAAAGCTTTTTACATTAACTTACATTCCAGTTACCATTTTGAAGATACATGTATTTTTATATATACGTCTATATGTAGATGCACGTGTGTGTTTATCTGTCTGCACTAATACAGAAAGTAAAACGACTAGTTTAGTATAATTATCATAATTACTGCTATGTAACATCAAACACACTTACTCTGCTAGAAAAACCTGCACAGACCAGCATCCCTGATCACCAGCACTACAGCAGTACTGGACCAGCATGAACCAGCAAGTTTGGGCCCTCAAAGATGTTTGAGCTAAGGTCTCAGACCTTCACCAGCTTGTTAGTGCTCTGACTTGTTTACAAACAGCCAAGTGAAGCAAATTTCTAATATTTACAAACACTCCATTGGTTACAAATCCATAACAAAATACTAAAAAAAATCACAAATAAAAAACACACTCACATTAGAATAATTAGTCATTAGATTAATCTACTAATTAAAAAAGAATCGTTAGATTAATCGATTAAGAAATGTATTGTTAGGCCCTCTCTCTATCCCTCTATGTTATTCAAATGAAGATTCAATATGTTATCAATATGTCTTTAAAAAGACAATGGTTTTCAATGGGTGCACTCGTTCTTTTACATTACTTTTGTAGAACTGTAACAGTGCCACTGTATTTCTCAACACCGAAACTAAAATTCAGCTCTTTATGTCTTTTAGGTGGTTTAAATTTATATAATTTAAATGACCTGACTTTGAGACTTGCTTGAGTCCTAGCAGGGACTAGCCTTGATTGAGTTTTTCCACAGTGACTTGAGACTTGCTTGAGACTTGAAGGTTAAGACTTGAGACTTTGCTCATGACTTGCACATGTGATGTCATTTACATCATGTGAAATGATGTCTTGATGAATGGACCAATAGAAATGCTCCAAAATCACTTGGAAAAAAATCTGGTTCCATTGACTTCCATTAGAAGTAAAGAACTTTTTGTACATGACACTGTGATGGTACTTCACTAATCAACTCACGTTTATTAGTATCATAGCACATCACAACAACACCTACTTCTACTAGTGATCCAGTGAACTAGGCTCCTGGCAAGCTTCCTGACGTGTTATCATGAAAGTGCTAAGCTGCATTTCACCCCCGCCCCCCTGCCTCGTATACACGCCCTTACCCCAGGCAACTTCAACCGTCCTGCTTTAGTCATGCACAGCCATTTATCTGTCGTTCATATGTCTGTTTCATTCAGGCATGAAACTTTCAACACGAAGGAGAAAACAAGTTTATCAGTGAAGAAACATCAACACCTTTACCAACAGTGAACGTGCAGGAGAAGAGAAAGAGAAGATGACCTCACCAGGAAGGTGCTATATATATATATATATATATATATATATATATAAGAACTGAATATGATTAAACTCCCTAAACTGTCATCACAGTTCGTGATATTTTCATAGTATTGCACTGAGTAAAAAACTCTGCATATACAAGACCACCCTGAGAGACCACCCTGAGAGACCACCCTTTCATTTTGCATTCCATGTTATTCATTTTAAGGAGATAATTTGTCTATAATATACGATGTATAGACTATAGATATAAGATCATTCAAAACTCCTTCCAGTATAGCCAAAACCTCTTCCAGTATAACCAACACCTCTCCCAGTATAACCGAAACTCCTACCAGTACAACTAAAACCTTTTCCAGCATAACCAAAACTCCTCCCAGTATAGCCAAAACTCCTCCCAGTATAGCCAAAACTCCTCCCAGTATAGACAAAACTTCTTCCAGTATAACCAAAACCTCTTCCAGCATAACCAAAACTTCTCCCAGTATAACCAAAACTCCTACAGTATAACCAAAACTTTTCCCAGTATAACCAAAACTCCTTCCAGTACAACCCAGAACTCCTCCCAGATTAACCAAAACCTCTCCTAGTACAACCAAAACCTCTCCCAATATAACTCAAGCTCTTCTCAGTACAACCAAAACCACTGTCTATATAACGAAAACTCATCCCTGTATAGCCAAAACCTTCCCCAGTTCAACCAAAACCGCTCCCAGTACAATCAAAACTCCTCCCAGTACAATCAAAACTCCTCCCAGTACAATCGAAACCTCTCCCAGTACAATCAAAACTCCTCCCAGTACAATCAAAACTCCTCCCAGTACAATCAAAACTTGTCCCAGTACAACCCAAAACTGCTCACAGTACAAACAACTCATTCTAGTATAAATACCCCCCCAAATACAATCAAAACCTCTCCAAGTCCTCCCAGTACAAACAGAATCACTCCCATTATAACCAAAACCTCCCACAGTATAACCCAAACTCCTCCCAGTACAGCACAAAGTCCTCCCAGTACAACCAGAACCACTCACTCCCATGATTTCATGTTTTTACTGTATTCTAGTGGGCTTGTTTACTGAAAGAACATCAATATTAAGTTAAAGTGCACCTTTACTGTGATACTGTGGAGACAACACACCAGAACAGCTGTACAAACATCTGATGAAGCATGAGACCACCACACGAGAGCGTAACAGGACCCTGTTAAAGCAGAGCTGCTCTGTACCCAAGAAATCTCTGGTGTATCTGCAACTTGGTGGTACATCACACATTATTATTATTAATAATAACAGACAGTATTTTCCTACTGTGGCTGTATTGTGAGCAAGCATGTCTCTTCCAGACACACAGAGTCACAGCTGTTCACCCACAACATGCCTCAAATACAGCTTACTTACTGTAGATATCTGTTAAAATCCGTATTCAAAGGCCACATGATGAAATATAGAAATAGTTTGGCTTGTTCTTTTCACTCTTATCTCAAATGTAGTCAAGCAGCCAAGTTTGGTATCTACAGTTTACTTCTGTAGGTCTGCACTGGAGCTATCAGGTTAACGCTGTGATGAAAGCTAGAAAAGGCCACTTCATAAAGGAGATGAAGGATGGTTGCGTATATATGACAAATAGAGGAGTGTGGGTCAGTATGTCTGTGGATTAGAGGTTGAGGATCTGCTCTGAGTGAGTACAGACAGTTTGGAGGCTGTAGGTTGAACAGTGGATGAATAAATGATAAATAGAGGAGTGTGGGTCAGTATGTCTGTGGATTAGAGGTTGAGGATCTGCTCTGAGTGAGTACAGACAGTTTGGAGGCTGTAGGTTGAACAGTGGATGAATAAATGATAAATAGAGGAGTGTGGGTCAGTATGTCTGTGGATTAGAGTTTGGGGATCTGCTCTGAGTGAGTACAGACAGTTTGGAGGCTGTAGGTTGAACAGTGGATGAATAAATGATAAATAGAGGAGTGTGGGTCAGTATGTCTGTGGATTAGAGGTTGAGGATCTACTCTGAGTGAGTACAGACAGTTTGGAGGTTGTAGGTTGAACAGTGGATGAATAAATGATAAATAGAGGAGTGCGGGTCAGTATGTCTGTGGATTAGAGTTTGGGGATCTGCTCTGAGTGAGTACAGACAGTTTGGAGGTTGTAGGTTGAACAGTGGATGAATAAATGATAAATAGAGGAGTGCGGGTCAGTATGTCTGTGGATTAGAGGTTGAGGATCTGCTCTGAGTGAGTACAGACAGTTTGGAGGTTGTAGGTTGAACAGTGGATGAATAAATGATAAATAGAGGAGTGCGGGTCAGTATGTCTGTGGATTAGAGTTTGGGGATCTGCTCTGAGTGAGTACAGACAGTTTGGAGGCTGTAGGTTGAACAGTGGATGAATAAATGATAAATAGAGGAGTGTGGGTCAGTATGTCTGTGGATTAGAGGTTGGGGATCTGCTCCGAGTAAGTACAGACAGTTTGGAGGTTGTAGGTTGAACAGTGGATGAATAAATGATAAGTAGAGGAGTGCGGGTCAGTATGTCTGTGGATTAGAGGTTGAGGATCTGCTCTGAGTGAGTACAGACAGTTTGGAGGTTGTAGGTTGAACAGTGGATGAATAAATGATAAATAGAGGAGTGCAGGTCAGTATGTCTGTGGATTAGAGTTTGGGGATCTGCTCTGAGTGAGTACAGACAGTTTGGAGGTTGTAGGTTGAACAGTGGATGAATAAATGATAAATAGAGGAGTGCGGGTCAGTATGTCTGTGGATTAGAGGTTTGGGGATCTGCTCTGAGTAAGTACAGACAGTTTGGAGGCTGTAGGTTGAACAGTGGATGAATAAATGATAAATAGAGGAGTGTGGGTCAGTATGTCTGTGGATTAGAGGTTTGAGGATCTTCTCTGAGTGAGTACAGACAGTTTGGAGGTTGTAGGTTGAACAGTGGATGAATAAATGATAAATAGAGGAGTGCGGGTCAGTATGTCTGTGGATTAGAGGTTTGGGGATCTGCTCTGAGTAAGTACAGACAGTTTGGAGGCTGTAGGTTGAACAGTGGATGAATAAATGATAAATAGAGGAGTGTGGGTCAGTATGTCTGTGGATTAGAGTTTGAGGATCTTCTCTGAGTGAGTACAGACAGTTTGGAGGTTGTAGGTTGAACAGTGGATGAATAAATGATAAATAGAGGAGTGCAGGTCAGTATGTCTGTGGATTAGAGTTTGGGGATCTGCTCTGAGTGAGTACAGACAGTTTGGAGGTTGTAGGTTGAACAGTGGATGAATAAATGATAATAGAGGAGTGCGGGTCAGTATGTCTGTGGATTAGAGTTTGAGGATCTGCTCTGAGTGAGTACAGACAGTTTGGAGGTTGTAGGTTGAACAGTGGATGAATAAATGATAAATAGAGGAGTGTGGGTCAGTATGTCTGTGGATTAGAGTTTGAGGATCTGCTCTGAGTGAGTACAGACAGTTTGGAGGTTGTAGGTTGAACAGTGGATGAATAAATGATAAATAGAGGAGTGCGGGTCAGTATGTCTGTGGATTAGAGTTTGAGGATCTGCTCTGAGTGAGTACAGACAGTTTGGAGGTTGTAGGTTGAACAGTGGATGAATAAATGATAAATAGAGGAGTGTGGGTCAGTATGTCTGTGGATTAGAGTTTGGGGATCTGCTCTGAGTGAGTACAGACAGTTTGGAGGTTGTAGGTTGAACAGTGGATGAATAAATGATAAATAGAGGAGTGTGGGTCAGTATGTCTGTGGATTAGAGGTTTGGGGATCTGCTCTGAGTGAGTACAGACAGTTTGGAGGTTGTAGGTTGAACAGTGGATGAATAAATGATAAATAGAGGAGTGTGGGTCAGTATGTCTGTGGATTAGAGTTTGGGGATCTGCTCTGAGTACAGACAGTTTGGAGGCTGTAGGTTGAACAGTGGATGAATAAATGATAAATAGAGGTGTGTGGGTCAGTATGTCTGTGGATTAGAGTTTGGGGATCTGCTCTGAGTGAGTACAGACAGTTTGGAGGTTGTAGGTTGAACAGTGGATGAATAAATGATAAATAGAGGAGTGTGGGTCAGTATGTCTGTGGATTAGAGTTTGAGGATCTGCTCTGAGTGAGTACAGACAGTTTGGAGGTTGTAGGTTGAACAGTGGATGAATAAATGATAAATAGAGGAGTGCGGGTCAGTATGTCTGTGGATTAGAGTTTGGGGATCTGCTCTGAGTGAGACGAATGGACCAATAGAAATCCTCCAAAATCGCTTGGAAACTTTTCTGGTTCCATTGACTTACATTGAAAGCTAAGACGGTTTCGGGTCCCTCCTGTAAAGTTACTATTTTAGAGATACTTGTTTTTCTTTGGACAGCGACGATAGTTATAGTTATAATAGTTTTATAATGATAATGATATAATATTTGTCATTGAGCTCAACTCTAGCTTACAGCACAGCCCATATTAGGGCTGCACCTAACGATTCATTTCATAATCGATTAATCTAACCATTATTATTGCCGATTAGTCGATTAATCTAATGACTAATTTTTGCATTTTGTGTTTTTATATATATATATATATATATATATATATATATATATATATATATATATATAATGGTATATATATTAAATGGTTAAAAGTCTACGTTCTGACTCGACTTATAGAGGCACAAATGACACGTAGCCTACACGCCTCAGAGAGCTGTTCGAGAACCAGCGTGTGAACCTACGTGTGTTTAAAAGCTCCCGCGGTAGCAAAGCCTTAGGTATCTTTTCTCCAAACTGCCCTCTACTGGACGTGTTGCTTAGCAACCATGTAAACAGAGCTGATGCCGAGAAGTGTGAGGGCAGTGGCGGCTATATCACTTCAAACGCACGTAGAAAGAGAATAAATCAGACGCTACATGTTAATAATTGTAAAATCTGTGTTTCTGTGTGAAACACTCCCACAACTTTAGATGCACACAGACAAATCCATGCCTTCAGTAGGCGGGGCCATCTTTGCGGCGCATCGACGCACGTTTTGCTAATCAACGTAATTTCATAATCGATAACGTTGATTACGTCAACGTGTCGCCCCAGCCCTAGCCCACATGTTCCCTCTGGTGTGATGTGATGATGAGAAAACAAGCTGTGGTAGGTTTCTAAACATTACAGCCTAGATCAGCAGCAACCAGGAGTTCATAATATCAAATAATACTAACATACTGAGATACTGAATTTCACCAGTACTGACCAGCACTACATCACTTCATCCTGAATCACTGCTCAAACACCAGCTCTGATATCACTGTTTGCTTAAATCATTCATATCACACTGCGGTTCACACTCTGATATCTCTCTCTCTCTCGTCCATATGAGTCGGGTTCTTAGACGCAGATTAAACTCTAGACCTGTGCTGGAGAAACCCCTCCTCTGGATCCGCCTTCAGATTTGAAATCCATGCAAACTGTCTTCCTGCATGTCATACATTCCTGTGTATCTGTAACTGGGAGACGGAGCAAGCCGCTGCAAATTCTGCTGAATCTGTTTGTTACACAGACTGGTACACGCTCACACCCACACACACTCAGCTCACGCTGCTCAGCCCAGAGCTCTTACTGACGCCCGTCACGGTTCATGTCTGTGGAGCAAATCCCGGAGCAAAGTAAGGACAGGGCCTTCGTTCACTAACAGGTGCCTTTCAGTAGCAACTTCTTCAAAGCTCTTCCAGAACTGTAAGACTCTATCAGTCTCCAGACACGTGCACATAATATCTGGACATCAGCGGCCCTGCAGCAAGAATCCCAACAGTGATGAGTAGGCTGGGTGGCAGCTGAGTGAAAGTATGTGTTAGGTGTTTCTTATAAAGTGGCCAGTGAGTGGAAGTACAAGGTAGGTGTTTTCAATAAAGTGGCCAGTGAGTGGAAGCACAAGGGAGGTGTTTCTAATAAAGTGGCCAGTTCGTGGAAGCACAAGGGAGGTGTTTCTAATAAAGTGTCCAGTCAGTGGAAGCACAAGGGAGCTGTTTCTAATAAAGAGGCCAGTTAGTGGAAGTACAAGGTGGGTGTTTCTAATAAAGTGGCCAGTTAGTGGAAGTACAAGGTAGCTGTTTCTAATAGAGAGGCCAGTTAGTGGAAGTACAAGGTGGGTGTTTCTAATAAAGTGGCCAGTTGCTGAAAAACACAATATAGGTGTTTCTAATAAAGTGGCCTGTCAGTGGAAGCACAAGGGAGGTGTTTCTAATAAAGTGGCCAGTTAGTGGAAGCACAAGGGAGGTGTTTCTATTAAAGTGGCCAGTCAGTGGAAGCATGAGGTAGCTGTTTCTAATAAAGAGGCCAGTTAGTGGAAGTACAAGGGAGGTGTTTCTATTAAAGTGGCCAGTCAGTGGAAGCATGAGGTAGCTGTTTCTAATAAAGAGGCCAGTTAGTGGAAGCACAAGGGAGGTGTTTCTATTAAAGTGGCCAGTCAGTGGAAGCATGAGGTAGCTGTTTCTAATAAAGAGGCAAGTTAGTGGAAGTACAAGGTGGGTGTTTCTAATAAAGTGGCCAGTTAGTGGAAGTACAAGGTGGGTGTTTCTAATAGAGAGGCCAGTTAGTGGAAGTACAAGGTGGGTGTTTCTAATAGAGAGGCCAGTTAGTGGAAGTACAAGGTGGGTGTTTCTAATAGAGAGGCCAGTTAGTGGAAGTACAAGGTGGGTGTTTCTAATAAAGTGGCCAGTTGCTGAAAAACACAATATAGGTGTTTCTAATAAAGTGGCCTGTCAGTGGAAGCACAAGGGAGGTGTTTCTAATAAAGTGTCCAGTCAGTGGAAGCACAAGGGAGGTGTTTCTAATAAAGTGGCCAGTTGCTAAAAAACACAAAATAGCTGTTTCTAATAAAGTGTCCAGTCAGTGGAAGCACAAGGGAGCTGTTTCTAATAAAGAGGCCAGTTAGTGGAAGTACAAGGTGGGTGTTTCTAATAAAGTGGCCAGTTAGTGAAAGCACAAGGTAGCTGTTTCTAATAGAGAGGCCAGTTAGTGGAAGTACAAGGGAGCTGTTTCTAATAAAGAGGCCAGTTAGTGGAAGTACAAGGTGGGTGTTTCTAATAAAGTGGCCAGTTGCTGAAAAACACAATATAGGTGTTTCTAATAAAGTGGCCTGTCAGTGGAAGCACAAGGGAGGTGTTTCTAATAAAGTGGCCAGTTAGTGGAAGCACAAGGGAGGTGTTTCTAATAAAGTGGCCAGTTAGTGGAAGCACAAGGGAGGTGTTTCTATTAAAGTGGCCAGTCAGTGGAAGCATGAGGTAGCTGTTTCTAATAAAGAGGCAAGTTAGTGGAAGTACAAGGTAGGTGTTTCTAATAAAGTGTCCAGTCAGTGGAAGCACAAGGTAGGTGTTTCTAATAAAGTGGCCAGTGAGTGAAAGCTCAAGGGAGGCGTTTCAAACAGCATGAAGTCTCTATCCACTGAAATGTATGTCTTTTGTTTTTCTTTTATCTGAAATACATTTTTCTTTAAGCAAAAAAAATCAGGTGTAAAATAAAACAAACTGTATTTGGAAGGAAATTCTTAATCCTACACAGCGCCGGTCATGTTTCCAGCACAGCTGGAGGCCCAATTGTTCCAAAACACAATGGTTTGATGGTTTAATGGCTTTGATGATTCGGCAGAGCCAGAGGCTTTTCAACACTGCCAGGAGATCAAATAACATTTCATTAACACATATACAATATTGGTGAATATTTACAAAACTTAACATACTAAACCACTACTACTACCACTACTACTACTACTACTAAAAATAATAATAATAATAATAATAATAATAATAATAAACAAAGTGTAGTTAAGTTATAACAAATTTAATATTTTATGTTTTATTTATTTTTTAATATCTTAAACTCAACAAATAAATCTGCAATAAAAAATAGCAGTAAAATATCATAATTAAGTTTGCTTTCTTTGTGTTCTTTGTGAGGAAATTTAAACTTTTAACTATATATGACTATATATAACTATATGATTTGCCATTTAATACACATTACAGTTATAGAAATCCTGGAGTTTAGGGTTTATAGAGTTTTTTTGTATTCAGATATGAACAAATGATCCAACCAGAGAGACTCTGAAGCTTCAGTAACATTATATCTGAATATTGCATTACAGTATCTGTCTGACGTTTGATGTTTGACATAATAAAGGAAACATGATACGTTCCATGTAGCTGAGCTCATCTAAGTTAACCCATTAAACCCTGGAGTATTAATATTGACACTACAATTGGTATGTATAGAATGTGATTTAGTAAAGCTGAAGATCACACAAACTATTTTTTTTAATAAGCAAATAAACATTAACGACATTAACATCATCTTAATTCAACAGATTAAATAGAGCTTACTGATCTAAACTGTGATCTGATCTGAACTGAAATATGAGTCTGGCTCTAATCCAGAGCTGTTCAACTCATTTAGGCTCACGCAGTCCAATGTCAAGAAGGCCAGACTAAAAAAAATTAGGTTTCACGTCCAAAAACAGATTAACGTCCCCATAAACGTGTTCACCTCCAAGTTCATTCTGTAGGAAAGAATCTGACTACACAAGAACACGTCTCAGATCTACACACTGATCAGCCATAACATTAAACCCACCTCCTGTATCTACACACACTGTCCACTGTATCAGCTCCACTGACCATACAGGAGCTACACCTACACTAGTAGCTAACACACCACCATCATGTCAGTGTCACAGCAGCGCTGAGAATGATCCACCTGCCTAATAGTATCTGCTCTGTGGTGGTCCTGTGGGGGTCCTGATCATTAAAGAACAGGTTAATAAAGTATATAGAGAATCAGATGAACTACAGTCTGTAAGTGTAGCTCCTGTATGGTCAGTGGAGCTGATACAGTGGACAGTGTGTGTGTGTGTCTGTAACAGGGATGTAAGAAAATATAAAAATATTGAGTATCGGGATATTATGTTTGGTGATACTGTATCAATTTCCAAAAACACATCGATACACAGATTGCTGACGAACAGTGAATCATTGTGTGTTGTGTTTAAACCTCTGACCACTAGATGGCAGTGTTGTAATAAATTTTCAGCTCCACTCCAACATTAACAAGCAGCACAAGGACGCAATGCTATAGTAGGCAGTGACAAACCTGTTCATACAGTGGTGTGTTTTAATAGTAGGATTTGAAAAATATAATAATATATCACTTTGCTTGCAGTATCGCAATATATCGAGGTATATTGAATCGTGACCGCCGTATCACGATACATATTGTATCACCTCTTCAGCTTCAGTAGACGGCACTGTTTGCAGAAGGTTTTCATTCACTTATTGGAGATAAGAGTGCTTAGAGACCACAGCTAAGTAGTGATTAGGAGAGCGCCGTGTCAATCATTACTTTGCAGATCTTCAATTACGGTCCACAGACTGGACTCTAAACCTATCCGCTGTATCAGACGAGAGCCATCACTATGGGCTGGTTTGAGCTCTAACCTGAACAATACACTACACCCGAGCTAAGAGAGGATCTTCAAATACTGGAGGGAAACAAAGACAGGAATAAAATCCTGGCAGGACCGCTTGAGCGTGTTTTGTATACGTCTGTAAAAGAAAGCACCGCGTGAATCTTCACCACACACACAGAAACAGGTGTTGCAGCAACTGGTTCAGTGACAAACGCCAACAGCAGCCACCAAATATTTGCTGCTAATGCTTTTTGTGAGAGGAGCACAGCCGGCAGACCTGCGGCTCTCCCCATTCCTCTCGAGCTCTCCGCACCACAGCCCGCTGCTCCTGCTGGCCTAACTGCTCTACATCAAGTAGTGCCGGATTTTTCAGCTGAGCGTAATTACATTAGAACTATTTTAAGTAGAGATGATCACGACGTCATGCAGAAACACAGTCAACAACTAAGTAATTGTTTTTGTGCTCGTTCTCTGTCAAGCAGCAGCCTTAATACTGTACGTAGTAGTTTTAGTTTCACACACCAGCCATAACATTAAACCCACCTCCCAGTATCTACACACACTGTCCATTATATCAGCTCCACTGACCATACAGGAGCTGACTGTAGTTCATCTGATTCTCTGTATACACTGTTCATCCCCTCTTTATCCGCAGAGCAGGGACTATTAAGAACATTCTCAGCACTGCAGTCACACTGACATGGTGGTGGTGTGTTAGTGTGTGTTGTGCCGGTGTGAGTGGATCAGACACAGCAGTGGTGCTGCTGGAGTGTTTAAACACCTCAGTGTCACTGCTGGACTGAGAATCGTCCACCAACCAAAACTATCCAGACAGCAGTGTCCTGTGGGCGGCGTCCTGTGTCCACTGATGATGAAGAACTAGAGAACACAAACTGTGCAGCAGCAGATGAGCTACTGTCTCTGACTCTACATCTACAAGGTGGAGCAGCAAGTTGTAGGAGTGTCTAATAGAGTGGACAGTGAGTGGACACAGTGTTTAAAAACTCTGATCCACTCAGCACACCAGCACAACGCACACTAACACACCACCATCGCGTCTAGTGTCAATACAGTGCTGAGAATGACCCACCCCCCTAATAATACCTGCTCTGTGGGGGTCCTGCCCATTAAAGAACAGGGTGACCAAATATACAGAGAATCAGATGAACTACAGTCTGTAAGTGTAGAAGTACAAGGTGCTCCTACATGGTAAATGGAGCTGATGTGTTAATTTAACCCTTTCCAAGCTTCTCCTTCTATCAACTGCCCAGTGTTATTTACAGTTCTCATCTAATACCTGCTTTGACTGCTCAGTACTCAGTACTAAATCAAGAAGGAACTGAACACATTCATACAATGTCTGGGGCGTCCAGGAGAAATCTGGAACTACACTTTGTTCTTCAAACTGGAGCTCAAGATATGATCTACTTCTCTCACAATAAGATATTCACGTTATTTTGAATTGTATGTATGATTATTTACATCTGTTCTAATCAGATCTGCTGTTCTTACTGGGGAAAATAAATACAAACTTATTGATCAGATAAAATAGATCCTCATAAATGTGTTTGTTTTCATAACTTACCTGAAAGTTCATTCTGAAGGAACAAATTTGACTACATAACAAAACAGATCTACAAAACAGATTAGACCACCCCAGCCCACTTACTAATCTCAACATAGATTTGTAAGGCTGTTAATCACTAGAACTCTAAAAACCCGGTGTTGGCGTATACAGTACAATAGAACAATATACAATATACACTGACTGAGCAAAAAACATTTCTCAAACTGGAAGAATCTCATTGGACAGACGGCAGGGCCGGCGCTGGGGGGTGGCTGAGGGGGACATGGTCCTCAGATTTTGTCTTTGCCCTCCCAATCGCAATGCAAGCAACGGCTATTATCTCTGAACCAATCACTAAAGCACATTTTGCTGTGCAGTGTGAAGATATGTTTGCTTATTCCTGATTGGCTTATACTGTAATTTCCTGATCATATTAGTATCTCAATTACTCCTATTATAGTCTGTGTCTAGGTACTTTCGTCAGCTTTGATTTAAAGTTGTACTAAAGCTTTTGTTCTATCAGTGTAATGCTGAATTAGTTGAGTTGGGTTATTGAGATGAATCACAATTAGATGATTTTTTTAATTTACATAAGCAAACTGTACTCTTCAGTCATTAGGTTTTAAGTTTAAGTTTGATGGCACATGCAACATGTTTATTTCTTTATTTCATATATCAATTTAAGTCGGTATCATTAGCTTTGCCCCCCTCCCTCTCCAAGCAAGGGGTCTCCGATGGCTGATTCAACCCTGCTGTTTAATTTATCATGCGTCATCATGATACTCTGAATTAGCCTGTATTTTAGGACAACTTTGAAAAAACAGCAAGCGTGTCGTCGCTGTCCAATGAAAAACATGTATCGGCATTTTTATCAATTTTTGGTTTTCTATGTGATTTGAACACACCAGTGGTCGTTTACGCTGTGTGGAAATTGTAGGATGAATGGACCAATAGAAGTGCTCCAAAATAGCTTGGAAAATATTCTGGTTCCATTGACTTCCATTAAAAGTAAAGTAAGTTTTTGGCCTCTCCTGTACAGTTTTTCTTTTAGAAACATTTTATTTTATTGTATTGTTTCAATATAAAAACTTCATTGTGTGTCAGGGTGTCAGTACTTTCTGAACACAGTCTGGAAATTCTGTGATGGTACTGATAACAGTCATAATGTAGCAATAACCGCGCTATTAAATTTTCACACTGATTCCTAACTGGTTCCTGCAATGACACCAAACTCATGAGCTTTAGTCCCAAACTAACCTTATCCTTCACGTTCGCGCTGGCGAGGCTGTTGGGAAATTCAAGGAAAAACATCTTCCACAAAAAAGAAGTTGGCAAATTCAAGCCTCTGGAGCGAACATGCTTTTCCTTGGTGCACATAAAGGCTGGTATTGTTAATAAACCCAGATCTCTCAGGGTGGAAAACATCAGCGGCAATCTGGCAGCGAGAACCCTGTTTCATAACATGTAGCCTATAAAATGAGCAGAACAGGAGAAACAGCGTGGTTGCACAAGTTCATACGTTAAACTAGGAAGAACTCTATACGCATGTTCTTTAGATCTACCATAGAATTCAGGCTTTGGATAACAAACCCAAGGTCTGATCTCAGTGTCTGAGAGCAAATCAGGTACGCTGGCCGTTGATTTCGACCTTGGTAATCAGACAGAGCGCTGCAGGTTCCGACAGGCTGCAGACAAATCCACACAAAGACAAAGAGGAGACCGTTGCAAGGTTAAACTTGTGACCCCCACAGTCTTAAGCCTGGGAAACATGCCACCCATGCAAACAATCTAATTCATCCAATTTTTCTACTTAATCCAACTCTGGCAATCAGTACCAACAAGTCTGATCCACTCACACCAGCGCAACACACACTAACACACCACCACCAGGTCAGTGTCACAGCAGAGCTGAGAATGGTCCACCTCCCTAATAATGCTACTCTGTGGTGGTCTTGTGGGGGTTCTAATCATTGAAGAACAGGGTAACAAAGTATACAGAGAATCAGATGAACTTCTAAGTGTTAGGAAGGGCTACTGTTATCTATGCTTGTTTGGTTTGGACTGTATTGTATTGTTTTGTGTACCCGTGTTGGGTATAAGCTACTGGTATGTATGCATATATGTATGTATGTGTGTATGTATGTATGTGTGTATGTATGTATGTATGCATATATGTGTGTATGTGTGTATGTATATGTGTGTATGTATGTATGTATGCATGTATGTGTGTATGTATGCATGTATGTGTGTATGTATGCATGTATGTGTGTATGTATGTATGTATGTATGTATGTATGTATGTATGTATGTATGTATGTATGCATATATGTATGAATGTGTGTATGTATTTATGTATGTATGTATGTATGTATGTATGTATGTATGTATGCATGTATGCATGTATGTGTGTATGTATGTATCTATGTGTGTATGTATGTATGTATGTATGTATGTGTGTATGTATGTATGTATGTATGCATGTGTGTGTGTATGTATGTATGTATGTGTGTATGTATGTATGTATGTATGTATGTATGTATGTATGTATGCATATATGTATGAATGTGTGTATGTATGTATATATGTATGTATGTATGTATGTATGCATATATGTATGTATGTATGTATGTATGCATATATGTATGTATGTGTGTATGTATGTATGTATGTATGTATGTATGTATGTATGTATGTATGCATGTATGTGTGTATGTATGTATATATGTATGTATGTATGTATGTATGCATATATGTATGTATGTATGTATGTATGTATGCATATATGTATGTATGTATGTATGTATGTATGTATGTATGTATGTATGTATGTATGTATGTATGCATATATGTATGTATGTGTGTATGTATGTATGTATGCATGTGTGTGTATGTATGTATGTATGTATGCATATATGTATGTATGTATGTATGTATGTATGTATGTATGTATGTGTGTATGTATGTATGTATGCATGTATGTGTGTATGTATGTATGTATGCATATATGTATGTATGTATGTATGCATGTATGTATGTATGTATGTATGCATATATATATGTATGTATGTATGTATGTGTGTATGTATGTATGTATGCATATATGTATGTATGTATGCATGTATGTATGTATGTGTGTATGTATGTATGCATGTATGTATGTATGTATGCATGTGTGTGTATGTATGTATGTATGTATGCAAAGCTCAAATCATCTAAAGCTGATTTCTTTGGCCTAGACGAGTTCACTGGTACTCCAGTGACCTTCACAGTCACCATATCTCAATCCAATCAAGCCTGGGTGATGCTATCATATTCATATGTAACAAAGTCTCCAGCTCCTTGTATATGTACCTTGTATATCTGACTGGGGTCCGACCCGGTACTAGCAAGGTGTAACTAATGAAGGTGGCCAGTGTGTGCGTCTGTGTCTGTGTATGTGTGTGTTTGTGTGTGTGTGTACTGATGACACCCATCATATACTCAGAAAAGCATGGCATGACCATTTGTCACGATAACATCATACAGAGCATGCTTTTATACTTCCCGTGATCTGTCACTCAACTCATCAGGTACCTCAACACCCGCATGAGCTCAGTCAGGTGTGTCTGCGTACTCACTGATTACGGTGGATGTCTATCACAGCCTCAAGCTTACTAACGATGGGTTTGGGTCAAAACAGACAGCTTGGCAGAGGAACTTATGAGGTTCATCACGATAATGATCTCTTTAAGCGAAGCATTCCTTTCAGATTGCAAGCAAAGGTGTTCAGGCCAATTAAACAAATTGGTTTCTGTGACTGAGAGCCCACAGGCAGCCTCACGCACTGAACCATACTAACGCTTACAAGCGAACAAAGCTCTACTCTTACATACTTATTAGACCCTAAAAGTAATCTCCACCAATTCTGTTCCAAAACGTCTGCACAATTAAGTGGTAACCATGCCAGCAAAATCAACTGGAGTGGTTTGGTGTGGAGTTCTCTGGTTCACAGTGGTGGTGAAGGGAACCAGACGTCACAGAAAGTTATTACATGAAATAGTTGTACATACAGTGTCTGATTTGAGACATATAGCTTTTTAATATAATAATTAACAATAAAATAATTATAATGTAATAATTTCTTGATTACATTTTGATGTAAAACATAGTTTCATCAATTAATTTAATCAATTTATGGTGAAGAGGTACATGCAGGGCACTGTAAGACAAAACAGTCCCCAAAGAGAAAACTTCTTTGAACAGGTTTTTCACTATTTTGCCACCAACACTGCATATAAACACTCAGAAGACACGTGTAGGTGCCCTGCTGGTTTCGGAAAGTAAACAAAACGGCTATATTTGCACTGTAGACATCAGGACCCCTGGATCCCATCACCACCACCAGTCAATACGCTTCTCTGCAAATAATTCATTCCACATCAAACCACTGTAACCAACTGTGTATACGTCTCAACTACTGAATTATACAGAAACTTTTACAATTTTGGTGGAATTCCCCTTTAAAGGCTTGGACACAGAAGTAGCCAGACAGAAGAAAACTACAAACACATACAGGTTACATGTATACATTGTCACTGTCTAAGTTAAGTTCATGGCCTCAGTACATTAATTAATGCCCTTAATTTATTAATTGGGGTCCTCGATATAGTAGAAAACACTCATGTCACTTTAAAGGGGACCTCCACCAAAAAAACAAAAAAAAAACTGCAGAAGTTTATGTTTGTGTTAAAGTCATTCAGATTCAGGCTTAGAGTGAAACGCTTGGTTGTAGAGAAACTTGACGAGTCGTTCACAGCAGTGATGATGGGAACCAGAAGTCCACCTTTAAACGTTCCTTCACAGAAAGTTATTATAATAACTAGTCAAATATACTCTGTCTGTTGTCCAGCACCTTCTTTATGATGAGATTTTGGGCTTAAAATGTATTTTAATCCATTTATTTCAACCATTCATGGCGGAGGGGTACACTCTGGGTGCTATGAGGCTAACAGTCCTCAATAGAAAACGTATATTTGTCAGATTTATCACAAATTTTTCATCAAGAACACCACAAATACAACCACTTGTGATAAATAACATAGGTATATTTGTGTCGTACACCTGGTAACCGCCCCCGACCCCCGGTTCCCTTCACCAACACTAAAGAAATCAGTGTCTGTATGTTTCGCTGCTAATGACCCATTTTACTCCAACTAAATATGAGTGACCTTGTTTACAAACTCAAGCACTGAATTTTAGAGACATTTGGAAAACTCGGCGGAGTTCCACTTTAAGGGCTCCATAGAAATAAACAGTACTCTCTCTCTCTTTTTGGAATAAACAAATAAATAAACAAGTTATATTTTTTTCCTCCACTCACATTTGGTTCGTGATGGTGTCGAAGTCGTCGGTGCCGTTGAAAAACAGAGGGTCCCTGTTCTCTCGGGTGGATTTCTTCTTGGACCTCCATGAGCCGAACCGTCTCTTCTTCTTCTGCGCGGGGCTCGTGCGCAGAGCGTCCGGGCTCAGAGGCTCCGGACTCGGCGAGCTCGCTGACTTGTCCCGGTCTCGGCTCTCCTTGTCCAGAGACTTGGACTTGGACCCGAAGAAGCTCTTCAGTTTGGAGGTTTTGGAGACGCTCATTACTCCTGTGTTGTAGGTGTTTGTTTGTGAAGAACAGTGAGAGTGTCGCTGAGTGTGGGAGCAGCTGCAGGTGAACTAGCGAACTGACTGCCTCACAGCTGCAGAGGTGGGAACTCTCCCTCACGGCTGCCTTGAAGAGTTTTACTTTCAAAACACGCTGCTTTCACCTCTATCGTCACTCAGTCATTCTCTTTTTCGCCCTCACTTCCATTTTAGTCACATTTAGCTCCACTTTTCTTTTTACGAAGCCTAAATTTGCTAGTTTTCCAATTTAGCTGTTCCTGAATGTAACTGCTGCACCATTTAAGGTGGAACGGCTAAATTCTCAGCTGAACGGATCCCACCTTAAAGGAAAATTCTACTTCTAAAACTCTGTGTAACTCATTAATTGGGATGTAATCAACGTGACCACAAGTGTGTTGACCTCAAATTGCTGAATTGTAGAGAACCTTGAAACTTCTCTTTCCTTCACAGTGGTGGTGATGGGAACCAGGCGTCGCCACACACACACACACACACACACACACACACACACACACACACACACACACACACACACACACACACACACATATATATATATATATATATATATATATATATACACACACACATACATACATACACATACATACATATATATATATACATACATACATACACAGATAGATAGATAGATATACATACATACACAGATAGATAGATAGATAGATATATATAGCAGATGTTTTGTTTAATACCCCCCCAGAAAAAGTGACCCTACACTGAGCTACACAGATAGATAGATAGATAGATAGATAGATAGATAGATAGATAGATAGATAGATAGATAGATAGATAGATAGATAGATAGATACTTTATTAATCCAAGAGGATAATTCAAGGAATATTTAGTGATATAGTACCATAGTGATACTGATGATGTGTGGGGGTCCAGAAAATAACCATCTCAAAATTATGACGTAACAATGATGCTTTTGAGTAATCAGATTATGAAGGACTCTATAAATCAGTAATCAGATTTCTGCTTCGTGATTGGCTGATAAACTCCCAGAAGACAGGATGTAAAAATAATACAATGAGGCATTTGAGTAATCTGATTATGAAGGAATCCATAAGTCACTAATCGAACATCTGCATTGTGATTGGTCGATAAACTTTCAGAAAACAGCATGTAGTTGGTGTTTGGATTTGTTGAGGTGTTGAACGCTGCTTGCATGCACTGAGAAACCCGATTACTGAGCTAAAATCTGACTCCCTTTATCAGATTCCTGGGTGTTTAATCCAATCCAATAAAGTAGAATATGCTGTTTAGTTGCCCACTTTAGTGAGATAACTAGATCTGAGTACTAAGTATATGTGAACACAAACTAAGATTATCTCAGGCACTTTTATATAATATAGCTTTTCAGCGAAGGAGTTTTTGGAGGCATTGGACTCTTCGGACGTCTGGTTCCATTCACCACCAGTCATTCCAGAACAGGCCAAATTTATACTTTATATAGAAATGTTTGTTTTGGCAACTACTTTTACTTTCATTGTGGGTTTGAGGGTTTATTTGAACTGCTGGTTAAAGAATAGCAGAGCAGCTCAGAGTACAAGATATTAAGTTATGATGTTAAAACAAACGGTACAACTGCATTTATCAAGTGAGTCTTATAGAAAAAGACTGCACTGTTATTAAAAACCTCACTCTAGTGCCATCTTGTGGACAAGTATGGAAAACACAACCGAACCACGTTTTGAATTCGTTTTCCCACCATTAGATCCATCTTGTAAACTTGTAACAGAAACAAACATGTGATTCATTGTAGACTAACACTGAAATAATCCGAGTTACATTGCTTGTGTGTTAACAGCTCAAGGCAGGACAGGTTTACGTAGAGGCTGCTCACAAAATAAATAAAAGTCCACATGAGTCATAGCTGCCAGCAGTTTATTGATGAGAGCGAGATGGCATATGGCAAACATGCAGCGTTTAAACCCCTCGTCGGTGTAAAGCCTGCGCTTTCTGCGCTCACAGGCTGACGGAGGCTTCAAACGAAAACAAAAAAAAAAAAGGCACAAAACTTGGACATTCAGTATCTCAGACATCAGTAGGAGAAGCGAACGTCTCTTCCTCAACGGGACAAAACCAGAATGGAGTCGACTAGGATACGACATTGAAGGCACACGGTTCTGTTCAGAGAATCAGGATTCAGCAAATAAATCTGTCTAACTCACTGTCTGAGTGACTCGTCAGACCCCCCTCCTTCATATCTAGTCAAGTGGAAACCAGTGGTAGAGATTCAGATCCAGAGCAGTGGCTGTCAATCTTGTGGCAGACCTTGAGTGAGGCCAGTCTGGCGCATCAGAGGACTAACCTGTGTTCCTTACTCTTAATTGCTGAAGAACCATGACCTTGCACGGCTCAGCGTTTTCCCCACTGAACTGGACGTTAGTGCAGCTTTCCTTCCGGCCTGAAGGAATACTCCAACACACTTACTCCAGAGGAGACGTCCAGTGGTACCCATGGTAATAAGACCAGGTGATCGCAATCAGGAAAACATTAGAACGGTGGTTCCCACAACCTTGGTCCTGTCGGATCCCTTGCCCTGCTTATAGCACACCTAACTCAACTACTCCACCAAATAAGTCCTTGCAGAGTTGAAGTGGGTGTGCTTGGGCAAGAAAACTGGGCTGGGGGTCCTGAAAGACCAGGGCTAGGAACCACTGTAGTGAAGCATTCCTTAAAGTTGACTACCTGAGAAATGCTGCTTGGCAAAATAATCCAGCCTACTTTGCCAGCACACTTCTGAGTCAGGTATGACAACTGTATACAACACCTGCGCTGTTGTTTGACGCTGTTGATGATGTTGTGAAATAAACACATGTAGGCACTCCAACCCTTGATGAGTGCCACTGCTCCTGGCTTCTGTTCTTAAACCGGTACTCAGGGAGCCCCAAACCAACCCTGGTTTGAGGGCTACTGTTCCAAGTTAACTAACTTGGTTAGAAGGACAGACGTAATTCATCTTCAAGTGACTTAAAACGAGCCTCCAAGCTTCCTTAAGGGAGCATTTTTAAGTTTAGAAGGTGAAGCCTCTCTCTGAAAGCTACTGATATGAAACAAGTTATTTTTTTTTCAATGTAATGAAACTTTCCTTGATTTTTATTCAGTTTTTTCTTCCTTCTAGTGTCAACATTTAAGACGCAGCTACATGAGACGCCGTGTTTCACACCCATGAGAAAATGACTAAGGCCAGAGGTGTCGTCTAGTATTAAAACTCACGTGCCTAGGAAAAGCCTTCAGTCCGTTACATTCAAATTTGTGGATGTATAAAACGTATGTCAGTCTCTGAAAGCTCATGAGAAAAAAAAAACAAAAAACAGTACAAGTTCGCTAACCGTCTTAAAACAGGCTTAAAAAAAAATAATGACACTGAACTGAAACCGTTCACTTGCATCCAAATTAAAAAAGCCTTTTTTTGGATATACATTCACTAACTAGTATTCCTCGCATTAAGTAAAAAAAAAAAAAAAAAAATCTAAATCGAGCCCTTTCGGGTCACTTGCTGGAGTCCCAGGTCTCTCCACCTCACCTTTTCACCATTAATCACAATGTTCACAGAATCACTTTGACCAAAACACTGGAGTATCAGCTTTTGGGTTTGTTTTATGTCTACCAATGCACCTTCAATAGGTAATAAAGTAGATCCATGAATTACTAACGACCCTTCATAAGCAGTAGGTCTGAAATCGGTACATTATCAGATACTACATAGTTTATTCCCTTCATGCTTTGACCCCTGCGGGGGACAGTTAAGGTTTTGGGTGGTTAAATAGCCACTGACTGCCCATTTTCTGATTGGCTAACATCAATCCTTCGCCACTAGGTGGAGTTTAAATAAAAGTATACGTTCTTATAATTCATTGTTTCAATGACAGTAACTGTTTTCACCTTCATGTAAAGTCAGTTGGAGTCTGGTAACGTCGAAGCTCGACTTGGCGCTCTCAAGAAATAAACACTGGAGCTTCCAACACTGTTCAAATGCGCTCAAACAGAAAGCCGGGAGAAATGAAACAAACAGAAATGCTCACTCGGCAAGCCTAGAAAAGACGCTTCTATTATAACAGATCTTTGTTAAGAAGAAACAGCTGGTGGATCCGCTCCTCGGCTGCTACGAGGGGTGGGAGGGGGTAGAGGAGCGGAGAGGTCAGGTGTGAAGGGGTTTGAACAGTACTGGCTAGTGCCAATATAGATCAGACACGCTCACAAACTCCTACGTCTCCAGTGCGTGGCATTTTGTGCATTAACACTTAAACGTCTCAGGAGGAAGAAAAATAATAATTAAAAAAAGAGATGCGTGAGATACAAAAGTTTGGATATACCAAAATGTCAACAACCGCTTTTGGGTTACGATAAATGCAATATCTTAAAGAAATGTGTGTAAGGGAGAAGAGAAAAGTCATGCAGTGGGGCTCTTACTCTAAAGAAAAAGAGAAGGAAAAAAATGAGTCCATAGTTTGTTTGTTTTTTCTCTTTTGTGAAGAAAAAAAAAAAAAAAGAATTCAGTCCCAGTGAGGGAGTCGAGGGGGATGCTGGATTTTCTGCAAGCTGTTATTTGACGAGCCTCTTGGCGACGTCGGCATAAGCAATCTCGATCTCGGTGTCGCTGGGACAGGTGTTGGTGAACTCCTCGCGTGTGTACGCATTGCTCAGGTACTTCCAGATACCGGTCATGTCTTTAGGGATCTCGAAGCCTCGGTACTTCTTGGCCACCACCTATCAGAGAGGGTGAACATAGGTGTACAGGTTTATACTGGGCCACTGGTAACCAAAAGTGAAACAAAACAAATTAAAAGAACAAAAACCACCACAAACAAGCCAGTATTGATATTGACAATGATGGCTTTGATGCTGGTTTATTTATTTATTTATGTTTGTTGTTCAGGCAAAGTATCTTTCAGAAAGATGCCAGCTGATCCTCACAGTGCTGGTGAGTAGAATGCTTTTCATTTTAGAGGGAAAGTCTACACATAGGATCTCCATAATGCCTAGGTTACTTTTGGACATGCAGCAACACACGAGCAGGCTACCTTTAAGCATCTCCTCTGCTCCTAAATAGACAAGCAGTGACACTGGGTAGGCTGCTATTCAGCAGCTAAAACCTAGCAAGTAAAAGTGACCCAAATCCATTTTTTGGTTAGGCCGTTAACAACATCTTTCTACTGTGAGTATATGATGTGTGTGATATTTAATATAGCTGACATTAGTCTAAACAGATCACACAATCTTTTTGAATACGGAGCGATTAAGATAAGTGCCTTCTAGGTTTTTTTGTACAGCAACATCACCCCATGTTTGGGGTCTCAGCAGAATGAAAGTATGATGAATGTCAAGCCAAGATAGATTTGGAAAGAGAGACCAGCCCTTTAGTATTTTGATATTGTCCAATCTGGCCCCTTGATCTAGAGGATTGCTTATTTAGATGGGGATGTCATGTTCCTTTTATGTATATGAAGACGCACAACTGTTTGTTTAAAAAAGAATAAGAAACTTGGCCTTAAGTTATTAATACTAATAAAGTAGATACATACTTCCATTATAGGGATTCCTGGCAGTTTTTCTGAGACCTTTAAATTATTTCTATCAATATCGGAATTGGAATCAATATCGTATCGACCAAAATTAAGGAATATATTGCAATATATATTTTGGGCATATCGTCCAGCACTACCATCCATGTAAACATAACCGTAGTTTGTCTCATAAAACTTCTTGTTTGCAGCCCACTTGGTGATGCTGCTCTGCCATTTAACACTAACCTTTGTGCTAATATGCTTTTGGGAAACGCAGTGCTCTTCAAGTGACCAAACAGCCATTCTAGTGACTGACCAGTATTGTTTTGTACTGACCAGCACTGAGCCATCCTTCCTGCCCAATGAAAGTTATGAACACTATGTTTTCAGCGGTGTTTCCTTGAGGCTCATGGCAACAGAACTACAATTTTCAATAGGAACCTCAATAGTATATTAGTTTCTCCTTCACCTTGACAATGTGCAGTTTGGGCAGCAGGTTGCAGTCGGCCAGGGTCATCTCGTCTCCATCCAGGAACTTGCGGCTTGACACCTTGACGTCGTCCATGCTGTTGTGGTCGATCTCGTCAGGCAGTGGTGAGCACAGGTACTCGTCTAGCTTCTGAAGGGTCTTCAGCAGGCCACGCTCTAGAGCTACAGAGACACATATTTTAAACCACTGCTTTCCTGCTTTAGATCTTTAAGTATGATATCTTAATGGAGTTCACCACTAAGGCTTCTGCAAGATGGAGGTCTAACGGTATATTTATTACTTTACATGACTGTTTTAAACATTTCCTATGTTTATGACTGAAAGACATTGAGACATTGTACCTCAGTACAGTGTTTCTCCTGCAAAACTGAGCTAGACTACATACACATCATATGCAAATTAGTTTGGTATTCCTTGCAGGAGGCACTGAACAGCTGGGAATTAAGAAAGTAATGCAAAGT
Organism: Megaleporinus macrocephalus; assembly: GCA_021613375.1. Classification (NCBI taxonomy): domain Eukaryota; kingdom Metazoa; phylum Chordata; class Actinopteri; order Characiformes; family Anostomidae; genus Megaleporinus; species Megaleporinus macrocephalus. The sequence goes on along the minus strand of CM038712.1, from coordinate 8,559,382 downwards.
GCCAGATTTGGTTTGTGTAAAATATACAACTGTTGTAGTTCTCTTAGCTGCCACATGAGGGCACCCTAGCAGAAGGAGAGCAAGCCCAACTCATCATATGTTACCAGCCTTGAGCTTTAACTTACTGTAATCACGTTCTCTTAACTATGACACAAATTCAGTGAAATGATTGACAATCCAGAATTCTCACAGCTGGCTGAACTTGATTAGGATAAACTACAAACTCCTGAAATACCTGAAATACTGTGATTCAATATTATATTCTGGACTTCCATGAAATTATTTTGTTATGGCTTCTATCCTGGGTATATACAAGGACAACCTAACATTTAAGAACATGATGGAAGGCAGCACTAACACACCAACAGACTAACACTCAACTTGAATAAAACACGGGTAGGAGATTTGCCTCATGACTAACGAGACTCTTGAGCCGCAGGTGCTTTTCCACAGAAGCTTATCTAAACCTTGGCTTCCAGGTTTGGTTAATTTTCCTGCAGTCACGACACGGGCTTTGTACTGGTGATGCATGTTGCTTTTTATAGGGCAGCATGTAAACCATGAGGTGTGTCTTGGCTGTTTGGTATGTAAACTATGGAGGGGGGGGGGGATGGGGGTTAGGCTGGAGCAGGCAGTCAGGATATTTATGATGGCTTTACTGTTCCAGAGGCTTTTACCACAGCCAGGAGAAAAAGGATGACATATCAGTGCATTTCAAGATGTCTAAATAATCAGGGTCTGGATCATGTTTGAGTTGTGTTTCACAAGATTATCACTGCTGTTCATTTCTGTTCTTGTCATTTTCTTTTTATTGTAAATGTAAATTCATGTATATGTAATAAAATAAATATATAAATAAAACTATATTGTGGGAGTACACCAATTAGGACTGCGTTCCTACTTATACATTATAAAATAAAGCCAGCTCAGGAAGACCTGTTTATAATTGCAAAGGAGTCAAATACATCTACACTGGAGAAACATTCTGACCTGATTGTTACAGCAGATAAAAAAAAAAAGATGACAGTGGCCTGGTACCGCAGGAGGACCGGCACAGGGTCTGATAGGTCTGCAGTAACTACTAAGCCAGAAACAATTGCCAGTGTGCATATCCTTGCACTAGCTTAGTGAGTGTTGACTACACCTCGACTTCCACATTGGGTTAATCTTTTATTTGTTTATTTTTGCCCTTAGGAGAGCAAACCACTAAAACTGGTCTGACTAGGGGTTTCGTGTCCTCTACAAGAGGCAGATGTATATATCTGTGCTAGGAATGAGCATTCTAATCTTATTTGCTATTCAAATATCCACATTTTGAAACAAATAGTATACAAATATCCTGAAAAGAAAAGATTTCACAAAAACAAATATGTAGAAGGCTTAACAACAGGTGATCCGTACTTGTTCGTTGGACTGACTTAGAACGGTAACTAAATGTTTTACACTATGTAGACTCACAGTCCTTGGTAGTGTTTGGTGCAAACACTCACCCTCATTGGCATCAGGTTTGGAGTTCTTGATGTAAGCAGAGAATTTGGCAAATATGTCCATCCCCGCCGTGTTGGACTCTGGGTGTCTGGCGCCGAGTTTGGAGTACCTGAACACAAACAGAATAAGCCAGCATGTTAACAACTAAACAACAGCTTACAGAAGAATCTGCGGTATGTGCATAGAGCGCGCACAAACACTCACTTGGGTGGGCTGAGAACATCCTCTAGAAACTCCTCAATTTTGTTGACGTCGGTTTTCACTTCCCCATTAAACGTGATGAAGGGAGGGTGTGTTCCTGGAGCCAAGTTCTGAAGATCTGCAGGTTTCCTAACAACAAACAAACACATATGAACATCAACAAAAACAATCAGGCATAAACAGACCGCACCATTTTCAAAGTAACTGGATCTCTTGAATTTAGGAACTCTATCGCAGTCTCAATTAGGGCAGCAAAACTGGACAAAATACCATGTGTGTTAGAGGTGACATGGTTAAAGGTGAGCCTATGTTATTAGGACATCGTAGAGCCTCCTCAGTTCTGATTTCAAGCAGGCTGATAATGCAATAATACAACAAAGAGCCCTAATCTCAAAATATTGCTGTGTATTACTGGCTGGTGATGCAGTCATACTATTAATCCAACTGTGTGCTGCAATCCATAATAATTCAAAGAAGAACCAAATCAATACAAATACAGATGAAGCCAAACAGGCCTGGCTTTTCTTTAAACAGCGATTTCAGCCAAAGTGCTTTGACTAAATGGCCATTTCTTTGGTTCACTCTATCTGGGCCAAAAGACACACGGGTCAGGATTAAGAGTAGGACTGCCTCTCAACAATACCCACAATCCTCTTCATTGGAGTGCCCATTGCCAGAGGCCTTGTGTAGAGTCCACCAGTTAAGTGGTACAACACAAACGGTCCATGGTGTGACCGTTAAGTGTGTGTGTAAAAGTGAGTTCCAGATGTCAGAGTGGGCGGCATTCAGCACACATGATGAAACTCAGACGAAAGACTAGTTTGCTAGTTCATTATGTAACCACCAGTACTCTAAGGACCAGCAGAAACTTATTCAATCTCAACAGATTCTCTGCCCCTCTGTACCCCCAACTATAAAGCCACCTCTACTTCTACGTCTGCACTGAACATATGGACTCTTTATCTTTACTCTTTTGTCTTTATTAAAACACATTACTTCTAAATCTATATCTAAAATCTGTTATCTGTTAAAATAAGTTATCTGGCAGTAACTTATTTGGCACAATACAGAGGCATGTGTCATAATGTCTGTCTGTTGCAATACACATAGTGCTGTCACTAGTAAATCTATTAATAATTGTGGGACAGTCACCAGACCTGACAAAGGCTGCAGGTGACAGCAAGAGGCATGAGGACGGTGCCTAAGTACTAATGCCCCTCTCCTACACCACGCCTCCTGTTCCACGGCCTGACCAAAGTACTTTTACATTGCACCAGTTGGCCAAGCTCCGGAGCGAGGGCGGTGCCCCTGGAGGTGGAGCAATGAATGGTTTTTCAGAAGAAACAGGTGATGTTAACGCAACTATATATGTTTTTATTAGGGGTGTAAGATAATACTGAAATATCGAATATCAGGATATTATGTTTTGTGATACTGTATAGATTCTTGAAAACACAGTATCGATAAACAGAACCCTGGCAGACTGTGAATCAGTGTGTTGTGTTTAAACCTCTGATCACTAGATGGCAGTGTTGTAATCAATTTTCAGCTGCACTCCAACATTAACAAGCAGCAAAAGGGCGGAGAGCTATTGCAAGCATTGTCAAAGCTGTTCATACAGTGGTGTGTTTTAATAATAAGATTTGAAAAATCTCGACTTTAATGTTTACTGACAAATAACAACAGGTTAGCCCTAATTAACTTATGCTAGGCAATACAATGCCATCGATCACATGTTGGCGTCCAAAATCTGAAATAACTAGTAAGGCTTAACCCCATAAGGCTGTGGTTTATGGTGAAAGCTGGTTTTAAACTGTATTGCATTTCACATGGACTCAAAGGATAGGACTGCATTATCCAGATCTGAACCTTCTTGCTCATTAGAAAGCAAAAGAGAAGTGCAATAACGAGGCAGTTTTATTCCATATACAGTGTCAGTTCTTAAATCCATCTTAAGATACTGCATGCTTATTTTCAACGTCAAATCCACATGCTGCATTAACTTTAGCTCTGTGTTACTGTACAGAAAAAGACAAGCTGCAAAAAAGAAAATGTTCTGTTTGAGTTTTGGAGCAGTATGTAGCTTACTATAAACCATATAATTATACTGGCTTTGCAAACTGAGTGCAATGTGAGAGCTCATTCTAGGCCCAGCTAAAGTCCGTTGAGAGCTGCAATCTCCCTGAAGTCCCTGAAGTCTGGAACACTCTGATCTTACCAGCTACTGGGCACAACAACAGGAAATGACCTCACGCCTCTGGCATTAGCACAGGAAGCTCCTTTACACCAATGACAGCACTAAGCAGGAGATTTTTGTGTGAGTACTGCTGGAAGGATCATATAGTAAGAAAACATCCACATGTTTTTTGTTATTTACTGCAGTGGCTACATCAGTACAGCTGTGTCAGAATGTCTTGAACTGAAGCTGGTCTGGCTTCTGAGCTGTGACTGAATAGAGACACTCTGCTTCATTTGAGCAGCAATAAAAAAAAATGCTCAATCGAACAACGTCTCTTTTGTATGCCACAGTGCCATTAAGCCCTAACATAATGACTGAGGATCATATGTGGGGAGAGAGAGAGAGAGAGAGAGAGAGAGAAAGAAAGGAAAGAGAGGAGAGACAGAGAGGAGAGAATGAGAGAAAGAGAGAGAAAAAAGAAGAGAGTGAAAGGGAAGTAGAGAGAGAAAAGAGCGAAAGGGAAAGCAAGCGAGAGAAGAGAGAAAATGAGAAAAGAGAGACAGAGAGGCTCTACAGGCTGAGAGTCCGTCTAAAGGCTGCTTTTTAGGATAGCTCTGAAGGGAGGTGCGTTGCCTCCCCACGAATGTGTTTAAATATTTTAGTGCTCTGACGCTGTATCTACAAAGACAGACCGCATTTCACTTTTTAAGAAAAGCTGCAGTTTAAATTTAGCAGAAGGAAAAATAAACAGGTGACATGTAGATGGTAGCGTACTAGAACTTAGAACTGTGACTCTTCTGAATAGTTCAGAGAAGCTTCTGGAAAGACAGAACACATTGGGTCCACTTCTTTTAGTAGTCAACTAATGCTCATTACAGAGGTACTTCCCACACAGAAGGTCAACTAAACATGTATCACTAATACGATTAAGCTGGTTAGAAAATAACAAAAAAAAAACCTGCACTTCTGTTTTGCTCCACAGACTCTGTCTAGTAAACTGAGCAGCTTCTGGGCATCACTGGTAGGTTGGGAGGCCAAGCTACTGCTGGAAGCCATCAAGGAAAAGCAGAAAAGCATCTTTACAGAGGAAAAGCTTTGAAGCAGACAGCTCCTATTTTTATTTTTAAAATAGCCAGTCAGGGTGAGGCATTTATATCTGCGGCTTATTTAAATGCTAATTGAGGTGCAAAAGGTTTAAAATGGTCTCGCTTTAATCTCTGAAAGCTTGTGACGTGCGAGAGGGAGAGGGGAGGCAGTACGTAGAGCTGAGAGAACAGCCAGGGTGGCGCACAAAAGAGAAAGCAAAAGACTGTTTTATAGATTTAGCTAAGACTGTGACGGGTAGCCAGTGTAAATATGTCTTGTTGACAAGCCCTTTAGTACAGTTTAAAAAAAAAAAGATCCTGATGCATTCAAAAATTGTTAATTTGTTTGGAAATTATAAGTACACACTTATTTTCAGCAGTGGAACCACCAGTGAACAACAGCCTACACTATAACGAGCCTACACTCTTCGTGAAGTTTATATGTAATGTTGATAAAATAAAAGAGTGTAGAACTTGAAAACAAAAAACAAAAAGACTATTTTGCCCTAAAACACCCTTCATGCATCTCGCCACAACTAGATCCGGCGCCGATGCAAGCGAAAGCCTTTCCAGATTTTTGATTTTTCTGTTTTGCACTAGCACACACATCTAGTGTGAGTATATTCTATGGATATGTATAATTCAATATGCAGGGCAGTGAAGAATATTATATTTATTTCATATTCTGTCTTTATTTTTTGTTGTAACTGTCTTGTTGGTTGTATTACATTGTACACTTGTGTAATAGCTACTGGATGCCTTGAATTTCCCTCTGGGATCAATAAAGTACCTATCTCTCTAGATTAAATCACAGAGCATACCTTCACAGAATTATCATAAAGCAATGTTTCAGACATCAGACAATGTATTCATAACAACTTCATATTATACCTTTCTGTAAGTAAGCAGTAATAAAAACAATGTGTGGCTCCCGTCATCACCACTGTGAACAACTCTGGCTTGATGTGTTTCTTTAGAAGGAGCATTTTACACCAAACTACTCTGAATTATTTTGCTGACGTTAACCGTTTAGATGGGGTTCCCCCCTTTAAGTCCAGTTTCTTTGAATCTCTCAACAACAAACACCCACAGACACCCACCCATACACACATACCTCTTCAGATCGACAGTGGTCACGTTGAAGACCACGCCCTTCAGCCAAAGGATCATGAACAGACGCTGGGAGAATGGGCAATTTCCTATGCTCTCGCCATCACTGCCCGCCTGCAACACAAACAAACAAATAAATAAATAAATAAACCAACAACACTTAAAACACTTGATGTGTATGAAATGCATTTTAAATGCATTTCACAACTTCATCGATTTTAATGTTTTTGCACTCCTGCACTGCCCCCACCAACTCCTGAGCAAGAAAGTCTAACTGAAATTGCTAATGTTACCAACAGGTCTTTGAATACGGAGTTATGGAGCGAGTGTAATACATATAACATCAAGCAATAACAGATATTTTTGTCTTTTGATGTTTTAATCTTTATTTATCAGCATCACTTGTATAGAAAAATCAATAGCACTAGTGTACACGTAGAACGAGAGCCTAAAAAGCTGACCCTTGTCTTCACTCATGAGTTCCGTTGGCCTGCATCAAATCTGCTGCTCCTTCAACATGCCGCAGTTCACAAAGTTCACGTCTGCTTTTCTGCATGACTGGCTGAGACTTGGGTTTGTTTGTCGTGTTGGACCCCAGTGTGACAAAGGTGTACAGATTCTTTTCTCACCGTCTCAGCAGCGATATTCACGCATTTCACCTTGTGTCAGACATGTGATGCACGATGTGGGCTCGAGACCTCAGGTTAAACAGAGTTAAACAGTGATGCATGAAAGTGATTCTTCAGCAACTGTAAAGCTCATTAAAGGTAAAGAAGGAGGACCGGGTTAACCAACAGAAACTAGGTAGGCCGAGCTTGGGTTGAACTTTGGCCAGCAATTCTACTACAGGAAAAAGCTGAAGTAACAGGACTGGGTAAATTTTTTAGACAGATAATTAAAGCTATGTATGGTGTTTTAGAGTGTGCATCTACTAATGGTCAGAGATGATCTAATCAATACACATTACACTGTTATTGCACATATATATTGCTTAATTAACCCATAGTAATCAATACAAGCATTTAATCATTACTTACAAACAGGTCAACTTCATAAATAGATTAAAAAGCTAATCAGCTCAATAGCTAAAGCAGGCCAGCTGATGATCAGGTTGTATCTGATAGAAGAAAAAAGGTAAGGGACATTTCTACTGGACAATTTTTTGCTTAGGCTAAGCTTAGCCAGCTTTACTGGGAAACAATCAACAGGAAATCATGATTCTATCTGAATTAATGACTGAATTGTGTTAATATTTTCAGCAGTTACAATGAAATTACAAGTAAACAATGAAATATGTTATGTGGTGATTAAGATAATGGGGTGTTGGCCCAGCTAACTGTGGTCTCACTAATTAGTTGTTCAACAACATAAAGTGTTAATATCCCTAGTCTGAAAGGAAAGGCCACCTATGCCATGCTTTATTAAGCCATACATTCTGATGAACCTTACAGTCACCTGACAAAGCTTTAAAGGAGAAATATTAGAGATGGACCGTTCAGCGTTTTTGAGGTTAATCCCGATCGCCGATCACCTTTCAGTGCGATCGGCCGGTAGCCAATAACGATCAAGGGCGAGCTATATGCCACGGCAGGCTTTGAAACATTGTTATCTAGCGTTACGAACTCAATCACTTTGGCTGTGGTTCCTTTAGCTGTTTGGCTGTTGCTATTGCTACTGCGGTCAGATCTGGTCTGCACGGTGTCCTGGGTTATTTGTTTTGTGCTAGCTGTGCGTGCTAGCTCTGCTGTTTACTGATACTCACTGTATTCAGTCGCGTGGTGTACCCTTAAGTGCCATATCAGATTAGTAGGGTTAAATGTCTTTGTCTTGGTGCTTCCACAAGACACATTGATTTTACAGATTTTTTTTTATTCTAATTCTAAATTCTAATTCTAACTGCTGGTGTCGCTCTTGGGGAATAAAGTTTTACATTTTTGCAGAGCTTCCAACATTACTTGCAGAAGGGAGGATGGAGGCTGTGTGGAGTTTAAATTTAACATATTACATCATCTAACAGGAACCTGAGTGCACAAAAGCACAAAACATGAGAAAAGAAAACCGATAAGACTTATAATCAAATATATAGTTCAAACCCTGCTTGCAGCTGTCTGTCTCCAGCTCTCTCTCTACTTCACCCACCATCCTCCCAACTCTCTGTACAACCGAGTACCAGGCTCAGCTATCTCCGAACAAAGCAATCAATCATCATTTTTCTCCTCCACCTTCATGCCGTCAGACCAAAATATAAGCTTACAGTTTTAACATTAATCAACCTGAAAAACTTTACCACAACTTTACCCATGCACTCACTGGAATCTCTCTCTTCCTCTCAGTCTGTCCCTGTGGTACTTCAGGGCTGCTGATTATAGAGTGGAGTGTGTGTCTGAATGCTTGCCAGCAGCATGTGTGTTCTCATTACTCCTGAATAGCAGAGTTATGCACACAGGTCACAGAGGGGCCAGAAAGACATAGAGCAAGACAGAAAACCTACTCTTCTAAAAACCTGTCAGTATGTTACTGTGCTAAGCTGGGTGCACATTACAAAACTTTTGATCTGTTTTAAAAACTGTGGTTCAAAGACAATTAGTGGCATCTCTAGCAGTGAGGTTGCAGTTCGCATCCAACTGAATACCCTCCCTCACCACCTGCCTTTCCAAGCGCTCAGTAGAACCTACACTGGTCGTCAGGTTTTAACAAAGGGTATTCAACCTCCCACTGTTTCTTCTTGTGCTATATAATAAGCATGATTCTCCCTTTGTCAAAACTGTGCCTCCCAAACTTCAACACAATACTGTTAGCCAGCAGCTACAGCAACCACCGATTCTTATTCTTTGTATGTCTTCCAACTGGGGCTGGGCGATATTGACAGAAAATCTGGATATTTTTGTAATTTTGTGGATAACGATAATAAACAATATTGTGCATTATTTAAAAATGTGTTTATGAAAGTCTTATGTTTTACTAGCTTGCACTTCTTAAAGAATATTTATATCCATCCATTATCTTTCACATTATCTTCACAGCGGGGCTGGAGCCAATCCCAGCGTCATCAAGCGAAGGCTCTTTGTTAGTGAATGACTCCACTGAAGTGTGCTGAACCTGTGTTTTGTCAGACATCTTAGCGTTTTGATTTATGTTTTTTTCTCAGTCAGTAGCGTACTCGATAATGTCAGCTATCAGCTATAATTGTCATTAACACGGCAATTAAGATATTATCAGAGACGCTATATATCGCACACCCGTACCTCCAACCAGTGCTATAGAGCCACCAAACTCAAGCTGCTGCTACTTTAATGTAAAAAATGTGAAAGGCGCTCTCAACAGTTAGTTAGTAGTTAGCAGAAACACTGTAACGCAACATGGCGGTCTCTGTTGGAACATGACCCGCCTATGAAGATATGAAAGGCTCATTCTAAGCTACCAAAAATGCAATGATTTGTAGTTACAGGTAAGTATACTCTAATGAAGACATAGTTTTGAAGTTGGGTGGTATCCATTTCTTTCATGCCTTTAAACCATATCCAAATATTACCATACTGCCATTAACAGCACAGTAAGTGATATACAAGCATCATGTTGCTTTTAAACATTTCGCCCAGCATTATTTATACATAGAATACAAAATAATAAGTGTTTAGCTCACATGGTAACCAATTATGTGACTTGTGCAAAAACTATACTAGACATTCAGTGTCTGGAGATATAAGTGAAAACCAAAATCTAACGTTCAGTGGTTTGTGTAGTTCTGCTGAGCCGCTGTCATGCTTAGTTATTGACCTGTTTCTATCAGCCACACACACCACCAGTCAGTGGAGGTATGAGTTGATTTGCCCATTCAGGCATGGCAAAGTGACAATCTAGCATATCATAAATTGTCTTTTATCTCTTTCAGCTCTTAACAGCTATAGGCTGAATCACTTGTTCAAACACCACAGGGCCGCCAATCAATCCAAAGCTAGATCAGAGTATCCAAGATTGACTTGTTTCCTTTCTCACACTAATGCTTCCAGCTGAGTTCCTGAATGCACTTCTTGCAAGATTGCTGTAGCACTCAATGTGGCCAGGAACTGCGTACATTGACAGGAAAAGGCCCCTTGAGTGACAAGCAGTGTCCAAGCACAGACCATCGGTTCTGACATGTAGGAACTACAGTACAAAACACACCCAAAGGAAGAATGAAGGCTATGGCCGTCACAAACATGCGGTGATTTAATTTTCTAACTACTTAAAAGCAAACTCTTAAAATACAGGATTGATAACTTTTGAAGACAGTTTACTGTAAACTTTTCTTTAGCCCAACTTAAACAATATCTACTGTCTGGAATGTCTGAGGCTGAGACTCTGTATATAAAAGACATTCTAGACTCCTTTCAGATGTCAGTCTTTAAAAGCATTAATAACATTTAAAGCAGCTTCTGGAATCTATAGTAAAAAACTGTCCTGTCACTTCACACCGTGCCGGTACAATAGAGACAAGCAGCAGTGGCTCAATGCCCCCCTCATGAATAGGAGACTTTGTTCTAGAATGTTCTCCCTCATTCTGGCTCCCTCTTTCTCTCTCCTCCCCTGGAGTCTCCAGCTAACATACGCACATGCTCTTGCACCCCAGCAGAGACTACAGGCACTCTGCAGTTTCTAACTCAGCATGGCACGTTTGAATTGCAGTGGCCTGATAGAGTGTTAGCAGAGACAGAATACAGCCTGTCTCAATCACACAAAGGCGATAAAGACTGGGTTACTGCCACATTCCTGCATTCCTGCCTTCATAAAACACCTTGCAAAAATTTCTGCAATATAAAAAGCTAACACTAAAAGAAGTGCGGCTCAAAAGAAGAATGTGAAGATTGCTCAAGAGCACTGGCTCAAAATAAAGATGTTCATAGTGAGCGAAAATCACTATGGTGTACACTAGATTTACAAAAGGGTGTTTTTTGCTTGTTGTTTTTTTTTTTTTAAGGTGCCATAGAATGCATTTATTCAGCCTTTTATTCTCTGACATTACCATAGAAGGTATGTGACTGTGGTTAGGGTGAAAAATGGCAAAATGCGGTTTACACACCCATTTAAACCCAATGATTTGGTTCATATGAGGAGTTTTCCCTTTTTTTGAGTAGCTCATGAATAATTGATGAGCTTTGCTCTGATTGGCTGGTTTAGAGTGAGACTCTGCAATGATCACACAGATGAATCATGCCCAAGTAGACACCGATAGGAAAATCAAATGAACCTCTGTGTAACTAAACTCAGTCCTCATATTATTTAATATGATGTTACCTATACTACCTACTTGCTTTCGATCTCAACATGAACACAAAGTAAATGAAAAGTTGCTACTCACTTTTAAACTTTTACTTTAAGATGATCAACGATCAATGATGCTTCAACTGGCAAAAAGTGAATACAAACTTGCTATGCTAATAAATTCTCATTAAGGTGGAACTGCTTCTCTCCTCCGACGCTTCAGTGTCAAACCCTGACCGAAGCTGCTCAATATCGTCAAAGAAGAAACTGCCTAAGAGTATATTGTGCAGAGTAGTGTTGCATTGATACCGATACGGTATCGGCGCCGATACTGGCACTTACACACAGTATCGTTTTGGCAATAGAGAGTGCCGAAACCATGAAGCTTATTGACTAAATGGCTGTACATGTTTCTGCATTGTGGCAATTTTTATTTTTTCATAGCTCTGAAACTTTTTAATGCAGTTACTCAACCAGTAAATGGTGTTCTTTCAAGGTTAATGTGTCTTATTCAGGATAAGACATACAAAATACAACATATAAAAAGTGGAACACTATAAATATCAGGAATTATAGCCCTATATCGCGCATTTAGGTCAAAGTTGGTATCAGTACTCAGTATCGGCAGATGCCTGAAACGCTGCTATCGGTACTGGTCTCGGTTTTGTTATCAGTAAGGAAAAAGTGGTATCGGTGCATCCCTAGTGCAGAGCAAATAAAAACTTAGAATTAATGTTGTCCAGGATCTTGTGTGTGGAGTTAAAGTTGGCTTACTGTCCACCAGCTTGTTTTATAAACTGTTCCTTCCACATTAAATGGTGCTGCAGTTACATTCTGGTGCTGTACAAGTTGCACCATGTAAGGTGGAATGGAACAACTAATTAAGAAACTGGTGAATATGAAGCAATGTCAGCCTTATTAAAAGACAAATATAAATGATGGCTTCTGATTGTTCGGTTTCTTGGGACAGGAATGAAAAGTGTCGACATCCTCCTCACAGCCTGGAACCATTTTTGGTGTATTTTAACAAGTCTCATCTCTTGTATTAACAGTTCCGGATTTTGGAATGGGTTTGTTTTGCCACCTCTATTGTAAATACAGGATTTTTATTTGTTAAGGGAACAACAGTGTTTGCTATGTTGGTTCTATGAACTCTTCTTATTCAGCTATGACATTGTAATTACTTTTTTTGTCCATTAAATAGCACCTTTAGGAACTATTCTAAGAACAGGTTCTATTTTGAGAAAAAGTTTTCTTAATCTTGCAACTGCCTTAAAAGTCAATGTACTATACAATAATTGATGATTCAGACACAGCAGTTTAAAGTGTGCCAAACTGTGAAGTAATGAGCTCCTCCGCTAGCTACACTGCCATCATTTCCTGTTCTTATTCACTAGTTTGAACATCTGACTGAGAACCACTGTACCACGTGGTAGGCAGCCGGGTTTTACAGTGCCATTGTATAAGGTAAAACAGAGTATTTCAGACTGAGATGACTCAGAGAGTTCCCCTCTGACCACTCCTGTCCAGAACATTCTGCCCAGAGGCCTGGGTCACTGTTGGAAATCAGAACGGCCTGTCCCGTCCCACAGAGTCTCCATAGCGACAAGCGTCAAGGAGGGTTAAGAACATCAAAGCAGACGAAATTGAAAAACGGGCCACGCTGTGTCCGAAACGTCCTACTACACAGAAACACAATAACGTCTGCAGAGAAGAATCTAGAGAACTCAGAAAGGAAAGGAAGAAAAGACAAGGACAGGCAAGGGGAAAGTAGCCTATCTGCAGCTTAAATTGCAGTTATTTTGTCCAGTCTCTTCATCTGCAGGGTCCCAATTCCCTCACCTCTCATTCTTTCAATACCTCTCTCTCTCCTTTATACCATATCTCTCTGTTTTTGTGCTGTCATTCATCAGACCCTTAAAATCATCCCCCTGCTTTAATTGTCATTCCGTTTCTCTTTCATTCCTATTTCCGCTCCCTCTCTTCCCTCTCCCTCACCCCTCAGCAGCTTCCAGAAGAGGGTATGAGAAAGCATTCCATAAATGTCCGAGCCTGCATCGTCGGATGAGATTGTTTAGATTCGGGCAAGATGACCGAGACCAGGCATTTCCTGTGAGACAGCTGGCTGCCTTTAAGCACAAACACAGACCTGCCAGGGCCGCAATACCCACTGCTTTAAGTGTGAAACGCTTATGTAAGTGTCCCCAAGTCAGATTCTGCTGACTCACTGCACAGGCCAAAAAAATCAAAGTGAAAATCGAGCAACAGATATTGAAACTAAATAGGGGCTCTGAGCAAATCACACCGAGCAATTTAGTCAGCAGCCAGGTTTCCAGCCAGTATTAGCTTCCATCCAGATGTTGATTTAAAGCTAATTACGGTAATGTTGCAAAAAATGTCAGAATTGCTTCATCTTGAGAAAAGTCAATAGACAGAATTAAAGGCAAGTTTGAGGCTTAATGTCTCAGTAATGACATCTGCATTAATGTTATCCACAAAGAGACAACACAGCTGCTTAATCCTTCATGTTCAATGGGTTTCCTTTGGTACACAGAGCAGATATTTTACTTAAATAATAATTTGACATTTCCAAACTATTGTTAAAAAGCACTAAGTAGACCCGTCACAATCGTGAAATTCTGGATGACGACTGTCATAAAAAGAGAAATCATTAATTTGTGATTATTTATATGTTCATTGTCTGGAAATATTAAAACACAAGCCTAAAGCTGCCAAATTGGCTGATTAGCCACCTTACCTACAAGCTATGTTTACCATCACCAACATTGATTGTACTGCTGAATCTGTACTGTGTAAACTCTAGTGTGTGCACACTCACAAATGTCTACAGTTACACAGAATTGTGTAGAGCCAAGCACAGCTGCATGTTCTCTGCCAAAGCAACACATATTTAGCTAGCATTCATGCTAAAAAAACATACAGCTACAAAGCTACCAAATACACAAGTGTTACAGCGCTAGATAGATGGAATAGAAAATAAATAAAAATATAAAAAGAAAGTAATAGACAAAAAATAGAAAGTCTTTAGAAAAAAAATGAATATAAAATAAATTTAAAATATAAAAAGAAAAAGTAATAGAAAAAGAAAATAGATAGTCTTTTTCTCTGAAACTACCCTTTCATTTTCTGAAGTAAATTTAGACTGTTGAGTCATGGTTTTCTGTAGATATAGTTAACAATACGGCTGTTTATGTAACATAATCTACCAGCAGTAGTTACACACAGATCAACTGTTCACGATACAATACTCACTTCTACCGACTGCACAGGGACAAAGACAGCTTTTCATTTGTCAGTTCTCCCGTTCCACTTTAAATGGTTTTGGCACCTGCTGTACCATTTCAGGTGAAACGGGAAAACTGGCGAACAAAAAGCTGACTTTATCCTTGCGCGGTCAGAGCAGCACAAAGTACGGAGTAAGAGCAGCTACACAGAACCGGAACAGGAAGCTGCCTTCAGCCTCATCCTGACCACAGACGAAGGCTCACAAGTCATTTTTGCTGCCGTGAAATCATTTGCAAACAACCTATTAACTGGAAGTCTGGGGCGGTACATTCAGATCTCAAGCCAAAACAGGTAAAGATTTTGGTCTGATTAGCCAAAATAACAGGCTGAGAGTTACGTTTCCAGAAAATAATAGCAATTATAGCTGTAGTTGCAATACTAATTAGAAAATTACCAATTAGATATTTTTCCCCTAATCATTCAGCCCTCGTACAGAGGCAGACTGGATTCAGGCCAGCAGACTGGGCCAGACTCAAACCCAGCAGCAGCATCTGCTTGCTCAATAGCCTCTTACAGAGAGAGAAGGAGAGCCGCCGCATTCACACTTTCTGGAAAAGGCCCTCTCTCTTACACACACACACACACACACTGCCATCTGGAAGAGTATTCGTGGCAAACATGCGCACAGACACACACGTCACAATCAACACACTGTCCTTTTGTTTGACACCCCTGAAACACATTATTCATGCCAAAAAATGGTTCCAATTCACACACACACACACACACACACACACACACACACACACACACACACACACACACACAGAGAGAGAGATTCTGAGTGCTGTGCACACCTTATATGGTCATAGCGAGAACTCCGGCAATAACGGAAAGTTTACTCACAGTCCAAAGAAAACAACGTCTGAAACAGGCAGAAATGTACTGAAGTGGACTGAAATGCACTGGCTCCTGTGGTTTGGTGTGTCTACAGGTGGAGCCTCTTATTCTAGCATAGAATAAATTCTAACTGGAACCAAATATAGCTCTTCTAGTTCTCTGTCTAAAACTCCTATCCTGCTCAGCTTCTCATACAGAACATCATTATCCATCATTTTGTGGGACACTAACTTGTGGTTGGTTAGGAAAAGTTTATAAACACACTACCCAAGATTAGGACCTCCCAGTTTACAGGCCGAGAAGAGAAATATGGTAAAGTGTATCAGTCATTTATTGCTCAGCTCAGTGTAACGTGGTTAAAGGGTTTACTTGGTACCACTTTACCTGCAAAAACCTCATTAGAAAGGAAGCACAGATTTAGGTCTACTGGGTCCTTAAGCATCATCAGATATGTACTTGAAAATTATTGAATTGGATTAGTCCTGATTCCTGTATCAGTGCAGCCTCATCAGAAAGGGTAACCTTCTCTAAGGAACCCACGCAGGCATTCCTCAAACACTCCTGACTTGTTTAAATTAATTCATTTGAAACTTTTCTCTCAGACTGTGGGCACACGTATAGACACAGGCTTGCTCACTCAGCTATCCACTGGAGACAGTGAGTCATACTGCACTCACAGCTGCTCCTGTGTGTGTGTGTGTGTGTGTGTGTTCTCTCTAAGCAGAGATGTGAAGACCCACAGCATGAGCTCATCTAATCCACGTCATAATGGATCTAACAAACCTGAATAGAGAAAGAGTTCCATCTGCATCTGACAAGCTGTAGTGTCTACATGACCCGTCACACACACACACCAAAACACAAGCAACCATAATCACACTTTCTAGTATTAGCAGACATCTCCTTACTTTGCTCACCGACAGTAGTGCTTCCCTTAAACTATCACTGATGACTGATTCTCTGAATACACAATTTAGATCATATTTAATTTGTTTACTTACTCAGCACATTAGAGTTATAAGTATGAATTTGAAGCTGGTAGAGCAAACTTCCTCAGAGGATCGGATTGTGAAAATCTAATTGTGTGTGTGTATTCTTGGGTGTTTGGGGGCAGTCCAGCCTTCTGTAGTGTGGAGCTAAATTTAGCACATCAACTCTTAACAGCTCTCAATCCTAATGAGGGGGAGTTTCAGACCAAACCATTACCCAATAAGGAGAGAGAGAGAGAGAGAGGAGAGAGAAAGGGGGAAGACAGAGAGAGAGAGTTTTTACACCATGACAAACCAATGTTCTCAGTAACGCTCCTACATCTATGTGTCATAGAGAACCAGAGACAGTGTCAGGGTGGGTCTAAGAGGACTAAGGACGTGGGTGTGTAAAATCATGGTCCTGTGATGTATGAGTCTCCCATACACCTCATTACTGTCTGTGTGTGAAGTACGAGTGAGCTGTGAACAAACAACAGAGAGGAGTAAAAGACATGGTCCAGTTAACTAATCACATAATCCAACACAGGGTCTTTATTATGATAGACTAAGTGTGCTAAATGACCCAAACCCATGTGACAGCTGTGGCTTTTAGGTGAAATCTAGTAACCAGCTTTTAAACGAATTCTCAAGACTTTCAAAAAAATAAACATCTTACTTTTCACCGTATTTGGGTTTATTTGCTTCTATTCCAATGATATTTGGCAAATAAGACATTTAAGGCTGCTGCACACTGGACGCACCGTGTAACGGCAGGCAGGAGGAGACGTCATAAATAGAATTAATCATTCAGCATCACTTATCATGCTTGTTATCCGTTTTCTACCCCTTCACAAACAGACTGTTTTTACACTGATAGACACCGAAAGCCTGCTTTTCTCCAATTTTCAAGCCACATGTGATCCACAGTGACTTTAAAGTAGTAATGGAAAAATGAAGCATGACACAATGTGAAGCGCTGAGCAATTAACCTACGCTCAAAGCTGTGGTCTAAATGGAAGAGGTATGATGGTGCTGACGTGTTTAATAGTTTTGAATGCTACGCAACAAAATAAATTAGTAACATAAATTGACACCTAATCACTGAAGATTCTTCTACAGATTAAACTGTAAAATCAATGAATCTGAAATAAATAAAAAAATAAAAAAATAATTGAATTATGACCATCTACGTCTGCAGCATTTCAGGCAGACCTGGCCCTTTAAGAGAAAGGCGACTGCTACTGTAAGAGCTGTGATTTGCCCTTCACTTTATAGCTCTGGCCTTTCACATCCTCTCTCCAGCTAAATTTAGGGAAATTTGGCTCAGTGGGATCCCAAGGGTTTTGCCTTAATGCCCTTGATCCTAATGTGGGCTAAGATAGGCGAAGCAGACTGTTACACACTGTATCAGCAAAAGCAGGAAAAGGTGGAACCCTGCTGCCTGTTTCTAATGCATCACTCACTGAAGTTTAACTTCTAGGCTAAACAAACTGAATGTTTAGTCTATGCGAGTGCAGCGTCTGTTACACGACTTAACAGTGCCTGCCACTACCATGATGCGAGGAATACTAACAGCACAAAAATATGTTTGGTCAATAAAATCTGTCATAAATGAAAATACTGTATTAGAAGACACATGGGAGAGATAATAAAGACTAAAAATAAAGCATGGGCAATGTACTTGTTTTGTTTTACTTTGTATTGTATTCATATTTAAGAATGAGTCAACCACAGAGAATTGACAATACTATTTAACCACTGACACTTCACAACTAAAAGCATGCCCTTATAAACTGACACCAGCAAACCACAGTATTTCATCTGAATTTTTAGTTCCTTAAAATCAGTCTCAGTATCAGTAATTCATTCAGGTCCTAGAAGGAATTAAACAAGTAGATGATGATGGCAGAGAAACTGAGAAGAGGCAAAGACAGTCAGCTCTACCCCATGACTGGCGCAGGGACAGTTATAGTCACTTCTGTATCTAAACTTGGACAATAAGGCAACACACAGGCCCCAGCCTATATAGACACCCACTATGGAAACAGTCCCATAACGTTCCTTCACATGGTCCGACAATAGCACATTGCAGACTGATGGGTCATCAGCACACTTTGCATTCCTCACTTGTGTCCAGCACGCCCACATGACCTTGCCTGACCTAGAACATTTGCTGCAGCACTGGACCAGCTGAACAAACACAAGTTTTATTATTGCAATCAACAAAAACCAAGAGGACAGTTTGTTTAAGAAGCAAGAGAGACCAACTTGAAGGCGTGCTGCGAGGCGACTACATTCTAAGATACCGTGTGGGACATGCAACAGCCAAATCAAACATTAACAAGATCTTGGATAAAGTAAATGAGCGAAGAGCCTTTGAAAGGTGCGTTACCAGAGTTGCATCATACCCAAAGCTCTTAGCCTCGTCGTGGAACTTGGCAAGGCTGGCTATAAAGCTATTGTGAAAAGCACAGGGCAAACAAAACTCAACTGAACTAAACAGAGTCAAACAATGACGAATATTTTAAGTATATTTTAGAGTCCCCTGTGCTAAGCTTATGACGAGGCCTTATCTTGACCTTACAGGCACTTACAGTTCTAAATCATCACTACTGAACTGGAATGCTGTCAGAGGCCCAAAGTGAATCACTTCAGTATCCCACCTGATGCAATAAACTTAAGACACTGTAAAAACAGCGGTATTCACTTTTAACATGGGTGTGAGGATACAAACAAAAAAACGCAAGTTGGGCTACAATTGACTACAGTCCAGCCAATAGTGGCACACCCATGGACATGATGGGTGTTAGCCGCTACGCACAACTAAACATGGCCACTCGGGGCGCTGTTTGAAGAGAAAGACAAATAAACACGTCAATTAGATCGCTTCATGTTGTTCCAAGTTTTGAAGTCAGCGTGGAATTATGAGGACAGAAAAAGAAAAGCGCTTAAAAGAACCTGCAAAACATTTACATCTTTTCATATTCCCATTTTATTGGTCTATCCCAGAAGCCCAGTCTTTCCATGTGAAAAGAAAAACCTGTTTGAGAACTGCAGGTTCATGCAGTTCTAAGGACTTGCTGGTCTACAAATAATTATTAGACAATGTTCCTGTATCTATGCCGCAACCACATAACACAGGCCATTCTGAGGAGCTCTCAAAATACACACTATAAACACTGGTATTACATTCAAATATTCTTAGTAGTGATGTACTGGTACCATTTTTTCCCTTCTGGTAAACTCCATCAATACAGTCCGCAGTCATATACATTCCTATACTAACTCTAACCAACCTATGAGTCCTAATATTTATACAATTGTTTTTTTTTAAATATATAAGATACTAGAAAAAGTCCTATTTTTGCTTGTTCAAGGATTCAATGAGATATGTAGCAACAAGTGCTACATATACATATATATATATATATATATATATATATATATACATACACACACATACATACATATACACACACACACATATATATATATATATATATATATATATATATATATATATATATATATATGTGTGTGTGTGTATATGTATGTATGTGTGTGTATGTATATATATATATATATATATATATATATATATATATATATATATATATATATATATATATATATATATAAAATAAGAACCATGTTTAAAAAAACGCAAGTATAGGTAATATTTTAATCTTCATAAAGAACTGAACAGTATACAGACTGTTGAGTTATACATAGGCTAAAAGCTATCATAATGGCACACATGTATATGTCTGAAGTTGCTTTGTGGTGCCAATAATAAGTTTGGTTATCCCCATATCGTCGATACTGATACAGTGTTTAAGTCTTTTTTAATTACTTAGATACGAGTAAAAGATACGAGTAAAAACTCAGTACGAGTTATCCAAACTTCACCACAGCATTCTGTAACAAACATTTTAGTAACAAGTGACTGAATCAAGCACTGAGGGGGAAACTTTTGAAAAAGACCTGCAGACAACTGTAAGGTCAACAGAGAAGAGAAGGTCAGTGACATCAATCACCAAAAACGATGGCTGCTGAGGGTCATAAAGCCCAGCTGAGAAACTGTGTGTGTGTGCGTGTACAGGTTAAACAGAGCCAGCACACTATGGCACGAAAGACCAGGACAAACAGAAGACATCACAATACAGACCGTCTAATGACTTATTTATGGATACTGACATGTCCTGCCATCAATTACAAAGAAAACTCAACAGGCCTGCTGCAGTCTATTTACAGACAACACCATCTAAACTAAGAAAAAAACTACTGAACAAAAGAACAATGGAATAAAGGAATCAAGTCAAGCCGTGCATTACAAAGAATGGATGTTAAATAATCTGAAGGATTACCCTCCAAGAGCTCATCCTCTTTCACTTCTTTTCTCAGACTTGAGTTAAACACTCTCCTGTTTTCTTTCTTTTAAACCCCAAAAACGTCCCATTCTCACAGACGGAAGCAATTTTAGTCAGTATGCATCACAACCTTGAAACCCATTTAGAATAAGATGAAAAAACAATCTGTTTGCCCAATAGCATTCCCAATTTTCTATAATCCCCCACCCACTGTTTATGTTAAGTTACATTGCATATAACTCAAGGTCTTACTCAAGGCCTTGAGGTCTTACAAAGCTTATTTAAATAAAAATGTATCATATGTGTTGTTCTCTATCTGTCTCTATATATGTTTTGTTGATCATATTTGGCTCCACTCCCATATTTCTTGTCTGCCCTTATTCTCTGGCCCTATAGCTCATTTTATGTTCTCAACTTACTTTTTCTCCCCCTCTCATTCATGTTCTATGTTTGCTTCATTTCCTGTCACTGACTCCACAAGAAATGCCTCATTAGAGCAGAGTTTCCTCAGGAGAATGATTAAAATAAAAAATAACAAAAAAATAAACATTTACAGTGAGCATGATTAAAGATGCCAGACAAAGACTAATCCACAGTGGTTCAGGGTCAATACTAAACACAGTGACTTGTGGACTATAAATATTATTGTCAAACAAAGGACAAGAAGATAACCCGTAAAATGAGAATAGAGCCTGTAACTTTATCCTTCACAGGTAATCTAACTAAACAAGCAGCGATGGGACTGGATCACAAAAGCCAAGGCCAGAGAAAGACTTCCAGAAGTGTCCAGATGAAGATCAAACAGGACATAAGCTCAGACATAAAGGATAATGACAGAAAGATAAATGTTTTTTGTATCAAGCTACAGAACATGTACAACTTTTCTGGGTTGTTGTAGAAGCTCTTTTTAAATAAACGATTCTCAGCTCTGTTGAAGTGAACCTGAAAATAAACCATGTCCAAAAGAACCCAGAGCTTTTTGTGTTCATAAACTCGCAGAAAAAAATAGTCAAACCATAAAAAAAAAGAAGATGCGATGCAATACAAAAATAAGGGTGCTTTTCAAAGACTCCCTAGCTAAGGCAGAGGCTAAGTATAGAACCACTGCAACTCAATAAAGAACCGTTAAAATGCTTTTTTATCATTTAGATCAGGGGTATTTAATTAGAACTCAGTAAGGTCCTGTTTAAGGACATTTCCTCAGGCCAAGGTCCAGATAACTTATGTTATGATTCAGTGCCATATCCTGTATACTGAAGTAGCCTAGTATCAGCATCTTATACCATCAGCAACTAAAAGAACAACAAATTCCGTTTAGTATATTTCAGTATATTTAATGTTTAAATGCTGAACTGAATTAATTATTTATAAAACTTCAAATAAATGCTTTTTTTCCCTCACTTCAAGTAAAAACAAAACAAGAACTATATTACAAACAACAGATGCTTTTGAAAAAAGTGCATAATAAAGTGCTAGACACAGTAAATAAAACTTTTTAGAGCACACCGTTCTAA
Organism: Megaleporinus macrocephalus; assembly: GCA_021613375.1. Classification (NCBI taxonomy): domain Eukaryota; kingdom Metazoa; phylum Chordata; class Actinopteri; order Characiformes; family Anostomidae; genus Megaleporinus; species Megaleporinus macrocephalus. The sequence continues at coordinate 8,537,080 of CM038712.1, read as the reverse complement.
GTAGCCGCTTAAAAAAAACGTTCTTAATAGTTTATCAGTTTGCGACCACGTTGGACAACGCCTGGGTCCGGACAGGGACCATGGTCTACCTATTAATGTCCTCTAATTTAGATGAATAGGTTTTGCTGCAGTGGTAGTCTTTAAGGCACAGTTCTACATTTCATATAAGCACAAGTATATATGTACATTACAAAGATGCGATCTCAGCACCAGCCTACAATCCTATACTGGTGCATCTCTACTTTCTTTTCTCAGACATCCCAGAATTAGCCACAGTGTTCAAAGACACTGCATCACAGCATGCTTAAAGTTCTGGGCCCCCTGTAGAAAAGTCACAGAGCAGACAATAAAAAAGGAGAGGGGACAAAGAGAAACTGGGGGTTGTGGGGGGGCAGTTCAGGCTGCTTGTTCTTCAAAAAGAAGTGTAAGGACAAGCTTCCTGCAGCGAAAGAAAATACAGACAGCCTCTGCAGACTTCACAGGAGGATCTCTATTTCTCTCTCTCTCTCTCTCACTCTCACACACACACACCACAGCCCCCCTACCAGAATACCTCTGCAGTAAGACAATAATTAACAGAGCCAGTGCCTACGTTCAAATTAAGCTGACAGAACAGCATGGAGCAAAGTTGCCTCTTCAGCCGCTGATCTGCCAATTATCCACCACGTGCTATAAACTATATTAGGGGGAGGAATCGCCAAAGGCCCCACAATGCAATATTATCACGATACTTTAGAATATCACTGCAGTTTTCAACATACTGCAACAGGCTTTGTGACAAACTGTGATTTCCTACCTTTTTCTTTTTCAACAGCAAATACAACCAACAGATTGTTAATCAGCAATCCTTTAACCGTGTGCTACATTTTGCTGGAGCTCTGCAATGTTTGCCTTGGTGTAAGGTCTCACCACTTTGGGCAGCAGTCGCCATTCTTCTCAAAGATAAAGCACTGTCATAGACTTATAATCACAAGTTAGTGTGCGCCTTTCTACGACACTCACAGGTTCCTCAGCATTAAGCTTCACTTCTCTGTAGAGCTTGTGTAACTACTAGGGGTGTAAGAAGATATTGATATAGAATATAGGGATATTATGTTTGGTGATATTGTATAGATTCTAATAAACACAGTATCGATACATAGATTCCCAGCAGACAGTGATTGTTTGTTGTGTTTAAACCTTTGACCACTCGATGGCTGTGATCCATTTTCCATTTTTCTCCACTCCAACATTACCAAGCAGCACAAGGGCACAATGCTATTGTAAGCATCGGCAAATCTGTTAATACAGTGGTGTGTTTTGATGGTAAGATTTGAAAAATCACAATATAATGAATCGTGACCACTGTTTCATGATACATATTGCATCGCCAGGTTCTTGCCAATACAAAGCCCTAGTAACTACTGTTGTGTGTGGAAAAGTCAGCTTCTTGTAAGAAATTCACTGCACCAGCTTTAATGTAAGGTGGAACAGAAACATTTGAACAAGAAGCTGGCACAAAGAGAGCCAGCATTGTTTGCCATTGTTGCATCTTGTTCAGTTCCCCTCAAATTCATGGTCCCCCAATGAAATCACTTTCGCAGAGGTGTACATTCCTGCAGCACTGAAATAAAAAGCAAAAAAGGGCAAAAGAGCCTTATGGCTCAAATAACAAATCCGATTTACAGGTTTTCCTATTTTAGTAGGATTTGATTTGCATACCACACTGCTTGCAACAAAAAAAAAATAAATAAATAAATCCAGACATCTGAGTTAAAAACAGGCGGTGCATTTCTGATTTCTTAGTTTGATACCATCAACTCTGCTGTCTTCACCACAAAACTTAGCACCATCAAGTAGACAGAAAAAGTGATTAATAATTATTGTAGCCCCAGAAAGATGAATTCTTGGCATCCGTATCAATACAATACAATACAATATAATATGCCACATACCCCCCAAATGATTTATTAAGAAATACATCTAAAAGGTGGACCTGGTCCTAATACAATGCTTCCCAGAAGTATTAATAAAAGGGTCCAGGTGAAAGATCCACTGTGTGAACAAAGGAAGCCAGTGATTGAGAGGAAACTGTAGTATTCGGGTTAAAAACCCTAGACACAGCAGCGGTCAGAAAGAGCCAAATGAGAGCCGGGGCAGGTCATAAAAATGCAATACAGTAGCATTTCCTTCACAAATTCAACATTTTAATGCAGTTTCCATAGACACTGGCCAAAGACCAGGACATACACAGTGCAATACTGAAAAGGACTAAGTTTTGTCACTTAGTCTGTCTTTGTTTATTAATACTAAGTCTCCCGGCACACACCAGTAAATGAACAAAATGCCCCATCAGTGGCACCTAAAATTAGAGCATAGCACCAGCTGGAGTGCACAAAAATCCACATTGCTAAAGTAAATACTGTTATGTGTGTCCATAACTTGTATGCTCTTTTTACAAGAAGTCTTAAATGAAGATATATTTTTTGAAGCCACTATGCTTAATATCTACATTACAACCTATATCTTGCTAAACTAACAGTGACTGTTGGATTTTATTTTATTTAATGCCTCACATAATTAGTCACATAGACATAGTTTAAGCTTTGCTGGCATGAATTCCCTCTAATCATAACACAAGCACATGGCATCACTCCTATCCTGAACACCAACTCCTCAGCACAAGCTGGTCTGGTGACTCAAACAATAATTAATCCAAAGAACCAATGAAAAAGGAGCAAGGGTTACTGCCCTGCCTATCGCGGTGCAAGGACGCAAGCGTGGATCAATAAACGTCCACTGGCATCAAAACGAGACTCCAGTCGCTCATGCCTCGCTGAAGTAAACAGCACGGTTGGCGTGGCAACTTGGCCGAAGACGAGGTAAACACTGAGATGAGGGCTGTAATGTCAGGAGCGTCCTCATGACGGGGTGAGTCAGCAGCCACTGGAGTTGCTCTTTGCCCTCATCTACAAATACACCAGCCTGTCTTCTCCAAAGCAGCAGCAGCTATTTTAGATGTGAGGAAAATGCTAGTTTCAGGGTAAATATAAAGTTTTGAGGCAGACTTTTTTCCATCTCTCAGAGAAAAGGTATAAAAGGGGCTTTGAAATGATAGAAACCTGAAAAAAAAAAAGTTTTGCTACAATACCAAAGTACTCTGCATTAACGCACAGCACTTTAAACCAAATGCAAAATGTTATAAGCAGACACTGTTTAAAAAGACTCCTTTATTAAGTTCCAAGCCTTATAGGTAAGGGGAAACAAACATAATGTACTTTAATGTAAGCCAATGAAACCAGACTTCTTTTGGTAAATTAATCACGAAATTTACAAACAATATAACAACTGGAATTTTCAGTTTATGTCCAAAAAAAGACCAAAAAACAGGTTGGATGTTTTGTTCCGTCAACAACAGCTTAATCAACAGTCAACATGATAAAGTTTTACACAAAGACAAAAAATGCATATAAAAATATTATATATATTGTCACTGTCCAAAGAAAAACATGCATCTTCATGTTTGTTGGTTTCTATTTTTACATTATTTAAATGCAGCAACTGCTGTTTACATTGTGGTAAAGTTTTATCATGAATGGTCCAATAGAAATGCTTAAAAATAGTTTGAAAACAATTCTGGTTCCATTGACAGTTTTTGTCCTCTCCTGTAAAGTGGCTGATTTGGAGATCCTTGTTTTTTTATTGGACCACACTATGCAAATTGGTAGGGATGTAACAATACACTCTACTCACGATGCTGGCAAAATCAAACTGAACATAAATTATGACAGAATAATAAAAGTTTCCTTTTATTATTTATCTACAACAAAAGTCTTCTTCTTTATTAAAACAAATATTTTCTTTATTAAAGTAAACTGAAGAGAATACTGTCTCATAAGAAGTGATAAAACTATTAAATCATTATTAAGTGAAATAAACCAGTTGTAGTTGTTTAAGTTTGAGAGACTGTTCCTAGTGGGCGGTCAGTCACGAAACCAGGTGCCATCAACCAATAGCGTTATAACTATAATAGGTTAAAACTGCTCCGTGGCAAAGTGAAGACGAGACAGCCAAGCCCTGCCTTCACACTCCGCATTATCAGCTGTTTCCAGGGGCAAGGTTTGTGTGGTTTCTATGGCAACTAGGAGGCCTGCCCTGCTCTCTGGGCAGCGGCGGTATCTGAAGCTGAACCGCAGCGGAAACAAAGAAACTCGCTGGTAGTCGTTCGCCATGAATAATGCACGAATGTACCAGAGGCAGGAGAGCTGTGATCACAGATAGCATCCTATTGCACCAGAGGTGTAAACAAAGAGCAGGTATTCTCTGTACACAGACAGCATGAGGACAAAGACACAAAGGACAAGCGAGCTGCAGTGCAACTGCAAGGCTGTGCTGCAGATGTTCAGCATCCCTTCAATATGACACGTGCTTCCGGTCCTATGAAACATAATTTTTATTTAGCTGTGAAAGTAATGACCCAACTGGAAGTGATTTCATCTCCTATGAATAGCTCTGAGGGTTCTGCTACTTCCTTCCCAAAAGCTAGCAGCCAGAGAAATGCAGTAATATGCAGGTTCCTATGCTTTCCGTCTGCAGCCCGCCGCAACGAAGCCAGCGAGAACCACTACAGAACCGCATTAAACCTAAAATCCCAACAGGACGAGAGACGGTGTGCTCTGCCTGCAATGCTCTGCACAGCCAAGAGTGAATCAGCCTGATAGAGAGGAGAATGAGAAGAAGACAAACTCCCTGAATTTTCTCAACCATGGTCCTCAGACTCAACAGACTACAACAGCACTGTACAGTTACCTCTGTTCTAACTGAACAGATGATTGCAGGCTGTGACACAGCAGGGAATGCATTGGAGAGCCAGAGAACACTGCTTTACTGTAATTTCAAACCCTTGTAAGCTTTTAATTTTCATTTTTTCTTTGAGTTTACAACACTAAAGCTGGCTTCCTATTCCTATTTTTCCTGCTCCACCTTAAGTGGCACAGCAGTTCCATTCTGGCGCCATTTAAGGCGGAACTGAAAAGTCCAGACAAGAAGCTGGACGGATGGACTGAGACACCCGAACATAACCACTGCACAATTTAAGGTGGGACAGGAGAATTTATCCAAGAGGCTAAGGCACTGGAAAGTAACCATTTAAGGTGGAACAGCAAAGCCCTAACAAGAAGCTGGCAAAAAAAAGAAGTTGACTACACCTTCATGGCATGAAAAAGGGAGGAGGAGGAGGAGGAGGCTGCTCCGTTCCTGCCTGATAGCTGGCTACCGTTAACTTATGGGTCAGTACTGTTTTGTCCCAGCAACAGTTTTCGATCCCACGACATAGCTTACATTAGTTACATCACTGTCCATCTCGTTGTTTGCTCTAATGTTACAACGAGCAAAGAATCTTAATAGCCATGAAAACCTAAAAGAAGCAACAGTTTATCCAGATTAGTTCACTACACGCAGCAGAGCTTTCTAATTAAAGCTACAAGCTGTTTGAGAGATACTACACAAACTTGATATTACATTACATCACCACATCAAGCAACTTCTCATGTACATGTGAAATGCTTACTTAATTGCATTCAGACTCTCCTCCACACTACCTCCCTCCCCCTCTCTTCTTCACTCCCTCCAGTTCCTCCCTCCCTCCTTCCCTCCCTCTGGCATCGGGGCCCCCTGCCCTTCCCGCTCTCCCTCTTTACTCAGACATTTTTCCCGCCCTTCCAAGCCGTGCGCCCCTAGAAAACAAAACAAAAGTGGACCTTCAGCTCCTCCGCAAGAGAGGGTCCCTAAAGTTAAGTTTTAAGCACAAGCCTTGGGATTCTCATGAAGTTACAAAAAAAAAAAGGGGGGCCCTCTTAAGGTCCCCCTTTAACATGGGCAATGCAGGCTGACTTGCTGACATCAGCGGTGTGACACAGCCTGGCTCCCGAAGGAGAAATTCAGAAGCTTGGGAGGGGAGACGCACAGCTGATCAAATCCTCTCAAAGTGGCACAGGCTTGGACAGCTGAGAGAGAGAGAAAGCCTGCAGATCTGATTAGAGATTAAAATGCAACCCCCCCCACCACCCCACCTATCAGTGTCTCAACACACAGCTCCATGTTAAATATAAGCATATAAGAAAGACTGCACCAGCCAGAGTCATTGTCCCAGCATTCACACTGGCCCTCTTCTCTGAAATCACCCACAACTTTGCCTATAAAATGTTTTCCGGACCACTCCTTCTCGTACACTCATTTGCCACAACAGAACAGCTTATTTGTCCTCTAATCAGAATACACTGGAGGTACAAATCATCAGAAAACCAACGATGTTTAATAATAATAATAATAATACAACAACTGGCACCCACAGCATGACACTGAGCCAGCGGCTGCTCCATGTACCTTCAGCACAGTGTGAAAAACGCAGTACCCGCCCTGCTGTCCCCCTGGAGCCTGACATCTACAAACCACACGGCTCACAACCCCCCCCCCCCGCCCCAAATTTCATCATTCACTTCAACTATCAGCTCTAACCTGAAAGTAGACATTGTTAGGGGGATAAACAGCTTCATTACATCTACTGTGGTTATTGTGGTAACGTTAACGGTTCAGCTGGCTGGCCTCTCTCTCTCTCTGTGAGGGAGAGTCCGCTATAGCGTTAACGTTACTCGGTACAAACAGGAGCCAAAACTGCCCGAATGTGCAACTTAACCACTTTTAATCCTAAAAGGGTGTGTTTTATCATTACATTGGAGGATACACGCTGAAAAATATAACGTTTTTGCCCCGAAAGTAAGGTTAGGCTAACGCGGCGTGCTAAACCGCCTCACAGCAACAGAAAAAAAACAAACGGTTCTCGCTCACCTTCACAAACAGCTCGATAACGGGCTCGTTCTCCCCTCGTCCGTTCTGAGGTACCGACAGAGACATGGCCGGAGTTTTGCTGCTTGTCCAGAAAAATGGGTTTTTAAAAAACGGCTCCTCGCCCTCGAAAACTTTTTTCCCAACCGCTCCTTCCTTTTTTTCCACCAGAGTCCTGAAACGGACGCTTCTCGTCTCTCTCTCTCTTTTCTCTCCAAGCTAGAAGTGAACGTTGGCTAGCGCACAACAGCTCCGCGGTTCTCTCTCACAAACCCAGGAGCAAAAAGAGAAAAAAGCCTTTAAATGTTCAACGTGAACTTCTATATGTGAACTCATATATTGTACACAAGCTCCAGGTTGTCAGAGAGGCATCGCTGAAGACGGAGAGAGGGAGTTAGAGAGCCCTTCTCTCGGCAGACAGAAGAAGATTAAGAGTCTGGGTTTGGAAGTCTGACTCGGGATGGCGAGCCGTTGGAATCGAAGCTGAAGAGAAAAAAAAGAGTCAGGAATATTTAAATACGTGACGTCATCCGCAGAGTGGGCGGGTCTAGGCAGCGTACTGCTGAAAGAAGAGAGCTAGTCTGTTGGCGATAAACCCCGCCCTCCTACCCTGGGATTGGATAACAGCGCCCCGCCCTCCCGCTCTGAGATTTGACTCCTTTTATAGGATTGGATACTTCTGTTAGGAGGCTACTCCGATTAGCCAATCGCAACGTAGGAGGGCGGCTCTTGTCTGCATAACGGGTGTGTGAGTTATCGCTGGACGCTAAAGTGGGCGGAGTTAGCGCTAGAAAGGATGCAGCCAATCACTGACTAGGGGCTGCAGTCTATGGACCACAGAATGACTTCCAGTGACTGGAAAGTTTTTCATGTTTCCTCGAAATTACTTTTAAAACATCTACCAAAACTGCTTAGTAGTTCTATTAAAATGTTTGAATTTTACAATAACAACTTCCTGAGATCAGATAACAAAGCAATTTTCTGGAAAATCATTACGAGCTGTTTGAGTTGGTGCCATTTATAATTATTATTTACCTCCACCAACATCTCAATTTTTTTAAGATTATTAAACAGCTAAAATGTAAACAAAGTCATTCAGAGTGGTCCCGGTGTGAAATGCAGTGGTAGTGATGGGAACCAGACGTCCACCACTAAAAAGTTACATTACATAAGAGTGTTACTATCACTCATCCTGGAGACACTGCGTCCATCCATCCGAGGTCACAGGGGGGCTTAAGCCAATCCCAGCGTCATTGGGCGAAGGTAGGGTACTCCATGGACATCACATGGTTAACACACACTCACTCACACACACACCTACAGACAATTTAGAGTGACAAATCTAGCATGCATGTGTTTGGACTTTGGGAGGAAACCAGAGCACCCGGAAGAAACCCACTCAAGCACGGAAAGAACATACACACTCCACACAGAACCACCTGGACCGGGAATCCAACCGGGGTGGCTAAGGGGGCAATTTTCGTCTTTCCCCACCAATGCAATCCCAATGCAAGCAACAGCTATTATCTCTGAACCAATCACTAAAGCACATTTTGCTGTGCAGTGTGAAGATATGTTCTTATTTTTTTCTAATTGGCTTATACTTTAATTTCATGATCATATTAGTATCTCACTTATTCCTATTTACACTTCTGAGTATTATAGTCCCAGTGTCTATTTACTTTTGTCAGCTTTATTTTAAAGTTGTACTAAAGCTTTTCACTAAACGAGTAGTTCTATCAGTGTACTGCTAAACGAATTAAGGGGGGTTATTAAAATTAATCACAATTAGAAAGTGTGCTCTGTGTACTTTAGATTTCAATACATATCAATTTAAGCCAGTATCCTTAGATCTGCTATCACCATTAATGCACAAATCAAGCCCTGAATATATTTCTGGCTTTTAAAATATGACTATCAACATGCCCATGCATTATGTTTTACTGCCCACACCCCACCCCCAAGCAAAGCAGTCCAGAACAGATTTGACTCTATTAGAGCTCATTTCAGATCTGGAGTAGATCAGAAGAAGCAGAGATGTTACTATCAGACAGCAGCATCTGGGCCTTATACGATTCACAACACTGGGTTCAACACAGAGTCACTGTTTCAGCTCCTCTGTCACCTTCACTGATATGTAGGGAAGAACAGACAAGGACACTTCCGATCATTTTCTTTAAGCAGTGAAGAGAATATCTCTGCTGTCCAAAGACTAACATGTATCTCCATTTTCATTGATTTTCATTTATTATATTATTTGAACACGACAGCTGTTCTTTATATCCTGTGAAAGTTTTATGATGAATGGACCAATGAAAATGCTCCAAAATCACTTGGAAGGAAATTTCTTTACATTGACTTACATTGAAAGGTATGGGTGTTTTGGGCCTCTCCTGTAAAGTTACTATTTTGGAGATAATCGTCTTCTATCTTTAGTGTCCTTCATGTTGAAATCGGGTAGAGATCAAAAACCGATTTTGAGTTTCCTTCATCATTTGAACACGCAAGTGGTCTTTTCCACTGTGTGAAAATTTCACGACAAATGGACCAATAGAAATGCTCCAAAATAGCTCGAAAAAAAATTCTTGACTTACATTGAAAGTAAAGTATGTTTTTGGTCTCTCCTGTAAAGTTGCAATTTTGGAAATACTTGTTTTACATTGGACAGTGACGATATGTGGCTCTTCAATGTTTCAGGTACATATATTTGATGTCCATATTTAGCCGTTTCACTGTAGACATAAAGATAAGATAATCTTTATTGTCATTATACGTGAGTATAACGAAACTTTGTTGACAACTTCCCAAACAGCAGAAACAAGAAGAGACAAAAGACAAATAAAAAGATAGAAATGAATAATTTACAATTTTATATATATTATATATATTGGCACCCTGTTTGGATAGGGGTGGGGGGATTAAAAGTCAGTGGGGTGTGATGGAGGCCACAGCCCTGAGAAAAAAGCTGTTTCTGAGTCTGCTGGTCCGTGTGCAGCTGGTTCTGAACCTCTTCCTGGATGGCAGCATCTCAAAGAGCTAGTGACCGGGGTGTGTTGTGTCCTTGCTTATATTTCCAGACTGGGGAGATCAGCCCAATGATCCGTTCTGCAGTCCTGACCACACAAAGTAGTTCCTTTCTTTCTGAGACTGTGCAGCTGGAATACCACACAATCATACCTCGAATGATACTCTGAATGGTTCTGCAATAGAAGTTAGCCAGGAGCTTTTGTGGAAGTTGGGCCAATATTTAATATTGGGATCAATATTGGTATTGAGATGTTAGCTTTGGTATTACTTGGTGCTGGATATAAAAACATAATGTATCGTCCATCCTTACATCCATACTGGTCGACTGACCACCAACCAGTACTATGTCTGTACTGTATTCATTAGGAAGCTAAAAGCAGTGGCTGATCCCAGAAGTCTGACCAATAGGAAAGCAGCTGAGGGGCATCTGTATAGGACAGTCCTCATCTTTGGGCTAAAGTTGTCTGGCTAACTGAGAAATTCTGCTTTGTCAAACACTCGCCAGGTTTGCAACCACAAAACTGACCAACTCAGTAGAAGCTCCTGTTCTGGGGAGCTCAGCTCTTTCAAATAGATACAACAGTCAAAGAGTCTGAGATCCATCTGAGAAACCTAGAACCTTGTTTTTTTTATTTCAACCTGAAATAATCTGTCATAACACTTACAGACTGTAGTTCATCTGATTCTCTGTATACTTTGTTCCCCTGGTCTTCAATGATCAGGACCTCCACAGAGCAGGTATCATTAAGGAGGTGGATCGCTCTCAGCACTGCAGTGATGCTGATGGTGGTGTGTTAGTTCCAAACTTTTGAGATTTCCATTATTTCTGGGTCACTATTCAAATTCAAGCAAATGCGTGTCTTCGGCTGCGTGAAGGCCTCTGTACTGCAAGGTCAGGTCTTTATTTAGTCTGATCTCTGCCTCTGAAGACTCTGGGCTGGATTCAATCTGCTCATCAAAGACTTTGGCACAAACTTGTGAAGTCTGTGGTGGCTCGCTAATTACTATTCATTACAGATAAAAGGAATTCACAGCAAATATTAAAGAATTTTTCAATGATTCCGTTGAACCACACTGGTGGCTTCAGACCTTTAGACCCACATGTGCAGCCCTAAATAACAGCTTTATTGTGATTGCCCTCAGAAGGGTAGAACATAACGCTCGTTATCCAATGTATCCAATGTTTTAATCTATGAAAATCTATGAAATAAAAGCTGGAGTTGTGTTTTGACATTGTGGAGGTTCTGAAAAAGAGGTGGTCTATTTGTGAATGGTCTGGTAGCTACATTCAAATAGACTGTATGTCTGTACAAACCAGGTACCCACCATAACCTGGTGGTACGGCTCAAGGCCCATAACCCTCCCCTGATTTGAACCCCTTGGTTACTCAGTGTCTTGGTGGTGATGTTGTGGACTCTCGCTAGTTTCTAGTTTCTGTTGGAGTTTATACAGCAGTATAGATGGCGGACAGTAGAGAGGTCAGTGGACAGCAGCAGCGCCCTCTGTTGACCAAAAACAAGCACAACATGAGATGTCTGGTCGGCTGCAGGCCTTTCTGGGGACATTGTGGTGGACATTCCCATTAGCTGTTCCCAGAAAGTGGAGACGCCTGGTCATCCTGTGCTGAAGTGAAAAAGCAGTTGGAGTTTGATAGACCTATCCATACTTATCGTTATTGTGATGAATTACATCATACTAAGCTTTTCTGAGTATATTATGTAATTCATCAATACTTTGTGGTTCTATTATCTTGCCATATCATCCACCTGCTCTGTGGTGGTCCACTGGGGGGGTCCTAACCACTGAAGAACAGGGTAAAATGGACCACAGTCTCATATTGTCTCTATAAAGTTCATCTATATGATCTGTGGAACTGATAACATCTTCATCTAAGAGTGTAGATACGAGGGGTGGTCATCATATATATATATATACACACATCACCCATATGTTAACACCACCTCCTTGTATCTACACACATTGTCCATCTTATCAGCTCCATTTACAACACAGGTGCACAGGTGTATGTATGTAAATAGGATCCTGGACGGGAGAAAAGATAATCAGCCTGTGTACAAGTGACACTAATCATGTACTACTTTTGAAATCTGTTGGTGTCTTATTTAAAAAGTAATTTAACATTTGTAAATAAAAGTTATCTTATTTACTCTTTCTAATAAGCATTTGAGACAAAATTACATAGTGAGGCACAATAGTAACTACTTAACAACTATCATTTGGGGAAAGTGGTGCTTCAGTGAATAATAAAAAGAACGAAGCCTGGGCCTTTGCTATCTTTCTAGCATGGAGAAGAATTTTGCTAGACTGGAAATCAATATATCCACTGAAATATATTCACTGGCTTAGTGACCTCTTATTATATCTTAAATTAGAAAAGTACTGCCTTAGAGGATCAACTAATTTTTATATATAAAACTTGAAATCCAGTGTTAACCCACTTATATATATGCAGACTTTCACTTTAGGCTAAGTGAGTTAAGCTCCAGTATTATCTTAACATATAGAGTATCTAACCAACAAACAAATAATTTTATTATTATTTTATGTGCATGTATATGTATGTGACTATGTATAGAATTATACATTTTTTCCCTCCCTGTTTGGTGTATGTATGTGTATTGGGGAGGGGTAGGGGGAAATAAGTAAAATCTAAAAATTCATATATATATATATATATATATACATATATACACACATATACATACACATTTAGGATCCTGAACGGGAGAAAAGATAATCAGCCTGTGTATAAGCGACACAATCATGTACAATTATCTATTTGAAAACTAGTGTCATTATTTAAAAAACAATTTGACAATAACTTTCCAGCTACACAAAGTTCTTTTAGTTCACTGTCTAATAAGCATTTAAGTCAAAATGACATAGTGAGTTGCGATTTTTTAATATAGTTTCTGATCAAACTAATTTTGACACAATTCATTAAGACAGCTTGGGAGGAGGAATTGGAGATACAGATTGATGATACTGTTTGGAGGGAGCGCCTCAGAAGAATTCAGTCTTGCTCTGTTAATGCCAGACATGAGTTAATTAAGGGAAGGTAACGCACAGGCTTAATTACTCAAAAACTAAGTTACATAGAATCTACCCTACTGTTATCAATGTTAGTCTGCTGAGGGCTCACTTGCCCACCTTTTCTGGATGTGTCCAAATCTGCATCAGTTTTGGAGTGAAATATTCAAGTGGTTTTCTGAAACGTATGAGATTGAATTTAAACCTGATCCCAACATAGCACTGTTTGGATTTTCCTTGTCCCTACTAAACCAAAGCCTCTCTGTTCAAAACACATTTATGTATGGAGTGGTAATTGCTAAGAGATTGATCCTAAAACTGTGGAAATCAGAAACTATGCCCACTTTTAAGGACTGGCTTTCAGAGCTTACTTTATTTATTTATTTTAAAAGACCATGGTTGTTTATATGTATATATTATGTCTTATACTCTTGTAAAAATTGAATATACATTAAAGAAATAATAATAATAAAAATTACATAGTGAGGCAGAATAGTAGCTACCTCCTCATTTACTTTTCTTTCATTATAATTAATAATTAATATTAACTTGTGTAGGACATGTGGGTTCACTGGTGGCTGTCTGGACAGTAAATAAATAAACTGGCTATATTATATATTTGTGTTGTAGACGTTGTGATTCCCGGTCCTCACTGATAACGACAGACACATGGTGAAAGCATATCCTTCCTTTTAATGTGACTTTTTCAAAGCCAGAAACTTCTGCAAGGTTCAACAACTCGAAACAACTTAAAAGTTCCAAAATAGTGGGGCGGAGAGAAAGAAACAAAGAAAGGATGCCAACAGAAGTTTGCTCACTTGTTCTCCACTTTCCAGAGCGGCGCGCTGCAGAACAGCACGACCACAGAAGGCCGCACAGCTCTGCCAGCGACGAAAGGCCTTCGGGCGGCAGCCCCGTGGGTTTTACTGTACAGTTCATGCACACAGGAGGACAAAAACATGGATGTCTGCTGCTGCTCATGCGATCTGAACCCCAAACGCCCGGAACAAACAAACAAACCCAAAAAAGTATAGCTATAATAAAACCCCACTTCTTTAATAGTGAAGTTATGTGGGAACCTACACGATGACTCAAAACCAGCAAGCTTGGAACTCTTGAAAGTATGGGCTGCAGTGGAAACATGGATAAAAAAGGGGAGGGCATTCTTTTTGTGTATGCATGTCATCAATTAGTGGGCGATTAAGAAAAACAAAAAGATCATGCTGCAAAAGGAGGAAGGAAAAAAAAGAAGATAAAAACCTGTTCAACACAAACTTTAGAAGAAAAAACAAACAAACCATACAGTGGAAAAAAAAACAACCTCAATCCTAGAAGAAGAAATTTGAACACTTTGTACAATTCTAAAGCAGAACCAACATCAAACGGTTTAAAACGAGGAAAAAAAAAGGTTCTCAGGACTGGGACGGTGACATCTGGGCTTTCCTCATGGAGCGCAGGGCTTTCTCTCTCAGGTGCTTCTCCAGGTCATCCAGACTGTCCTCTACTTCACTCTCTGATTCCTTAAAGAAAGGTAGCATTAATCAAAGACTGCTTTTCTGACAGGAAGACAGTGTGAGAAGTGCTACAGGGTGCCGGCTGCGCCAATTTTTCCAAGCGCTCCAGCATAAACTAGCATTTACAATTCCCCCACCATGGCCGTCACCTTCTGAAGCAAACCAATATAGCAGAACTCTACGTTCCGCGTCTTTTGTACTAAAGGGCGAGCGACAAACACACGTACAACCACCAGCAACTCCCAACGGGCAATTAAGAAATCTACTGATGTCTTTTCTCATATATAAAATGTGATCAAACGCAAAATGAAATGTAAAGATAATGTATTCCATCAACACAAATAAAAAAAAAAAAAAAAAAAAACTTTAAAAAGTAGATGGCTGAGCGTGTGGCTGTTTGAAAAGACATGGGGCCGGTACGGCAGCTGACAGCTCAGATGGAGTCAGAAAAAAAGTGCACTGGCGTGGGTTTACAGAAGACGCAGGTTATGTATTTTGTTGTAACATATTTCTTACATACAATTAGCACCAGCTAAACTCATGTATACAAATTATTAAAGTTTATGGCACAGCAGAACCCATTTTACGGCAGGAACCCAACCCTCACCCCAAGGGAACCACCCAAAGCCAGGAGATAGCAACCTGGCAGCATGCATCAAACTATACTGACAGTATAAAGGTATTGTCACAAAGCCTTTCATCGCGCTTAATATACCTCCTACTCCCAGGTTTAAAATTAAGCTAAAATAAGCCCACACATCAAATCTGTACGCTAATAGGGGCGTAAGAAAATATTGAAATATAAAATATCAGGATATTATGTTTGGTGTTACTGTATCGATTCTCAAAAACAGTATTGATACACAGATTCACGGCAGACAGTGAATCATTGTGTGTTGTGTTTAAACCTCTGACCACTAGATGGCAGTGTTATAATCCATTTTCAGCTCCACTCCAACATTAACAAGCAACACAAGGACGCAATGCTATTGTAAGCATTGACAAACCTGTTCATACAGTGGTGTGTTTTAATAGTAGGATTTGAAAAATCATAGTATATCACTTTGCTTGCAATTTATGGCGATGACCACTATTGTATTGTACGTGTTGTATTGCCAGTTTCTTGCCAATACACAGCCCTATACGCTATAGGATTGGTCCAAGTCTTTCAGATCCAGACAACCGTGGTAACGTTAGTCTGCTAGGTTTGTTAACACTAATGTTAGCAATGTGACCTTACACTACTTTACGATGGAGCTGAAGCACATAAAGCTTATTGTTCATGTAGGTGAGACAGAACAGGTCTACAATCAACCTCAAACGTCATTAAGGTATCACATGTGCGTCTGTGTTATTGACTTTACTAAGAAACCATGCAAGTACACCTTAAGTAAATTAAGAAATGCATACTTCACCTTCTTCTGATCAGAATCAGGTTCTCCCTCAACGCGGGTGTTCTCCAGCCCTTCGCCTGCCGGTCCAGCACCTGCCTTTTCTTTCTTATGCTTCTTGTGCTTCTTGTGTTTTTTCTCTTTTTTGTGTTTCTTCTCCTTTTTCTTCTTTTTCTTTTTTCCACTCTCTACATCAGAGTTCTGCACGATTATGTGAAAAAAAAAACAGTTTTAGTTTGAATCCGTTTTTTAATCCACCCGAGCATTTCAGACACACGTCTTTATCAGGAGTGAAGCTTTAGCATACCTTGTTGGGGGAGGGACTTGGAGAGGCGCTGCTGGCCTTCTTGGCTGGAGGTGGAGGGGAGACGCTCGCTGAGCGAGCTGGAGATGGAGACGGGGATGCGGAAGCAGGAGCTGGCCGCTTCTGGGCTCCAGAAGCAGCTGCTGAGGCTGCTGGGAAAGGAGGGGGAGAGGGGGAGCGCGAACGAGAGGCAGGTCTCCTCACTGGCCGGGGGCTCTCAGAGCTTCAGCAGTAAGAGAAAAAGGAAACAGAGGTTTTAAAATTAAAACAATATTTACTCAGCACTATTTGCTATTTTATTAAAATTATTGGCTAAGATTTGAAATTTCTGTCCCATTTTTGTCTGTAGGGTTTGTGCGATATTGACAAAAAAAATTATCTTGATATTTTCTATAATGTTGTCGATAACGATATTTTACATTATTTAAAAATGTGTTTGTAAATGTCTCATATTTTACTAGCTTGCACTTTTTAAAGGGTATTAATATCCATCTATCCATTTTTTTTCTTTATTCCGCTAGTCAGGGTCACAGGGGGGCTGGAGCCAACCCCAGTGTCATCGGGTGAAGGTCTTGGACAGCGAGTTCCAGAATCTCTTCACACGCCTCATACTCTCTTCACACGCCTCATACATATATACATATATACATACATACACACACACACACACACACACACATATATATAGAGATTTTTTTTTTTAACACCCTAGTCTGTAGGCGCCGTGTGTCAGCGAATATATAAACATATTTGTGTCCTCAAACAAGCAGCATGAAAGACACTTTTTAAAAAAAAATCAACAGCATCACATATCAATTCATTCTAAACAACTTCAAACAGTTCTCCAAACATCAATACCACATTTTATACACTGCATAAGCAACCAGTACTTTATTTAAATGAAAACAACTGAAAGTGACCTCAGTGTACCTTTGTGTTTTGCGTGGCTCCGGCGTGCGGGACACCCGGCGGATAGGTCTGTTGCGAGCTGGAGACTGCTGCCGTCTCTGTGGAGAAGAGCCTGACTGTGGATATCTGGCCTGCGGACTAGCAGAGCCTCGGGCAGCGCGGCCCTGAGCTGGAGAGGAGCGAGAGTCCCTTCCCTGCCGAGCAGCAGGGGGTAGCAGAGGGCTCCGGCGGTGACGAGGAGGGGGAGGGGACGCAGAGGATGGCGAGCTGCGCCTCTTCCCAGGGCTGCCACGGCTGCGCTTGGGGGAGCGAGAGGGCCGCCGCTTGGGTGGAGGTGAGGAGGAGGTCCGTCTCTTCGGGGGCGGGAGGGGAGAGGGGCTGTAGCGGCGCTGTATGGCCGGCGAGAAGCGCCTCGGTGATGGCGAGCGCCGGCGAGGAGGAGGAGGGGACGGTGACCTAAAAAAGGAGAAGAGATCTTGAGTCTTTTTAGATGTCATTGCTTGTCACACTGCAAGTGTAGCCTGTGTAGTTATTTAAGTAAGTACATTTTAAATACCCAACAGTTTTTATCTGTAAACGTGGTGTTCTTATGTAAATCTCAGCTATTCATTCGGACAGTCATCACACTGAACAGTTTCTCCAAGTCGTCTAGTCAGTTTAATTCAAAGTTGCTGAACGTGAAGTGAACTATACCTGCGTCTGGGAGAAGGGAGTGGGGATCTACGCCGTCTGGCTGGGGAGGGAGAGCGATGACGCCGAGGAGATGGTGACCGTCTCTTTCTGCATTAAAAGGAACCGGACAGTAAAAATTAAGCATCTCTGAGAAGGACATAAACCTAAATCTTTGTAATTCAAGCACATGATCCATTTAGGGACTACCAAGTAAGAACCATGTTGCTGTATCTGCTGTGTGTGTGTAATATATATATATATATATATATATATATATATATATATACACACACACACACATAAATAAGAGATGGACCGATCAGAGTTTTTGAGGCCAATTCGCCGATCACCTTTCAGCAAGATCGGCCGATAGCCGATACCGATAGAGGGCGGGGCTTTTAGATACGGCAGGGCTACACGTAGTTATTAGCGCAAGCAAGTCATGAAACAAAGTCTAAACTGGTTTATTACCATTTTTAACAAGCTCATGTGAAACAGCACATTATTTTTAACTAAATCAGAAGTTGGTCTATGTGGGAGTCAACCGCTTGATACAGCTCCAGAAGAGCCACATCTGAAAAGTATCTCTGCTAGGAACAGCAGAGCGTAGATCCAGGTGGAATATTAAGCAGCAGAATGAACGTCTTCTACAGCCGAGAAGAGCTGCTTATCTAGAACTATAAACTCAATCACGCTGGCAGTGGTTCTTTAGCTCTGGCTGTTGTTGCTGCTGTCCTGTTCGTACCGGTCAGATCTGGTCTGTATGGTGTTCTGGGTTATTTTTGTTTAGTGTTAGCTGTGTGTGCTAGCTCTGCTGTTTACCGATACTCACTGTGTTCAGCTGTGTGGTGTCTCTGAAGTGCTGTATCAGATTATTAGTGTTAAATGTCTTTGTCTTGGTTCCCGCGAGATACTCTGATTTTACTAATTTTACAGATGTTACTAACTGGTGAACACCGCAAACTGTTCTCGCTCGGCTGCTGCTTTAGTCAGTCTGACTAAAATGAAAGGGTGTGTATTTCCACCTAGTGGTTCAGAGAGGAATTGCAGGAAGCTGGTCGGAGGGGGTTTCACACAGAGCTCCTCTTCCTGGATAAAACGCTAGCTATAAATACAGAAATTAGGCTCATTTGTTTACCGCCATCGATCGCGATCACATATTGCGATTAAAAAACGTCCGATACCGATACATGGGCGATCGATCCTTCCATCCCTAATATATATATATATATATATATATATATATAAAATCTAGAACTCTATTTGTAACTCCATCTGTAAGCAGTTCTAGGCACAGCTTCTGCCAAAAACGTTTAATAAACAAACCAACTGCATTTGACATTTACCTTGGGGATGGATCTCTGTGCCGTCTCCTAGGGGATGCTGGCGAGGGGCTGCGCCTCCTCCTGAGCTCTCCATTTCTGGCGGCGGGTCCTCTGCCTGGTCTCTTGGGTCCTTCATCCTCAGAGGATGATGAGGAAGATCCAGTCTCTGAAAACAGACGTGATATAGAGCATGAGTGAATATGTGCGACTACCTGACGCACCTAAAAGATCATGAGATGGACGCAGACAGGCACACCACAGGTGAAGACAGGGTGTGAGGAGGTGAGGTAGAAAAGGACGGACAGCGAGAGCAATAAATTAATTAATTAAATCAAATTAACTGGTGACAACCTGAAGATGACTGCTGATTCTGCCTGCGATACTGCCGCCGCTGCTGGACAGAATCGGCTGCAGCCCCCTTCCCCACCTTATCCTCCTCTGAAACGCAAAGCAGTGAGGGGTCTATATTCAGTGCTCAAGAAACAGCAAGGTAGTGCAAACTCACCCACCTGCCTAGACAGACACGTATATACACGCATATAAGTGTAAGATCACCCAGTGTGCAACCCTCCACACCACTGCCTTCGCCAAGAAATCCAGAGTATTACAGAATGAGCAGAAAACATTACAAAAAATACATAGAACAGTTATTGATTATAAATTATACACTGCGTTACAGACACAAGGAACCAAGCCTGTAGCAACTGGACCTGTTGCACTGTCCTGTCGTCGATTAACGCCACGCTTCACCTTTTATTCTTTTCCCTGCTCTAACACACCCAACTTTGGCTCTAAAACGGGGTTTGTTAATAAGCTGGATAGTCAGATAAGGTGTGCTGCAAAGAGAACCTTAGGGGTGTCTACGATAATCTCTTAATCGTTTGACGATGTGCAAGCTGACGTTATGGGGTACGCTACTGACTGGGAAAAAAAAAACAACAATCAAAACTCTGACTCCACACGTTCACTACTTCATGCTTTAGTATAGGCTGCTAGCATAGGCTAAAGCTAGCATAGCTGCCTAAACACCACATCTAAATCTGAAAATGAGTGAACACACTGCACCAGGGGAAGAAACTCAGACACCACAAGCCTTGCAGTCTACCACCTTAGACTCCTTCACTTGTGTGGAGCTGGTCTGGACCTGACGTTGCTCAGACGACGGCAGTTTGCAGACTTTGTAAGAAAGCAGCCGTTAAAGATCAACACAGCTAACCTGTTCCATCATCTCCCAACAAACCACTCTACAGAGTAAGAAGAGCTTTAGGAGTGCGCTGTACAAGACAGACCTTAACCAGCTAAGGTGTCTGGCAAAACACACACTCAGCAAACTTCAGCGAAATCATTCAGTAAAACAGTGTCTTCGCCCGACGATGCTGGGATTAGCTCCCCCGATACAATCATAACAGAAAACGACCGTCTTACTCGCCTGTAGTCGGGGTAATATATTGGCACTTTCTATAAAGCACTTACCACAGCTGAGACTATTTTCTCCTGAAATAAGCTTGACTGATATGCTTAAACGAAAGGCAGTCACCTTTTTCTAAGAGCTTTGCCTTTTATGGAGTTGCCTGATTGGCTGCCTAGCATTCAGAATGGATTTATGTCTGTCTTACTGATTATGCATCAGCATATGAATATACCTACTGCACAAAAACTGCATTTGCATCTACGAAACGTGCTACAGGCTTGCTCACCTGATTCTGATATGTCTGATCTCCTGGGTTTGGGGGCAGGAGAGGGCGACTCGTTTCTTCCACCAGCGCGACGCTTCGAACCTAAAATTCACAGCAGAAGCATCGAAGCACGTTTAAGCTGGTTTTATTAGCAGCACACATTAAAGTTCATGTCAACTGCTTTCATTAGATTGGTTTCAGTGCGCTAGACATTCTCTGAGTGCTGGAGTCAACTGATCCTCCTCTTAGAGAATTCATGCATATCTAAGGCCCCTTGCTACACAATCCGTCAGCGAAAGGAGGCTATAATAACATATGCAGCAAATGGATAGAGGAACCCAATCCCCTCAGCACTCATAGTAATGTATATGTAAACCACACAGCTAAGCTGAATCAACTAACTGATTCTCTGTACATGTGTAAAGAACAGTAAGGATTTAGAAAGGAAACCAATGAGCAGTTAGCAACAGGTAGAATGTATATGTGCTATTAACTGATGTTCCTTTATTTCTAGGTAGAAATGCAGGAAGTTGCTAAAATCCCATGTAAACAAAAAGAAAATGATGGCTGATGTCCCCAGTAGTTGCATATGTACTTGTTTATTGAAAGTCATCTTTAAAGAGTTTGTAATTCATGAGAGACAGAAAGATTCCACTATCAGCTAAGCTTTACCTGAGGGGCTGGCATCAGGGCCGGCAGGGCTGCGGCGTCTCCTGGACGGGCTCGAGGACGGCTCAGCGTGACGCGGCTGTTTTCTAGGCGGTGTGACTGATGGCCTTTTTGCCGGTCTCTTATGGGGTGAGCGTGACGAGGAGCTGCCCGAAGATGACCGAGAACGAGAGCGCCGCCTGGAGGAGAACAGTAGGAGTGTAAGAAAATATCAAGATATGTTTGGTGATACTGTATCGATTCTTAAAAAACACAGTATCGATACACAGATTCCTGGCACACAGTGAATCATTGTGTGTTGCATTTAAACCTCTGACCACTAGATGGCAGGCTTGTAGTCCATTTTCAGCTCCACTCCAACATTAACAAGCAGCACAAGGGTGCAATGCTACTGTAAGTTGTATAGTGGCATGTTTTAATAGTAGGATTAGAAAATTTTAAATATTTGAAATATATCACTTTGCTTGCAGTATCGCGATATACTGAATCGTGACCTCTGTATTGCCAGGTTCTTGCCAATACACAGCCATAAAGGATAGTATCACAAAAAAGGCAAGGTCCTTGGATTTAGGTCCATAAGTACCACAATATTAAATCACAGGATTAGCTGCCCTTTTTAATGTTTCCTCATGAAGACACTGAACTAAACTTGAATAGTACACACTTCAAGGACCAGAGCACAGAGCGAGGCTGACATGCGACCTCACATCGTGAGCGAAAGCATCTGACTAATGCAAAACTACCTGCATGCAAATCCCTGTGGTCTACCCATATACACAAATAGCATATGTAGGAACCATTATCAATATGCAGATCTGTGTAAAGCTGACCTACAACTAAAATAATTCACAAGTACGTGTCTCACCATGTCACTCCAGCACAATGCCTAACATGGAACAGGGGAAATTTAAGAGCCATCTCCTCTAGTTCCTCTAATTTGACTAGCAGGATGACTAAAATTAACCATTAACCATATCTGCTATAGCTCTGCCAGTGACCAATTTTGTTTAACAGGAACATTTAAAGTTCCAACCACATTTTGACCACAGTTTTGACCAACAGTGGCCCATTTGAGTCAAATGGCGGGGACAAAGTTGTGTCGTTGTTGAGTCACCACAGATTATGGATTAATAAACACAATCAGTTTAGCCATGACCATGCTTGTGTGCCCTGAAAACTACATGTGCAGTGATCCAAGTCCTCATTAAGATTTTAGCTTGTGTAAGCTAACTTTCACACTTATCCAGCATTCCACCACATTCTAAAACTCAGTTTAACGGCCATGCATACCTGCGGGCAGGTGAGCGGCTACGTCTGTGCCTGGGGGGAGGCGGCCGTCTGGGAGGGCTCCTGCGCCGTGGGGACATGCGCCTCCGTGGGCTTGGTTTGCGTCGCGGGGAGTATGACCTGGAACGAGAAAGAAATATCCAGGCAACATCAGTACTGCTCACAGGTTCCCAAACTGTGTGACGCTGATCCTAAACCTGTAATTACGAGTTTCAGTAGTACCAAGAATGGGGCTCTACTTACCTGGAGCGGGACCTGTGGCGTCGACGGGAGCGTGGTGAGCGAGACCTGGAGCGGTGACGTGGGCGATCTCGCCGACTATCTTTGTCCCGGTCCCTGTCTCGTGCTTTCGGCTTTTCTTCTGTCTTTTTGGTTTTCTCTGGAGATACGTCCTTTGTCTCCGACACTGAATCTGGCTTCACCTCACCTACAAGGTCACTGAACAAGTAGAGTGGAAATCCATTATAAAACTTGCCCAAGACCTGGCATCAGAGTTTTTAATCCCAGCATTCGTTTCCAGTACTAACAAGGCTGAGCAAAAATGCTCAGATTTGCTCGTTGTGTTTCGCCAAATACCTGGTAGAGGAAGCCTCCTGAATCAGAAGTTCTGCTTTGGAGGTTTCTGATTGGTCAGGCTCTGGCTGGGGATCATCTCTGGGGTTTGGTGGGCTTGGAGGGGGCGAGGCGACGGGGCTGGGTTTACGGCGAGGGGAACGTGAGTGACTGCGTTTTCTCTCTCGCTTTGCCGGGGAACGAGATTTTCTCCTGGAGCCAGAAGAAGAAACCAGAAAGGACCAACATTAAAACATTTACATTGATTTTGGAACAAACTATTCCAATTGAATGGAAAAGAAATCACCCAAGCATGTTTACTCAAACCCACCGTTTAGGGCTCTTGGACTGAGCCCGCTCTTTGCTCTCCTTCTCTTTCTTATCTTCGTCCATCTTCTTCAAAGAGGCCAGCTTCTCCTGCTCAATCTACCACAGACAAACAGACAAAACCCATCACCACTAACCAACGAGCTGAAGCACCAAGTAAGACCTCTTAAGTGAACATAAGCCTGTTCCCTATAATATGTAACCATCACATTGGATAATCCTTACTTTGGGCTAACATTACTGAGAACCAAAGCTTTGTTTTCACTGTGTCAATGTTTGAATTCTGTTTAAAAACAAACAGAACCCTAAACAATGACGTTTGAGGGTTCAGGCTTTAGGCCCTGGTTCTAGGCACAGGCCCCGGTAGCTTTTAAACCCTGCCAGACAGCCATCCCTCTCACCTGTCTCTGTTTGATCTCCTCTTTCTTCTGCTCCAGGAAGGCAGACGGGATGCCAGCGATGTTTTCCTGAGCGCTGAGCAGCAGTGGCCAGAGGTCCTTCATGAACTCCCGGGCGTTCTTTCCATTCAGAAAGCCGGTCAAGTTGATCTGCATCATTTTACTGTCCGGATTCTGCAACATACACACCAAGCCGGAGAAAACAGAAAACAAGACGGCTTAAAACGGAGATGAAACGAGAAAGAACAGAAGGATAGGCTCTGATGGCCAATCCCAACATTTATCCTCTCTAAACACAGTCAGGAGATAAATAATTATGGAAAGCACAACACTGTGTTAGAAAACAGGCGTTTGGTGCCTTTTCCTACGTTCAGACTCGGCTCTGACTGACGGTCCGAGTGTCTTGGATTCAAGCTCATTCATTTAGAAACAAAAGGAAAAGCTAAGAGGCTAAGAGGTTTCCACCAATGCATGCATTACTTATGTTCTGGTCTTTAAAAAAACCCTCCTTGTAGACAAAAGAAATAAATGAGCACATAAAATAATGTGACCAGAGCTTTCATTGCATGTTCCCCACCCCCACCTCTAGGCTACTTTAAGAGCTTGCCTCTCCCTCTACTTCTCCTACTGTTGTGACACAGCAACAATAAACCCACAATACAGAGTGTGTCAAAACCCCACAAAGCAAGTACAGTCCCGGTGTCTTCAGTGTGCGCATCCTGCAGGCTCTGCGGGCTCGGGGAGGGGGATTGGAGCACCCGCCACTCCTGCACAGACAGGGACGCTCCATTGGCTTGCTTCCGCCTCCCTACTGCTTGTGACTCAACCACCTTGAGTATAATGTTATATCATTTATCTAAATTGCAAGAGACGAACAAGCAATAATGAGTACACAAGGCAAGTGAAAATTGTTTGTTTTTTTATTTTTCAATCAATAAGGAGCTAAACTGACCTATGAAATCTACGGCAGGGTTCCTCAAACCCAGTCCTGAGTGCGCTGCACAGTCTGGCGATTTCCCTGTTCAAACACACCTGATTTAACTAAGCAGTCAAGCTTAGTGGATGTGTTCGAAAAGGGGGACTTTTTTGTTCAAATCACCAAATAGTGCTGGACATCAGGCCTCCAGGAATGGATTGGAGAAACTCTGGCCCACAGTACACGCTATGAATGTTACTGATCTTTAACATTAAGAGACAAAGTTACAGAAAAATAGACAGTTTTTTACTAGAAGGGAGAGAATGTAAACATCTGTTTGATTTATATATATATTTCCCCCCGCCCCCAAGATTGAAGAAGGCTGACTGAGACGAGACGATACCTTTCGGGAGTCCTCACCATAGCAAGCGAAGATTCAAGACCAACTTTAGATAGTAATTTTTTTCAAAAAAGGAAGGAGACTCGCTAAAACACTTAACTACTAAATCAACAAAGTAGGTAAAATCAAGGCATCTCAACAAAGATTTCTGAGCTTTCCTTTATAATCACAATGTAAAGCTGTTTCTCCACTGTCTAATAAAAACAAGCTACTGAAGAATGCTTTTATGTTGTTAACTATGGTGACTTTTAAGAGAGGTGTTACACTGCCGTTCAAAAGTTTGAAATCACCGGAAATTTAATTAACTTTTATTGTACAAGAACTGCACTGTGACTTCAGCCTCTGAAACCATGTGCCTAAAAATGGCCGAGCTGGAAATCCACTAAACATCTTGATTAAAACACTGTGTGGTACTTTCACTTTCAAGTAGCAAGTCAACAGGCTGCCTCAGGCCATGTGGAACTATTTCACAACTTATAATAACTGTTCATACTAAATACCTGACAACAAAAGAAACAGAAAGACGCGCCCAGTTTTTGGATTCAACCAAGAACTTTGATTTCAGGGCATAACTAACTTACTCAACATACACTTCAATACATTTAGCAGAGTTACATTGGTGCCTTGTCTTCAGTCAAGAGTATGTATTTCTAGCTGAACAGTCATCACACTACATGTATTTTAAAGCCGTTTATACAATAATTTAATATTAAGTCTTTTGGGAACAGCAAGAAATTACATTTTGTAATTGTCTGATATTTTGGCCAATAAATCTGCATTGTGAAATACAAGATACTTTGGATTTTGATTCATTTATTACAGTTTTCTGCCATTTCAGAATTATCCACAACTTTATCATACCAAATCCAAAAAATCTTAACTGTTTTTACTAATGATTTGAAATCTGAAACTGTTACATACTTTACTGATTCTCCAGGCAACAAAACTGGTTTTATTTGACCTAAAGTGGTGATTCTAGCTGTTAAATTCCAAATGATTCCAAACTTTGAACGCTAGTGCACACGTTTTCAGTAGTAAGTCCAACATCGCGTAACATTCTGCATTTGTATAGTTTGTGCCAAAAAGCTATTTGGATACATATAAGATGTTATAATAACGTATAGCTGAACTCTGGAATAAAGAGCAAACAACTGATTAGGTGGACACGATTCTAATGTTATAATCCCTGTTTCATAACTCACCTCAAAACACAAAGTTCATCATCAAGGGAGAGTTGAGTTCAGTGAGACTTTGGGCTCAGGTGAGATCTAATTAGGTGTTGGTGCTATACTTCTGTTGCAAGGTATAACATCCATATTGGTTCAGGCCTTTTAAATCATAAATCACATCATCATTAGAAAAAATGCTGTTTAGATAGATATTGTCACATATCACAGTATCTTCAGCAAGTCCACATGATTCTTTTACCCATTTCTACCAGACACAAAACTGCACCTTTCACTTTGTGTGCTACAGTAAGCGTTCTAAGCACGTCTGATGCATTCTCACTCTTTTCCAATCCTTCTGTCACCCAGATGGAGTACAAAAGCACAACTACTTCAACCCTGTCTGCATGTATCCACAAACAAAAAGGAGGAGGAAAATGGAATCAATGAAAACTACCTTCTCCTCCAACTGGTTGAAAACAAACTCGATGACGACGTCGTCCTCGAAGCCAAGGATCTCCGTCACTCGCTGGGTTATCCATGGCTTGATGACCTCCAGGTTTACCTTGGTCATATCCACCTGAGACAACAAAAAGATAGGAAAAAGATACCAGAGGGAAATTCAAAATCTCCACATTTAACCCATCCGCAAAGTGAAAAACTCACATATATATATACACACACACACACACACACACAACTGAACAGACACACTAGAGGGCAGTGAAACAGAGCGGAGCAGAGCGGTGGGCAGCCCTACCACAGCGCACGAGGAGCAGTCAGGGGTTAGGTGCCTTGCTCAAGGGCACTTTAGTCAAGTCCTGGCGGTTCATAGGATTAAACCGGCGACCTTCTGGTCAAAAGGCTGGTTCCCTAACCTCCAGCCCACGACTGCCCCCTTAAATAATTAGATAAGAAAAGGCGGAATTCCATCCAAAAAGACATCAAGTCTCTATTTCTTACAACAAGAAAATGTTACATTGGCATTTTGACAGCTTGGGTACTCCATCCATCATCCACTTCTTAATCCCACTAGTCAGGGTCACAGAGGGGGGCTGCAGTCAATCCCAGTGTCCTCTGGTGAAGGTGGGGTACACCATGGACAGTTTGCCAGTTCATCACATGGTCAACATTCATTCACACCTATGGGCAATTTAGAGTGACTGATCAACCTAACATGCATGTGTTTGGACTGTGGGAGGAAACCGGAGTACCCGGAGAAAACCCACTCAGGCACAGGGAGAACATGCACACTCCACACAGAACGGACCGGGAATCCAACCCGGATCGTCTTGCTGTGAGGCGACAGCGCTAACCACTACACCACCATGCCGCCAGCTTGGGCACTATTGAATATTGATTTTTTTTTTAGTTTTAATGTTATGGCTGAACGCTGTGCATTCACACAGCATTCAGCCATAACATTAAAACTCTCCTTGTATCTACACACATTGTCCATTTCATCAGCCCCATTTACAATATAGGAGAACTTTGTTGTTCTACAATTATAGACCATAGTCCATCTGTTTACTTCATTGATCAGGACATCCAAAAAATTAAGAAGTATTTGAGTTCAGTGAACGACAACCTTATTCTTTTCCCTAACTAATAAGCCTATTAAGTAATGGGGCGATTGAGGGGCAGTCATAGTTTAGGGATCCCGCCCCCTGGACAAACTGGTCACAACTTCCCTGCGAGCAAGACACCCAACCCCAACTGCTCCCCAGGCACTGTGCATAGGGCTACCCACCACTCCAGGCAAGGGTGCTCACTGCCCCCTAGGGTGCGTCTGTGCACGTTGAGTAAATTCTGTTCAAATAGTCGATTTTTCGTTTCAACAATCAACAGACTACTCGACTAACAAAACAGTTGCTAGTGGCAGCCCTAGTGTTTAAGTAGATTAGAAGCAGCACTGCGTACCTTTTTCTCCAGACATTCTGCAAACTTCAGCTGCTTCAGCAACTTCTTGTGCTTGTTACTGAAGCGATTATCTTGCTCCGCGCTTGTGCCCTGCAATGAAGAAATTGTTTTTAATTAGATGGTAATGAAGGCGCAGTGGGAGTTACCGCGATCCGCCAGCTTTCACGTCGAGGTTCAGCTCCACCTTAAATGGTTCAGCGCTGGTGCGAACTGACCAACTGTTGCGCCACTTAAGGTGGAACTCGAATTGGCGAATACGGAGCCAACTACACAACATAACCCGACAAAGAAAGCTATGGGACGAACAGTGTGAAGTAAAACTGAATTTACAAGTGAAAAGGTTAGAAAAGCACACTAAAGACGCGCCGAATAACGTTAACTGCCGGCCGCACGGCTGAGGTACAGCAGGGGGGGTAAAACTGGTCCACACGGCTGATTCTCAGTCCTCCACAACGCTTCACTGCCTCACAAAACGGGTGCATAGCGCTATACAGCTCAGTGTTAACGTACTAACAAAATATTAACCAACAAATTTACTAAACTGTGGCTCGAAAGTCAAGAATGACGCGCAAACGTAGCTTAGCATTAGCCAGCGTGCTAACGGCTTCATGGTAGCTAACGCTGCTCGGCCACCTGCCGTCCGCGCTTAGTAGCCTCGACTCGATCGTTCATATCCGTGTAACATTAATAACGATAGTGCAGCAAAATATATTGCCTCAGAACAAGTAAGTAAACTAAAAAAACATCGTCTATTGTCAACTTTTCTTCGTATCCGACTCGTCCGCCATTTCACTTCACGAGACAGCTAACTGGCTAACGGCAACGAGCTAGCGCCGCACTTCTCCCGTCCTTAACAAATAACTGGGGTTTGAAAACAACCGAATACAAACAGAGCGCATCCAGGTTGTTTTGTCTTCTATCAGAGTGACGCAAATCCCAAAGAAACTGCTCACTTACGCGGAAAAATCCCGCGTCCATTTCCACCGAGAGCTGCGACAAAAACCGTCCGTGGAAAACGCGCTACCGCTTCCCACAAGCCTCCGCGCCTCGCGACGTCACTTACCAGAAGGAACCCGGATGCGTCCCGATTCAAGCTCTGGCTTTCTGGGTACTTATACTGGCTAGTGCACACTTGTGAGAATACTGGCTTGCTAGTGTGTATATGTATATATATATATATATATATATATATATATATATATATATATATATATATATATACAGGGGTTGGACAATGAAACTGAAACGCCTGGTTTTAGACCACAATAATTTATTAGTTTGGTGTAGGGCCTCCTTTTGCGGCCGGTAAAGCGTCAATTGGTCTTGAGAATGACATATACAAGTCCTGCACAGTGGTCAGAGGGATTTTAAGCCATTCTTCTTGCAGGATAGTGTTCAGGTCACTACGTGATGCTGGTGGAAGAAAACGTTTCCTGACTCGCTCCTCCAAAACACCCCAAAGTGGCTCAATAATATTTAGATCTGGTGACTGTGCAGGCCATGGGAGATGTTCAACTTGACTTTCATGTTCATCAAACCAATCTTTCTCCAGTCTTGCTGTGTGTATTGTTACATTGTCATCCTGATACACGGCACCGCCTTCAGGATACAATGTTTGAACCATTGGATGCACATGGTCCTCCAGAATGGTTTGGTAGTCCTTGGCAGTGACGCGCCCATCTAGCACAAGTATTGGGCCAAGGGAATGCCATGATGTGTTTCTTGAAACATCACAAAGACTTGCTGTCTTGGTCACAGATGCGCCAGCAAGACGTGCACCAACAATTTGTCCTCTTTTGAACTCTGGTATGCCCCATAACGTTGTGTTATTGTAATATTTTGAGCTAAACTGTGCTCTTACCTGCTAACTGAACTTCACACTCTGCTCTTACTGGTGCAATGTTCATTAATGAAGATTGGCCACCAGACTGGTCCAATTTAGCCATAAAACCTCCCCCACTAAAATGACAGGTGTTTCAGTTTCATTGTTCAACCCCTGTATATATACACAAAGAAAAACACATCACCATTCTGAGGAAATTAAACTTTAATTTATTTTTTCTGATAAATTAACATGCACTGCAATTTTGTCCACTATTTCATCTTGTGAACACTAATTTGCCTTCAGGATTAAACATTAACAGAGCATTATTAAGGCTTTATCTCAACACATCCCCCCAAAATCACACCCCACTGATAAAAAAAGAGAGAATGCTTTCTACGTGAATTGCCTGTGTTGAGGCTGATTAGCTGAGATCTCTTTTCAGGCTGATTCAGGCGAGATGCTCCAGCTTGAGTTCTGCTGAGCAGGTTCTGAACTGCAGTACTGAGCAGAATGACTGTGAACTCCATGTGGCCCATGAATTAGTCTTCTTAATCAGTTGATCTGAAATGGAACTGTCCTCGACCGCAGCGTTTTACCTGGGCCAGGACGACATGAGGATTCAATCCTGTGTTTGGATTTGTCACATCATCATTAGTTGGACTGGGTACTGACCGTTACATCGTACTGAGGGCATGACAGCGAGAGAGCAAGAGTAAGAATCTGCTTGAGTGAGATACTAACGATTAGAATCACCAGACAGAAGGACTCAAGGACGTAGTTTGAAGGCTAAAGTTCTGTGGACAGTGAGATACAAGGCAGCGTTTGGTGTTTATCCAGTATGACTCTCCATATACGTTACAGATGAGGCCTCTAGTCCTGAACTAGACGGCACCTGTTTTCATTAAGCATAAAGACAGTTGGACTCCCTGTTTTGTTTCCGTGTTTGCTGGTATTCTCTAAATAAAGTATATAGCTACACATCCAATAATATACCTCGGTATAGCTAAACCACACCACCACACTAAGCTAATAGAAGGTATACAGCCCACCACAGGAATAGCAGTAGCCCTTTTGAAATTCTGTAGCAAGTAAAAATAAGGCCTCGAACCAGATAAGACCACAAGGAGGAACAACCCCCGAGCAAAAACCCTAAATATCCCCACCGGCAACACAGCACTCTGGTCAACATGCTTAAGACGATGTAACCATCGGCCTGATGGCCAGAGATGGTTTTCTGAGGTCACGGAGGATTGATATATACTACAGAAGCAGAATCCAGCCAGCTGACCAAGATAGCCAGAATTTGTTGCCAGCAAAAGCAGAACAATAAAATGGGTGAAGTGAATGCGGCTCTGAGGGATGGTTTTATGACAGAGAGAGAAACAACAGTTAGGATCATTTAATTCTGCTAACTGGTCGTTATCCAACACAGTATTCTCGGGTGTGTTCATATACACACTTTAGCCTGACATTCTATTAACCAGGGTGACTGGGAGAAAAACCTAGCTTAGCCTGGCTGCTAGTTAATCAAAATTAAAGAAGAAATGCTTAGTTTAGCTAAGCTGCTTTTTAGTCAAATTAATAAGCACAAATGCTCAGCTTAGTTTAGCCTGGCGGCCAATTAGTTAGATTCATCAACTTAAATACATCTAAACTTAGCCTAGCTGCTTATTAGTCAAATTAATAAGCAACATTGTTCATCTTAACATAGCCTGGCTGCTAATCAGTCACATTTAAAGCAGAAATGCTTAGCTTAACTTGGCCTGGTTGTTAATTAGTTAAATTAATAAGTAACATTGTTCATCTTAACATAGCCTGGCTGCTAATCAGTCAAATTAAAATAGAAATACTTAGCTTAACTTAGCCTGGCTGCTAAGTAGTCACATTTAAAGCAGAAATGCTTAGCTTAACTTGGCCTGGTTGTTAATTAGTTAAATTAATAAATAACATTGTTCATCTTAACATAACCTGGCTGCTAATCAGTCAAATTTAAACTAGAAATGCTTAGCTTAACTTAGCCTAGCTGCCAATTAGTCAAATTAATAAGCAACATTGTTCATCTTAACATAGCCTGGCTGCTAATCAGTCAAATTTAAAGCAGAAATGCTTAGCTTAACTTGGCCTGGTTGTTAATTAGTTAAATTAATAAGTAACATTGTTCATCTTAACATAGCCTGGCTGCTAATCAGTCAAATTAAAATAGAAATACTTAGCTTAACTTAGCCTGGCTGCTAAGTAGTCACATTTAAAGCAGAAATGCTTAGCTTAACTTGGCCTGGTTGTTAATTAGTTAAATTAATAAATAACATTGTTCATCTTAACATAACCTGGCTGCTAATCAGTCAAATTTAAACTAGAAATGCTTAGCTTAACTTAGCCTAGCTGCCAATTAGTCAAATTAATAAGCAACATTGTTCATCTTAACATAGCCTGGCTGCTAATCAGTCAAATTTAAAGCAGAAATGCTTAGCTTAACTTAGCCTGGTTGTTATTTAGTTAAATTAATAAGTAACATTGTTCATCTTAGCAAAAACTGGCTGCTAATCAGTCAAATTTAAACTAGAATGCTTAGCTTAACTTAGCCTGGCTGCTAATTAGTTACATTTAAAGCAGAAATGCTTAGCTTAACTTAGCCTGGTTGTTAATTAGTTACATTTAAAGCAGAAATGCTTAGCTTAACTTAGCCTGGTTGTTAATTAGTCAAATTAATAAGCAACATTGTTCATTGTAACTTAGCCTGGCTGCTAATTAGTCAAATTAATAAGCACAAATGCTTAGCTTATCTTAGCCTGGCTGCTAATTGGCAGCTGCTAATTCATTAGCTACCTCAGCTACAGTAACAACTTTTATGAAAAAGGGAAAGATGTGAAATGACAGATTTTTAAAGAAGGAAAATGTTTGGGGTTGCCTGTTCCCCTCAGGACAGAAGGTACAAATCATTAAGGACTAATACCCTGAAAGAGACCAAGGCTGAACAGTGTATCCGTGTGTTTGTGTGTGGTAGTGTCAGTCTCTGAGGAGAAGATTAGCTTATGTGGAAGACTTTCAGTGGCTGGAATCATGTGAAAAGTCCTGGTTGGAAGACACAGCCCCCCTTCCATGTGGTCAGCTGCAGAGAGCTGGACTACTAGCTAACAGGCAGGCCCGCGGTGGTCCTCTTGTTCCGGACACGGTTCAGCATGTCTGTGACCAGCTCCGGAAGACCGTATGCCGGCCGCCAGCCCCAGTCCCGCCGAGCGTTGGAGTCGTCGAATCGCATTGGCCAGCTGTCCGCTACAGACAAAAAAACAGAAACGTTCATGATAGTGTCAACTATCATACTTGCAGGCTATGTACCTTCAATGTCCTAATTATTAACGTAAATATAGCCATGCTTGGTTGGTTAGTAACAATATACATTTGAGACTTTAAAGAAAAAAAAAAAGAATTCTCGCTGAATCTGGTATGAGCAGCCACAGTTTGAATATTCAGTTCAGTACACTAGATGGCGATGTTCTCACCACACACTAGAGGGGGAGGAAGTCTAGCTATTCACACAGGACAGCACAAACCAGAGTGACAGTTATCTAGCTATCTATTCTTCTTATATTTGGTCATACAGTGTATTATGTAAAGCTATTATCTTTATAAACATGAATTGCGCACTATAAATTTCTTATAAAGTCATAAGGGACTTATGATCAAGTTACATATTTGCACATAATACCCTAAAAATTAAAATACAAATTCTATACATATAAAATTGTATATATTTTGTCCAAAAGAAAACAAGTATGTCTTCAAAATGGCAACTTTACAGGAGAGGGCAAACTGTTCTTTATTTTCAATGGAAGTCAATGGAACCAGAATATATATATAATATATACAGAGAGAAAAATATACTATAAAATTATATTTATTCTACCTGGCAATGCATTGGGCATATCAAACAAACCCTCATTAACTAAATAATTAATTCTTTCTTCATACCAATGTTCTGGCGAACTGGGTCTGGTTTGTAGGTGACCCTCAGGTCTGGAACGTGCTTGCGGATCTCTGCTGCCACCTCCTCTGGTGTGAAGCTTATGGCTGCAATGTTGTAGGTGCGCAGGGAGAGCTGGCTTTCGGGAGCCTGCATGAACTCTACGGTGGCCCGGTGGCAGTCAGAGATGTGCATCATGGGTAAACGGGTCTGCGGGCGCAAGTAGCACTCATGGTGGCCACTGCTGAGAGCATCGTGAAAGATCTGAACGGCATAGTCTGAGGAGACGAACAAAGTTGAAAGAGCAATACAAGCAACAATGTACCTCAAAGAGATAGCACTGCTGATAATACACAGTCCAGTCACATTATTATGACCAGAGCTAATATCCAGAGTCACTGCTGTGTGCAGCATGGACAGCAGCTAGATGGACTGGGAGAATCAATAAGGTCCTGGTAGGTGATCACAGGTATCTGGAGGTTTTATGCTGACTGCAGTGCATCCCACAGCTGCTGGAGGGATCGTGGAGGAGGATCCATAGAGCCAACACCACCATCCAGGTGGTCCCACAGATGTTTAACTGTGTTTAAGTCTAGGGAATTAGGGGTCCAAGGTAGTACCTGGAAGTCTTGGTCAGCTCTTTCAGCCAATGTGGGACGTTTCTAGTTGTGCCCCAGGGAAGACAATCAGCATGTATGGTGTATGTGATCTGCAAGGATGGATTCAGACCCAAATCAATAGAAAGTGCCTTCCACATGGATCAGTTGGTCCAGAGAATGTCATCAAAACATATCCCAGACCATAACGCTGCCACTGGTGTGCAGCCACCGTCCAAAGTAGATCATAATAGTGTGACTCGACTGTGTAAATGACACAACAGCATGTTCAGATGTATCACTTTACATGTAAAGCATTAATTTAGCCAAGAACGGCATCCTGGCTGGTGCAACAAGCCACAGTGAATTTAGAGAAGTCTGTGAGTGGGTGAAGGTGTTCCTGTTACCTGTGGTGCCTCCACCAGGTTTTGTTGTGGCTGAGATGACCCCAGGATAACGCAGGCAGCGGAAATCCAAGCCGTATTTATGGTGGAGATACTGATAGAAACAGGTCAACATTTACCACATCATAACCACATAACATAAAGATATACCACCTCCTTATATCTACACACACTGTCCATTTTATCAGCTCCACTTACCAAATACCACATAGGAACCCTTTGTAGTTTACATCTACACAGTGGACCGGCAAGTGGACAGTCAGGGGACACGGTGTATGAAACCTCCAGTAGCACTGCTGTGTCTGATTGACTCATACCAGCACAACACACACTAGCATACCACTACCATGTCAGTGTCACCTCCCTAATAGTAACAGCTCTCTGGTGGTCCTGTGGGGGTCCTAACACTGCATGCAGACTACAGTCTGTAAGTGTAGAACTACAAAGTGTTCCTATATGGTAGGCGGAGACAATGTATATATATATATTAAATAGTATAATAAAAATGCTGACCTCGCCCATCAGCTCTCCGTGGACTTTAGAGACGCCGTAGATTGTCCGAGGCCTCTGGATGCAGAGATCGGGGGCGGGATCTCTGGGAGAGGAGGGGCCAAATGCCCCAATGGTGCTAGGCACAAAGAGACGCAAACAATTCTCCAAAGCCAGATCTAAAACGTTATGCAAACCTGAGGGAAGAGAAGAGAAGAGAAGAGAAGAGAAGAGAAGAGAAGAGAAAAGAAGATAAGAGAAGAGAAGAGAAGAGAAGAGAAGAGAAGAGAAGAGAAGATGTGAGGAGAAGAGGAGATGTGGAGAGAAGAGAAGAAAAGATAGAAGAAGAGAGGAGACGAGAGAAGAGAAGAGAAGAGATGAGAAGAGAAGAGGAAAGGAGAAAAGAGAAGAGGAGAGAAGAGGAGAGTTGATGTGGAGAGAAGACAAGAGAAGTGAAAAGGGAAAGGAGAAAAGAGAAAAGGAGAGAAGAGGAGAGGAGATGTGGAGAGAAGAGAAGAGAAGAGAAGAGAAGAGAAGAGAAGAGAAGAGAAGAGAAGATGCGAGAGAAGAGAAGAAAAGAGAAGAGAAGAGAGGATAGAAGAGAAGAGAAGAGACAAGAAAATGAAAGATAAGAAAAGAAGAGGATAGAAGAGAAGAGAAGAGAAGAGAACAGGAGAAAAGAGGAGAGAAAAGAAGAGAAGAGTGGAGAGAAGAGAAGAAAAGAGAAGAGAACAAAAGAAAAGAGAACAGGAGAAAAGAGGAGAGAAGAGAAGAGAAGAGTGGAGAGAAGAGACGAGGAGAGAAGAGAAGAGACAAGAAAAGAAGTGGAGAGGAGATAAGAGGAGAGGAGAGAAGAAGAGAGGAGAGAAGATGAGAGAAGAGAGGAAAAGAGAACAGAGGATAGAAGAGAAGAGGAGAGAAGAGAAGGGAAAAGGAAAGAAGAGAAAAGAAGAGAAGAGAAGAGAAGAGAAGAGGAAAGAAGAGGATAGAAGAGAAGAGAAGAGTGTTGCTGTATAAATTAGATTCTTCAGTGCTGTAGGGGCTGTAATTAAACATAAAGCCCATGTGGTTTTCTTGGATGAGCTCACCTGTGATGTTGATGGTCCTGGCTAGCGTGACGTTAGCCTCTCCCACTGCACTCAGCAGAGCACTGTAATGCACCAACCAGGTGATCCGGTTATTCACCACCAGCTCCCGCAGGTTTTTATAGTCCAGCACATCCGCATACACGAAGGGACCTGTTCAGCTCATTCACACAGCGAGATGATTTCCACATATCAGTGCACTGCTTCCAGTGTTCGATCAGCACAGAGCTAATCATGTATTACTGCAGGAAACACATTACATATCCAAAAGTATCCAGACACCCCATCTAATCAGTGAATTCAGCCACTTTAAGGTGCAGCCACTGCTAACACTGGTATTCATGTATGGCACATATAGTTTGTACAGTCCCAACGGGAAAGCACTGACAATAACAATGGGGCACTCTGGAGCAGCTCAGGATCAGACAGTGGAGCAGTGTTCTCTGGAGTGATGGAGCTCTATCCACTACCTCTGGGATGAGTTAGAGTGAACCAGACCTGATCATCAAACATCAGTACCTAAACTCACTAATGCTCTGGTGGCTGAATGCTTACAACAGGGGGAAGACAAACTCGCCAATGATACCACTGATATAAGAAGAAATATTCCACAGGTGACTTTAAACACTGGACATCTAATGTACACCTTTATCCTGATATTAAAAGAACCTATTTCCAAAATCTATTCTCCAAAATCTGCCCCAGGACTGACATACCCATGTTAAAAACGTCCACAGGAGGTCTCTTGATGTCGGATAGGATCACGTTGTCTCTCCCATACTGCTCTCTGAAGTCCCCATGATTCAGGAACAGAGAAAAAAAATAATTAGAAAGTTATCAGACATGTCTTGGTAGGCTAATAATAAACTCGGTTCACACTCATATGACTTTAACTAACTCTGACACTGTGATTAAACATCACCACAATTATTATTGATCGACCAATGAAAAACGTGTATCTCTATTTTTGCTGATTTTAATGTTGATGCATCATTTAAAAATGCTCTATAATAGCATAAAATTCTGGTTTCATTGACTTACACTGAAAGTAAAGACTGTTTTTATCCTCTCCTGTAAAGTTATTCGGTATTCGAGATTCTTGTTTTGGACAGCGACTATATATATATATATATATATATGTGTGTCAGCATACCACCAATAAGGACGAACCACATCCAACAGGATTAACTATGGACGTAAGAGGAAGCTGAAAGGGATGTTGGGTTCTAACCCGGATTGTATCCAAAAAACATAAAACCACGGCTGCCCAAATCACGGCACAATTAAATGTTCACCTCAGCTTCTCCTGTTTCCACCAGAACTGTCCATCAGGAGCTCCACAGGGTCAATATACACGGCTGAGCTGCTATAGCTAAACCTTTGGTCACTCGTGCCAATGCCAAACGTCGGTTTCAATGGTGCAAGGAGCGCAAATCTTGGGCTGTGGACAATGTGAAACATGTATTGTCCACCTTTACTGTTTTCCCCACATCTGGGAGAGTAACGGTGTGGAGAAGCCCCAAAGAAGCGTACCACCCAGACTGTTGCATGGCCAGAGTGAAGCATGGGGGTGGGTCAGTGATGGTTTGGGCTGCCATATCATGGAATTCCCTTGGCCCAATACTTGTGCTAGATGGGTGCGTCACTGCCAAGGACTACCAAACCATTCTGGAGGACCATGTACATCTAATGGTTCTAACATTGTATCCTGAAGGCGGTGCTGTGTATCAGGATGACAATGTAACAATACACACAGCAAGTCTGGTGAAAGATTGGTTTGATGAACATGAAAGTGAAGTTGAACATCTCCCATGGCCTGCACAGTGGGACCTGACCTAAATATTATTGAGCCACTTTGGTGTGTTTTGGAGGAGCGAGTCAGGAAACGTTTTCCTCCACCAGCATCACGTAGTGACCTGACCACTATCCTGCAAGAAGAATGGCTTAAAATCCCTCTGACCACTGTGCAGGACTTGTACATGTCATTCCCAAGACCAAATGACGCTGTCTTGGCCGCAAAAGGAGGCCCTACACCATACTAATACATTATTGTGGTCTAAAACCAGGTGTTTCAGTTTCATTGTCCAACCCCTGTATATATGTGTGTTATTATCTAATAATTATCTAACAATAAATTCAGTTGATAGTCCAGTGATTGTTATACTGGGCCAACTCAGTAATACCAACAATCTAAATAGTCCTATTTTAGTCAAAAGGCCTTGATTTCTGATTGGAGTAATTCAATATATGTTATTTCATGATTGTGATGTAGTATTTCTCTTTTTTCCACCAATTTAGTCATGACCACTACCCAAATCCCCCCTATTTTATGATGCAACCAAGGCGGGAAGGCTTGTACGTGTTTTCTCCAAGACACTTTCTCCAAGTGGTGATTGATGGGGAAGACAGGGCGAACTGTCCAACCCACTCTTGGCCATGGATGTCTGGACATCTCTATCTGGGCTTGGCTTGGATGGAGACGGATTCGCCACTCAGCAGCCCAAAAAAACGTCTTATGAATATATGTGTCCAAACTTTTGACTGCTATGGTATCTGAGATCCACCGACAAGAATAATCTGGATTGTTTTATATGAAGAGCAACTCTGAAAATATGTTAAATGTTAAGGAAGTTGAGCTCATCACACACCTCAACATTTGCGCCAGCCCAACGCCGAGCTGCCCCAGGCCACCTTCAACATGGAGAGAGAGAATGTAATAAACAAAGTTCATTTAAAACATTTTCAGATATTCTACGTTGGCATGCTTAATGGCTTCTTACTTACTCTAGCCGTAAGATTGTGTATTGCAACCTACTGACACTCTCCAATGTAGATATCGTTGCTGTTCAAAGAAAACCATGTATCTACATTGTTTTGTTAATATTAATTATTCTATGCAGTTTGAGCTCAATAACTGTCTTTTACATTGGGTTAAAATTTCATGATGATGGGACTAATAGAAATGCTTGGACCAATGATTGGACCAATTTGGAGATGCTTGATTTTCATTGGAGAGTGATGATAGGAAAGCAACAAAAATACAATTATTTGTAGTTGCAGGTAATTAGACATCAATTAAAACCTGTTAAAATTGTTTTGTATAGTATATCCTCGTAAGACCTGGTAATTCATTGTCCTCTAGAGGGGACATGAGTCTTCAAAAGATATTTCAAAAACTAAATAAGCTACGGAGCTACCTATTGTGCCATGTAGAAGACATCCTGGTCTTTCCAATAATGTATCATGTGTTGGGGGGTGTCATTCCCAACAGAGGTTCTGCCTTTTTAAATATGGCTGTCTCTCAGTAACCACATTTTATGGGAGCAAGAGAGACAAGCTGTCAAATAATATTAATTTATTATGTTTCTAAAGCCTAGAATTGATCTGTTTTAGGTATAAAACTGTTGTAGCTATTTCTCAAAGCACTTTTTATTAATATGCACAAATATTTAACTACCTAACAGCATACTTTTTTTAATGTCCTTCGTAGTGGACGTAGTGGACATTGTGGACATCTGCTTTTATATGAAATTAATGATGTCACAGGTGACAGGAATTTGACTGAGGCAGAGATAACAACATGTAATGCACATGCAACATGTA
Organism: Megaleporinus macrocephalus; assembly: GCA_021613375.1. Classification (NCBI taxonomy): domain Eukaryota; kingdom Metazoa; phylum Chordata; class Actinopteri; order Characiformes; family Anostomidae; genus Megaleporinus; species Megaleporinus macrocephalus. The sequence goes on along the minus strand of CM038712.1, from coordinate 8,496,791 downwards.
AGCACTGTAAACATGTAAACATGTAAATTCATTACTAATTTATTTTTAATTGATTACTAATTTACTTAATTAATACTTAATAAACTTAATAAAAAATAAAAAATGTTTCATAATTGTACATTTAAAAATAGAACATTCAAATGAAATAGACTGTAAGAGAAGTTGGGTACCACGTGTGGAAAATGTGAAACTTTGGCTCAAGGTTTGGAGTGATTAACACAGGTTTAGCTAGTGGGCCTAAAAACAGTTTAAACCTGGATTTATTTTATTTTAAAAAAGGTATAAAAAAGGTGAACAAAGTTTGTTAACTCAGTTTTCATTTACATTATTTTCTATGATTCAGTTGGTGCTGATGTTGTAGAAGGATTTTTGGTCTGGTGGAGAACAGAAAACAAGAAATATGCCATAAACAATGTCCTGATGTCCACTATAAAGGACATTCCATAAAAAATAATTTAAATGGTTTTTTTTTATACAGTGACTTTTTTTTCATCTAGTAGACTTATTTTATGTTGAAATTACTGAAATTCTGAAACTTTAATTTTTCTGGGTCTCAGGAGGATATTGTAATTCTGCTAATCAAACCCCTTTAAATTTTACACACTGCTCCTTTAAGTGCACTCTCAAACCCAATATATATACTATATATATATATATATACTATATATATATATATATATATATATATATATATATATATATATATATATATATATATATATATATATATATATATATATATATATATAGTGTCAGTTATTAACCGTAATCTTATTAACCAGTTATTGTTATAACATATATACGATTATATATATATATAAAACAGTAACAGGTTAATAAGATTAAGGTTAATAACTGATACCAGCAGTGATAAAGTCTAGGCTGAACTAGGCCTTTAACAAATGCCTTGAATTCTTGTACTATTATGTTAAAACAAGTGAATACAGTATATCAGACATACTGCAGACAACTGTAACCGACCCAACATTCACCAGCTCACACCATACACATAAATAGTTATTATATTAATAAATAAATAAACAGTATTCTGACGTCCAGCACCTTAACCGACATAATAACACTCCCTAAACAAGCACTGATTCACAGCTCAGTAAGAAGGTGTTATGATGGAAACGTGACTGTTCATTTTGGCCTGTCCTTCTGCGCTGCTGCTGGACAGTATTGTGTAACCACAATGTGGCCGGGCGCAGCATTATGCAGCTCAACGCTTTTGTCCGGGGTCCATTGTCTCCGAGGTAAATAGGATTGTCTCTTACGAGGCAGTGAAAAAACCAAGCGGGGGGAAAGTCTATAGTGCATGTGCGTCCGGGTGGAGGTGATGCAACCAGTGGACGGCTGCAAATGTAAAGTTTGTTGACACACATGTACCTGTGATGAGAACTCGAGGATTGTCCGAGGACTCGTGGCTGCTGTTGCTTCTGCGGCCGACCTGGCGAGGGGTCCAGGGGGCCAGTCTGGAGCAGTGAGATCTCAGGAGAGCCAGGGCTCCGCCACAAACCTTCATGTCCTCACACCACAGCAGTGTTATCCCATTCGGTGAGGAGGTGCATCAGAGGACCGAGTGGAACTAGATGTCTGAAACTGTAAACAGTGATAAAGGAGAACTCCACCAATATTTTAAAAGAGCCACATAATTAAACGGTTGGGATGCAAACTAAGGCGGTCTGAGGTGAAATGTTTCATTTTAGTAAAACATGCTTATAGTGGTGGTGATAGGAACCAGACGTCTGAGGAGTCCAAGTTCTTCTTACTAAGTTAGTATATGAAGTAAGATATATGCTACCTGATTACATTGTTACATGTTAATATGATCAGGTTTCAGTTTAAAATGTGTATTTTAGTTTAATCTATTTATTTTTATCTGTCTATAGTGGAGGGGATGCAGGCAGCATGCTGTAAGGCAGGACAGCCCCCCCCCAAAGAAAACTTATTTTTTTAGATTTATTAGAATCTTGACACATAAACAACATCACATGTGTTCATTGCTGGCTCTGGACACACAGATTATATATTTTGGCTTAATTTCTCTTGTAAACAGTGTGACTCTTGACTCCATCACCACCACTAAAGAAATCAGAGTCTGTACATTTATCTATAATTAACCATTTCACATCAACTCACTCTCAAATCTCGAGGACTGAATTGTTAAGACATTTTGAACATTTTGGTGGAATCCCCCTTTACATAAGTGCGAGGAGGGCTGAAAAACTCACCTGTGGACTGTGAAGAAAACTGTCCTCCAAATCCGGCTGTCAAACCACGTGCGTCGGTAATCAAAACATGGCAGATTCCAGCGCAGTATTAAAGTAAATCGTGCTGATAAAGGCAGATTTTGTGGTATTTAATCGTTAGAATTAAGAGATTACCCCCCGATTGGTCGGCGCACAGGCGCTCCGAGCGACCATTGGGTAAACAAGTGGCTGCCGAGGATGCTGCTGGGAAGTGTAGTGCTTTCGGAAGGCGTGCCTAAGCTTGAGCGCGCCCTCTGGACTACATTGACCGGCGTGCAGCGCGCCAGCGCGGCGCAAACTTGCTGACAGGCTTCTCGCTCGGGGTTTATTGTGTGGGCTCGGTTTTAGCTGAGGTGGGCTTTTTTCCGCGGTTTAAATGGTTTCTCACACAAGCAGCCGAAATTAGAAGTTCTCAGATTAAATATACGTACTTTATTACCTCAGAACTGCTGGACCGCTTTTGTGAGAAGCGTCTAGAACGACACGGTATTAGCACGACGTGCTAATGAAAAATACCCCAGACTATAATAGTTGGACTTAAATTAATACAATACGTCACGTCTCACTCTTAAAAATGTTCATAAATAGGACATAAATCAAGTTTCTCACCGTATTTTCCAACTGTTTTGTGGTAAATCTCACTGAATGATATTGACTGGAACCCTAACCTGCATAAAACAGGACAAGTGGATTATTATTTACAGAAAATAAGTTATAAAGTTATAATATATGGACTGTTATCTTGAGATTACGATTTTTTTTTTTTTGTGATAACAAAAAAAGATAACAAAAGATAAGTGTATTTTCAGGTCCCAAGATAAATATATTGTGATCCTTTGAAAACATCTTTCGTTATCTTGAGATTACGACTTAATTGTCTTGTGACCTCAGGATAACAAAAGATTAGTGTTCAAGTCCCAAGACCAATAAGTTGTGATCCTGAGAAAACTTTTATCTCGAGATCACAACACTTAATTTTCTTGTGATCTCAAGATGACAAAAAAGTTACAGTGCATTTTTTGGTCCCAATTCAAATAAGTTGTGGTCCTGAGAAAACATCTTTTGTTATCTTGAGATTACAATTTAATTTTCTTGTGATCTCAAGATAACAAAAAGTTGCAGTGTATTTTTAGGTGCCAAGACAAATTAAATATCTTGAGATTACAATATAATTTATCAGCGTATCTTTAGGTCCCAAGACAGGTAAGTTGTGATCCGGAGTAAACATCTTTCGTTATCTTGAGATTACGACTTAATTGTCTTGTGACCTCAGGATAACAAAAGATTAGTGTTCAAGTCCCAAGACCAATAAGTTGTGATCCTGAGAAAACTTTTATCTCAAGATCACGACACTTAATTTTCTTGTGATCTCAAGATGACAAAAAGTTGCAGTGTATTTTTAGGTCCCAAGACAAATAAAATATCTTGAGATTACAATAGAATTTATCAGCGTATCTTTAGGTCCCAAGACAGGTAAGTTGTGATCCGGAGTAAACAACTTTTGTTATCTTGAGATTACGACTTAATTGTCTTGTGACCTCAGGATAACAAAAGATTAGTGTTCAAGTCCCAAGACCAATAAGTTGTGATCCTGAGAAAACTTTTATCTCGAGATCACGACACTTAATTTTCTTGTGATCTCAAGATAACAAAAAGTTACAGTGTATTTTTTGGTCCTAAGACAAATAATGTGTGGTCCTGAGAAAACATCTTTTGTTATCTTGAGATTACTACTTTATTATCTTGTGATCTCAAGATAACAAAAGTTACAGTGTATGTTTACGTCCCAAAACAAATAAGCTATATTGAGATTATACATTTTTTACAGCGTATCTTCAGATCCCAAGGCAGGTAAGTTGTGATCTGGAGAAAACAACTTTTGTTATCTTGAGATTACAACTTAATTATCTTGTGATCTCAAGATAACAAGACCAATAAATTGTTCAATAAGTTTAATAAGTCCAGTCTCTTCAGTGTTAAACGCTGAGCTGAAGCTGCTCCATATTTTTCAAGGATTTAGAAACTGTCCAGAGTGAAATGTGCAGAGCAAAATAACTTAAATGAAATTAATTGAATTGGTCTGTGATCTCAAAAAACCTTTTCCCATCTTGCTTTGAAAGTTTTCCACCTTAAATGGTGTTACAGTTAAACTCTGCTGCCTACACAAGTTGTAGTATGTAGTAAGGTGGAACATTTGATTAAGAAGCTGGTGAACGTTAAACCAACTTCAGGTTCAGTTCCTTGGAAAAACATGAAAAGTGCCTTCAGAGCCTGGAACGATAGATTTCTCCACATAGTCCACCATTTCTGTTGCTATTGCTCTGTTGTTGTATGTATATTTTGGAGACATAAAAATTAATGAATGAAGTCTGTTACACAACAGTTTAGGATTTTGAGCTGGGCCAGTTTTGCTGTGCCTTATTTGTCAATGCAGGATTTGTATTTGAGGAACAATGTTTGAGGTTCACGGTATGTACAGTTCTATGTACTGAACTCTCCTTACTGACACTGTAAATACACACACACACACACACACACACACACACACACACACACACACACACACATATATATATATATATATATATATATATATATATATATATATATATATATATATATATATATATATATATATATAAACTAATTACACCATTAATTAAACATTAATTAAACACTATAAAATTGTAGAAAGTACAATCATGTTTGTCGTGACTTCCTATGTCATATCTGTAATATGACATGACTTTGTGATCACAGCTTTTCCACATTCTTGTCTAGACTATCAGTGTAGTGCTGACTTAGAATCACTATATAGAATCACTATTTCTTTAGAATCACTATTTCACTAACTACATCATTTGAAGTGAAATATGCAATAAATTAATTAAACTCAAAGATCCAGTTTGAACGTCCAAAACGTGTCAAAAATGTTACAAGATGTCCAAAACGTTTCAATGAAAACATTTACACATTTGATAAATTTAGGGATACAGAAAACTGTCTATACAAGTACTAAATCAGAAGAAGACATTTCAAAGACTGCATAACAGAATGCCTTAAATAATATTTTATTTTAAATAATCTGAAAAAGTTTCTGTTTACAGTAGTTACGCATCACAGACATCCACAAGGTGGTATCTTGAGCCACAGTGTGACCACGGTGTGAGGCCGGTCAGACTGTCATAAGCCAAATGGCCACATAGAAATGACCTGAAGTCCTCTGTGGACAGGAAGTATAAAAGCAGGATCCAGGAGTCCATCAATGCCCTTGTGATAGTAATGCAGACGTACAAAGCCAACTCAACTCAAACTCCTTCAGGTTTCTGTTTCCTTCTTTCAAGCTTTACAAACTGATTTGAAACTGTGGAACGTTGTTTGCTTTGTTCTGAGTGTGAATGAATGAATGAGGTCAGAGTATAGTCAACTCGTCCATGAGATTCTCCACAGCAGTGAAGGTGTCACGGTGCGTAAGGGGTGTGCGTGTGGTCTCCTCAGCTCCAGTTCTTTTTCTGTGCTCTTTAACGATACTCCAGATTTCCTCCCGAGCCTCGGCCATGGTCTCGGCATGCTCCGTCCATCTGAGGAACAGACCTACACATACAACATAATCAATAAGTGGCTCGAACAACTTGACAAACTTGACAAATATATAAAACAGGCATTCAGTTTTATCCATTGCCATAGAACTGACTTGCTTGGGTTGATATAATTATAATTTGATGCTGTCATTTGTTTCAAATTTATAAGTGTCTAATCTGAGAGAGATGGCAAACGTATATGGTTTTAGTGCTGCTGCCAATGGAGAATTTTAAATTCTGAATAAATCACCAAACCAAATGCCTTAGGAATGAAGAACGTTTGTTTAATCTGCAGAGTTTCTAGCCAGTGGGAGAAAACAACAAAACATATAAAACACATATAAAACTTCCTCCACACTGCTAATGTTATGCAATGTCAGTCTGGTGCTGTCACGGCACCCTTACCTCCACAGATGCCCCAGACTACATTACCCATGACCACCTCGAACTACATGGTTCGGTCATGGGATCCTTACCCAACATCTTAAAGCTCATCACCAAAGTACTGATTTATTTCAGCTGTGACTCTCTGAATGAACTCACTATACTTTGTTTGTCTGCTTCTTTGCAAAGTATTGCAGACATTTACTGAAAGAATACCGAGTGTTTTTATATTGTTTTCAGACCTGGTTTTCGTGTCTTCTCATTTTTGCCTTTTGTTTTGCCATTCTTGTTAGACCTTTATATCATTGTTTGGTTTTGACCCTCGCCTGTTACTTGACTTCGCCTCTGCCTAACTATGTATCCTGTTTTGCTTCTCTCGGTTTTGACCTGGTCTGTGTTTTTGACTACTCTTTTGGATTCACCCCTTCATAACAAAACTCACCTCTTTTATGAGTGAGTGTTTGACAGGTTACAGGTACCTGACTGTTGACAAATTAGCATAATGTAGAAAAATGGCATATTATACATAACATCTGTCCAACCATTCATTATCTTTCACTTTATCCTGCTAGTTGAGGTCACTGGGGGGCTGAAGCCAAGTCCCAGCATAATCGGGTGAAGGCGGGGTACACCATGGGCAGGTCGCCAGTCCATTGCATGGCCAACATTGACTCATGCACACACTCACACCTACGGGCAGTTTAGAGTGACTGATCAATCTAACATGCATGTGTTTGGACTGTGGGAGGAAACCGAAGTACCCGGAGGAAACCCACTCAAGCACAGTAGAACATACACACTCCACACAGAACAGCCCAGATCCAACCTATATCATCTTGCTCTGAGGCAAGTGCTACACCACTGTGCTGACCACTACACCACCGTGCCGCCCCTACACATAGCACATTAACAATTAATAATTTAATATGAAAATAATAATAATAATAATAATAAAGAATAATAATAAATAAATAAAACAAAGCTTGGGTTTAATAATGCAGTTTTTTTCAAATACTGTATCTTAGGTAAGTGGTCACATGATTTTAGTCAAATCAAAACAGACCAAGTGTGAACATACCCTTATAATCTGTAGGTTTGTATATGGACGGTAGGGAATTGTCCCCATCAATGTTTGGACAAACATCTTCGCCTTTTCTTTGGACTGAAGTAAAATTAGAAAATTCCAGAAGCTCCGTCTTAATGAAGGCTTTGCATCACAACATGCCAATACTGTACTTACAGAGGAGGCGAGAGCTGACAAGGTAAGTTATCAGGACTGTCAGTCCACATCACAAGCACATAACCGAATTCTGTCCACACTAACACGTTTTGTAATTTGTGGCATCAGGAGCTTCTTTACCACCCAGCGCTAAATAACTGGCAGCAAACAAACCAGACAATAGTTATTACAATTAATTAAAGGAAACCCTGACTGTTGAAACATATGGACCACAATGTTGTGTTCAAGTCCAATTTTGTTTAAAGCAAAGCATTTGGTTTATGACTAACAACACACTCCTTTTACTAGTAGGCCATTCCCACTAAGCCTAATTTCTGATTTAATTTTAATGTACCATTCAGTCATTACAACTTAGCTAAAGTGTAACATTCAAATTAGTTCAGAATTCAATCCAAAATTAATGGATTATGGTTGTGTGGTGGGTTGTTAAATCCAGTGTTCCTATATGTATCCCTTCATTCTGCAAAGTTTTATCACTTTAAATTTATGAAGCCTTCCTATACTTACTATATCATTTATGATGGTATAAATACGCAAAAAATATAATATAGTTTTGGTCACTGCAACGGTTTAAGTTCAATTAGGGACAATAGTACTGTCTAAACATCTGAGGCAGACTTACAACACACGTAAAATACAAGATACAGTATAAAAACACAACAAGAATAGCTCAAATACTCTGGGAATATTTGGTGTTTAATAGACTCACCAGTCCATAACTGGAGGGACTGTGGCTGCACTGAAGGCCAGACAGCCAGCTCCGTGGGTTCATAGAGTGGGTTAATGTATTTCTCCCTCTCTCTACACCGCAAGAGGAACTGGAACAAGCAGTGAGTGTTTTCCTTCACACCTAAAGCACATCTGAAGTGAGAGGGACAGAAAAAGAAACAGGGGCGAGAAAAGTCACTCACTTAATAAAACATTAGCCCCACTTTACTTATCAGTAATGACTAACATTAAGAATGACACGCCCAGCTAAGATACACAAAAGTTAAAGCAGCTAAACGATTTGTAGTTAAATCTTTTCACAATAGCCATAAAATGTGTGTATATTTTGGTGGTAAAGGGCTGATGGAAATATCTATCATTTACAAAACCAAGTAAAGTGGACTTTTGTGTTTATGTGTGAGTGAGCAAGTCAACGTTTATAAAACATTCACATGTATGTGGCAGTTTGACAGAATTATTTAATTTAAAGAAAGCTGCAGTCATGCTGTCAGTCAGCCCACCCATCTTTGTGGACAGGTGTGATTTACAGGGGATTTACACCCCTTTCCTTACACTCCTTACTGTTTCGTAGCAGCTCCACAGTAACAGTGATTGCATGTGTTTGAAAACTGGCTGAAATCATACAGTGTAGGCAGGCAGAATTATGTGAAGGCGGAATGTTTAAAGTAACCAAAGACCAGATCCATGTTCACTGGCAGCTTGAGTCGTTTGTTTGTTAGCACAGCTGCATACACTATGCATATGTTACTTGGTATCAGGAGGTACCGGTGCTTTTTATGTGTATGGTATGGGGCCGATACCCATTTAGGTATTGATGCTTCTTTACTTTAGACGCCTTGGCTGACTGATTTGGGCTGAATAGGATTGTCCTGAATACGTCTCTTGGACGATAAAGCTTCAGCAGTAATCGACAGCAGATATTCAAAACTTTGCACCGGAAGTGGTGATGTTAACTGACAAAGTCATAAAGAACATCTGCATGCGCCTACATTTTGTAGTACAATGGGTCATTTCTCCTTACAAAGCTTCTGTCCTGCTCCAACTGGAGCCACTAGCTGCTTTCTTTGTAGAACGCTTGTGACATTCACAGTGCAGCCATGCCTCGTCTACCAGGCTCACTAGCTTCAGGACAGTGGGTTAACCACTTCACAGAGTACAATAATGTGCTGCCACAAAGCATTGTGGCATCAATATGTCATGTTGTAAGTTGTTCAGTATTTAATAGAGAAGAAATGATTATGTTGGACTCTTATAGGTTCATTTGTGCAAAGACTTCTATGTTGTATAGCCTGAATACGAGTGGAGTGGTAGGTGGAGAGGACTGTGTTTTTAGCTGTTAGCGCTGAAGCAGTTGTGTTTATTCTCACCATGTATAATATAGGGCTGAAGGGCATTTATTTCCCCTAACTATCACTGTAAAGGAAATAAATTAACCCTAAGAATGTTACACTTGGTGTTTGCTTTCTCTTACCTCTCCTGTTCGTTGTTGCAGAGAAATGTGCCGTAGTCAGAGGCGTAGGCTTCCTGCGCCAGCCTCAGCAGCAGAGCCTCGCTGAACTCCATGGCCAGTGGGAACTGCCTCCACATCTGCCACACGCAGTCCAGCAGCAATAGAAGGGACGGGCACTCCTGCCTCAGGCGGGCATGAGAGTGGGCTGAGCGGGCGCATCGCTGCTGAAATGGGTGGCCTGCCTGACACACGGGGCGATAAGCACTGGGTTAATACACTCATCATGTAACGAAGGGTAAACAAAGTCTATTTATTTCTGACGTGCTGGACATAGTTGTTTATAAGAAAATAGAGGTTTGTGTTTTCTATTGTTTGGGCAGATTGTGCTACAAGTTTACATTTCAAAATTTAAATATTGTTTACTGTTATAAAGCCTTTATTTCACATATATATCTGGCTCATACATACATACATACATACATAAATATACACATACACACATTGTCACTGTACAACATATGGAAAATACGTTCTTAACCTTATGTATGTAAATTTAAATTGATTTAAAGTAATTTTGGAGCTTTTCTGATTATCAGTATATTATTATACATTTACCAAACTTAACATGCAACTAATGTTTTCAAATTATGTAAAAAATGAAACTCAGCACTGCAGTGACCGTAATGTGGTGGTGCTGAGTTAGCGTGTGTTGTGCTGGTGTGAGTGGATCAGACACAGCAGTGCTGCTGTTTACACACCTGTTTACAAAGCTCAGTATCACTGCTGGACTGAGAATAGTCCACCAACCAAAATAATCCAGACAGCAAAGTCCTGTGGGCAGAATGCTGTCACCACTGATGAAGGACTAGAGAACACAAACTGTGCAGCAACAGATGATCTACAAGGTGGACCAGCAAAGTAGGAGTGTTTAAAAACTCCAGCAGTACTGCTGTGTCTGATCCACTCGTGTTACAACCACACACACTAACACACCACCACCATGTCAGTGTTACTGCAGTGCTGAAAATGATCCACCATCCACATAATAACCGCTCTGTGGTGTTCTTGTGGTGGTCCTGATGACTGAAGAACAGGGTAACAAAGTATATAGAAAATCAGATGAACTACAGTCTGTAATTACAGAACTACAAAATGCTCCTGTGGTAACCTAGATGGTAAGAGGGTCTGATAAAGTGAAGTCAGATACAAGGAGGTGTACTTAAATAGCTGGTGAGTGTATCACTGATGGCCTTCACGTACACTCCCTTACCTGAACCCACTCTCTCTCCAGTAATTGAAGGAAGCCTCTTAATGTTCTTGAGTAGGGGTCTAAGATGACCTGAGCCAGTGAGGTCACCAATAACGTAGTGTCCGTCCCCTCAGAGCCATGTACCAAAACTGAGTGACCTTCCCTGTAAAAAAAAAAACAACAAAAAAAACCCCACAACACTGTAGGTAAGAGATGTATTGTAAAAAGTACACAGCTAAATAAACTGATACCACAGCAGAAAATCTCAAACTTTTAGTTTGGCCTACTAAATTACATGTACTTTGCACTGTCACAAATTTTATCTTTATCAGTATCATCACAGTAAAAACAGGCATAATAGACATACATTTACATTTTATGGGTGGATAGTAATATTTGAGCAGGCCCAGAGTAGTGGACTGACTACAGGCTGAGGTTATTTATTGCTGATCCTCACAGAGGCCAAGTGTAAAACATGCTACAGAAAAGCATCACTAAAAATCATAAGCGGATAAAAACAAATTACACTGCTGTTCATTTGTAGCGTTGTTGTAATTGTAGTGATGCACTGATACCACCTTTACCTATCATATACGATACTGATACCTGATCCTAAAATGTAGGCAAAGACCAAAAAAGAACAATAATCCATCCTTACTAATTCATAATATCTGACATCTACACAATTAATTTTTTTAATATTTTGGTCAATCTATGTCCTGTGCCACAAATAAAAATGTCTGTTTTAAATGAATGTCATTTACTTGCTAACTTAATACACTGGATTCTTAAGAAGACCTGTTTTTGAACTCACCTCTCCACACACTCTGCCACCAGACCTGCTGTGGACAAAGCACTGTGAACATGAGACAGCCACTTGGAGTTCTCCAGCTTACTCAGCCAGCGGTCCATATTATGAGATGGGTCGCCACATGCTTCTACCAGCTTGATTAAACTCTCTTGCAGCACCTTACCTCTGAAAATGACAGACGCAAAATAAAACAAAGCTTCCTGCAACACTGATCTTAAAGTCTCCATCAATGCAATCACATTTTAAAATTGCTTTTAATTGCTTTTTTATTTCTCCAGTCATACAGGTGTCATACAGCCCTTGCAGCTCAAAGTGTTTCATATGAACAAACAAATAGGACGCTTGTCTAAGTAACAAACACGTCTATATGTAATGAGTACCTCTCCATGTGTCTATGGATTCTCCTCCAGGGTCGGTAGAAGGATTTGGACTCAAACCCTCCTCCTGTCATCCTAGCCTGCTGAGCTTGCTGGGCGGAGCGTGTGTCTACGATGTAACCCAATTCTGATTCGTCAGTCACTGCCTGGAGGAGGAGCTCATCCTCCCTACATCGCTTTCTATTGGCTCCTGTCATGGGTTGGCTGCCACGCATGATCACCTTGAAAACAGTTAAAACTATATTTTATGACCAGTAGTATTGTTTTCATCTCTTCAACTCAATACTTCTGTTTTTTGACTCTTTTCGTTCCATGTTTATCTCAAACTACTAGTGTTGAAAGTCTTCTGTCCTTGTCTAACCACAATGAAACAAGCGTTTTACTGATGATTCATTCTGAGAATGTGGTGATGACCCTAAAACTAGTTTAAATCTGCTCCCAGAGTGGTTTTGATGGAGTCACATCCACATTTGCCAAAGTGAAATGAGTCAGTGTGCAAAATTAAGAAGTGTTAGAGTGTTTTTTTACACAGCTCTCCTCTTCCCCAAAAAAGCTAATAGAGCACAATCTAGATCGTTAAGTACTTACCACAGACTTGTGTACGTGACAGAATAGAACAGATGTGTGACATATTCTCATTTTTGAGATTTCTTGTTCAAAAATGTAATGTGTTGTGCTCTAACACACCACATGTATGTTTTCAAGGGCTTGATATTTAGCTGATGAGATGCATTAAGTATAACATAACAGGAGCAGCAGCAAACTATGCAATGCTTTAGACCAACTGAGCTGCCTATTTGCAATGAATCGTTCATAAGCATGTCCGTGTCTCACCATCCTGTTTCTGTGATGACAGTAGCAGAGCACGGGGAATCTTCCACCCTGTCGGAAACGCGCTGCCTTCACAAGTGTGTCGTCGTCTACAGCCCGGGGTACGATCACGGCACCCGGGTATGATGGACATACGCTGAAATCTGAGTTCACTTTGCTCAGCCTCCACCTGTCCCACTAACCACAATGAACAACATAGAAGCAGAGATGAGAAAAAACAGTGAGCTGCATTACTTTGTAAACAACAGACAACAGTCATCGTGATTAGCAAAAATACTGACCTCCATTCCTCACTGTTATAACTAGAAATATTATTAACAATGTTAACAGCGTTTGCAAGTGTACTGAACTGTGTAAGAAAGACTGTTTATGTCGGGGATATTTAATTAGAATTCAGTAAGGACCGGTCAGAGGAAATTTCTTCAGGCCAAGGTTCCGACTGTCATCATTTCTAATGTGTGTTATGATTCAGTAGCCTAGTATTAGCATCTTATACCATCAGCTACTGAAACACCAACACATCACACATACCGTTCAGTATATTTCAGCATATTTACTGTTTAAATACTGAACTGAATGAATTATTTATAAAACTTCTAATAAATGTTATTTTAATCACTTCAATAAAAACAAGAGCTACATTAAAAAAACAATGCTTTTGAAAAAAGTGCATCTTAAAGTATTTATTTAAAGAAACAATATAAATTATAAAAAACATTATAAATAAATCTTTTTTGAGCACGACGTCTGAATCAGCCTTTCTCTGACTTTCTTTATTCTTCGACTCGATTTATTCTCTGACTCTATTCTAGTGCAGCTGCCTGTCGCTTCGTACCTCGCCTGTGTGTGCGCCACACTCCCGAATCTGGACTGATCTGATTGGCTTAGGAACGCTTTTGGTGATCTTGGAGTGCACGTGATTGGTCTGTGAGTTTACTGCGCTGCAAAGCCCGTATACCGTAAAGACAAGAAAAGTTCTGCTGCTTAAAATAAACACTGTTAACATTAAATTGTTCTCCATAGTTTATCGGTTTGGGTCCACATTGGACTACGTCTGGTTCCAGACCGCGGTCCACCTATTAGTAACATCAGGTTTAGGTGTTAAACTACACCTCTCTTTTTGACTACATGTCTCTGCAGCTTGACGCCTGTGTGGACAAGAGAGCTTAAGAGTGTGGCCTCACATGGCCTTAAATTTCTTAGGCCTGATTTTTTGATTTTCTGGCTACGCTTCATCTCAGCGACTTCTCAGCCTCCATATTACTAAATAAATAAAGTACTGATTATGCCAAATTCAAGAATGAATTTAGATAAATAAGCAGTAAAGGACTAAGGATGAATAAATGAAACAGAGTGGCTGAGAGAACTATAAAGAAAGAAAACAGCGCAGTAGAAGAAAAACAACAGGGGAAGATGGCAAGATTAGGAGTGAAAAAATGAATACGAGAGAAAACTGAGAAGGGTGAGACAAGAGGGTGAGTGGAAAGAATGTGAGAGGGAGCGGATGAGGTCCTAGGGTCAGATACACACAGACACAGACAAGCAGTCAGTCATTCTTAATTAAATAAACAGCACTGTGTATTAAGTTATACATCTTCAGACTTATCATTTATAAACCACTATGAATTATTTAATAACAGTAAAGAAACTAATCTGTAAGTGATAATTGTGAGAGTAATAGTGATAGTTGTGAAAGTAGTTGTGAAAGTGAGGAGTTAATGTGTGGGTCGCAGACAGACACGTACAGTGTAACAGGTTAAAAGACTAACAGAGGATATTCCCTGAAGATTTGCTCCTGCCAACAAGCAAAATGAGCTCAAGCAACAATAAACAGCCTTAATCACAAAAGCATGAGCTGTCAACCGTACAGCACTTCGTTTCCTGTGAGAGGAGGTCTTGCACCAGCTCTCATTCACTTCCTGTGCCAAGCCAACTGCTTCCTGTTTGTCTTCCTTTAGCGTTATGAAACCACGTCTTAAAATGAACAACACCTGCATGTCTTAGTATAAACCTTTGTTCATTTAGAAACACAAGAAAGCATGCCTTTCTATTGGCCAAACCTTTGCATACACTCCTAAGACATACGGATGTTCACGCATTCTAAGTAAAAGCAATGGTTCTATTTACAACCATGCGTTCTATGCAGACACATTTCATGCTTAAATGGTTGTATATAGTTCTGTACAGCACCTTTGAGAAAGGGTCTTCTATGATTACAAGCTTGTCAGGCCTGCATTAATATCGCATCTTATATATTTAAGTGTTTTCATGTGCAAAAATGTAATTACTGACCAATTAAATAACGTTTTAAACCAACATTTTCTTAGGTGCCTGGGACTTTTGCAGAGTATTGCAAAAAGGGAGTGGGCACCTACACATACAACACAGTCAAACTGTGATTAATACCAGCCATAAAGAAACAAAACTGTGCCAAAGTGGATTACAAGTTATATATATATATATATATATATATATATATATATATATATATATATATATATATATATATATATATATATTTATATTTTGTTTATTATTTTATGTGTATTTCAAATCACTCCTTGTACTGATTGGATAAACTGTGTTGGATTATTATTATTATTCATTTGTTTTTATGCCAACATCATACATTCAACCTGACATACTCAAAAAGAAATGGCTGTATGTTGGATGATAACTGTAAATACTGGACTTCCTGGAGGACAGCTTGGAAAACTGTAGATAAAGCTTGGAAAAAGATAGAGTCATACATGTAAAATCCTAATATACTTTTTATGCCCAATAAGTTCACACAGTACTGTACATGCATATATGTGGGTGCAGTGTGTATTAGCTCACCAGTCTCTCTGTTTGTTCGTAGTCTTGCTCTGGGGAGGAGAGACCCCAGGGGTCATTCAGACTGAGCTCACGTGGTCGGTGGAAGAATGGATACATTTCTGCCACACTCTCCAGAGAGGAAAGAGCCTAAAGAAAAACACCCGAATGCACAAACAACAATTAACCTGCAGAAGTTCTCTGAAGGCTCACTGGAGATAACACTGTCCTAGAGTTCAATGGTATTAACCCACTGAACCCTAAAATTATTAAGACTATTAGTATGTGCATGTTCTGATCTGAGCTGATTACGGAAAAATAAAGCAAAGCAAATAATATTTCATGTAGCAGTTCCTTTGAGCTTTCGGAGGCATTAAACAATGGTTTCTTAGTTTTTCTAGAATGGTATAGAAATAACTTTGCCTACATCTTAACAAATTAATTGTTCAGTAATGTTTAAATATCCATGGAATCCTTTTTTTAAGCTGTGGACAAAAAAGCTTAAGACATTCCTTGACGCACATAATATCAGTGACATTATAAAAATTAGAATTTGATAGGAAGTTTTTTAAGCACTTTTTCTAAGTTGAAATCTTAAGAAACATAACAAATCTGTCAATATTAAAAACAAAAGTAGCAACAATAAGCAATGTAGTAGTATAAAAAAGTAGTATAGCAAAACACCCAGAATGGTTCCTTTAAATTAAGTCCTTTCTGAAAGCACTGATAAACAAATTGAACATGTAAACATTTGCCTCATTACTGTGACTGTGCTTTTACAAATCCAATGAAGTCTTTTTTAGCACAACATGTTTGTAAGTGATTAGAATACTTAACTAAGATTGTATAGGTTTCAACTGTAGGAGGGTGTGCTTATTTTTGTGCCTGTTCAGAATCATGAATATAATTACAGTATAATCACAGTTACATGTGCAGTTCCACTTTAAAAAGTAACTGAATTAGGAATCAGTCTATGTACCTCTATAGAGCTGGCAATGTTAAGACACTCTTCCATTCCAGGAATGTCAAACTGGAGAACGCGCAGGTCCTTACACTTAATAATGATAGTACCTGATGAGCCAGTTGTTCTGTATATGGAACACACACACACACACACACATACATAATAAGGCTTTATGCTTTAGGGGATTTCACAGCTTGTAACAAATGTGTACTTGTTCCTTCATAAGCAAGGTGCCTGAAACAAAACATGTATGAGGCAGGAAAGCTCACAACTAGCATGGCTGCAGAAGAGAAAAAGGCATATCTGCACCATCAGGGACTTGTTTCCTTGACATACAGAACAAGTTTTGACCAGTTTAGCACAGCTGGCTAGACAAGCAGGAAGTATAACACAAAGGCTTTGTTTAACCTTTAATCTTGAACAATATAAGATGCTGGCTTTCATGAGAATATTTTAAAGAGAATAAGTCAAGTGAAAGCATGACAGAGACACAGACTTGACCAGCAGGCCTTGTGAGACATGAAGAAGTCAGTACGCTGCTTGGATCTACAAAATGAAAGAGGCAACATAATGTGCTGAAGAGAAAGTTAAAAATTAGTTGAGTCCACTGAGGGTTCTCCTAATGATGCGATACGTAAACAAGCATAGCAGCGCTGCTCAGACCAGAAGTTGCCCTTTTTTTAGCTACACACCTAATTTACAAAATTCTTACACCAAATGTACTCGATCAGCCAAGTTTACTGAAGTTTACTTCTTTAGTTCTGCACTACTATCATTACTATAGAGCAGTGACAGACCATTTACAGTCGCAGTAGTATAATTACAGAGAAATAAATTTTAACCATGTTTTATTATTCATAAATAGCTGAGGTAAATGGTTTCAGATGAGTAACCCATTGCAGGCTGCCTCAGATGATCCACTAAGCTACAACTATGTGTATCCAGTATAACAATGGATGCTACTGAAGACTCTACTATGGTTGTTTTTCTCAGCAGTTATATTGTGCATATTAGTTTGTCAGAAAAATATATTCATATTTTGAAATATAACTCTTGGTGAGGATAAGGAGCTGTAGGGGTGAAAAAAAGAAAATGTTTCTGGGAGCAGAGTTTGTGAATACAACAGCTGGTGAACAGAAAACACAAAAAAAGCTCTTGCTACTTAAACCTTGACTCTTTCCTTTCATTATACTGGTCTCCATCAGAATGTCCATCAAACTGACTGCGATTAATAAAAACACTGACTCCAAGCATTACTACTCATTAGCCGCCGGGCTGGAGTCAAGGAATCAACTCTTTTGGAATAGACTTGCTAGACTTGAACTCTGGTTCTCCGTCAGTACTTTTCCCCAATACAGCAATTATCTGCATTTACTCATTATAGGTGAGTAACTTGTCGATTATCAACAATAGTCCAGGGCTAACACAAAGAGAACATGAATAGGTAATTTTTATTTGATATTTAATTCATATTTAATTGCTTTAATCAAATAATTTAATGAACAATGTACATGTGTACAATGTACATGTGTAGCCCCAATCAAAACATTGCCATAAGTGGTTTTACCTTTAAACATGTAGCAGCTTTTAAATACAATGTTTGATAACATCATAAACTATGATAAAAGATTAGATAATAAGTGTGATAAAAAAAAGACTAAAGAAGCAAACTTGATATATTGGCTAATTGTACATTTAGCTGATATCACACTTGGCGGGACCATTGCTGTAATAAAAACTTAGCCTTGGCCCACATTCACAATAAACATGAGGCTGTAAGATCAACATGAAAGGGCAACTTCTCTCTGCACTCTCCAGAGACGGTAACATGAGCGCTTTGGGACACAGATGTGATTTAGTGCTAGATCAAACCTTTGTCTCTGGCCAGCTTTGGAGTGCTGGGGGTATCCTAGTAGATTCTCAACACTAATGCAGAGAAAGAGCGATGGATAAAAAGTAGTGCATTAGGGCAAAGGGTTAAAGACATTTTAGACTGGACTGTCGTACCGCCATTAGTACACATCACCATATGAGTTAAAAGAAGTGCCTAAGATTTAATTGAACTCATCATTTAAGACTGTGCATGTGACTGGTCCATTTATTACAAAGCCCTTCCTCATAGCTCCGTTCTGCTGGTGTACAGTTTGAGACTGTAGCTCATATGTTAATGCTCAATTAGCGTTATTAATTTCTGACCACAGAACAATTGCTGGACCCTCAACCAAGCAATAACACTGGCACATATAAAAGTAATGATCAATTATGAATGAGGAAGAGGATGGTTAGCAAACTGTGTGTCAAAAGATAGGCTACAGTCTGTAATTGTGTTTTTATATAATGGAGCTATAAGACTGGTGGTGATCTAAAAGTGGTCAACAAGTGGATGGTGAGTGTACTGAACAACTAAAATCTCCCAAACCACATGTACTGCCTGTTTGTAGTTAAGGATTTTTCAGAAGGCAAGCCAAGACCAACATCAGCGTCACTCCCAGCTTATTCATATTTACACATCTAGTGCAATACAGTGTAGAAACGTGTGAGCCCTGATTATCAGTACACACAAAACAGTCTCAGCAAATAAATGTGACTGCAGAAACATGCCATGAGCAAACACTGCATGGTTTTGGCTTAAAGGGCAATTCCAGCAATGTTTACAAAGGTTTTGCAAGAAACCATATTTTGAAGGTGCCACAGAATGGAAAATGTATTTACATTGTCATAGCTTAATAAAGAGAGTTCAGAACTTAGATACCGTGAACCCACACACAAATACCGATCCTTTATAAATGAGTTGATTCCAAAATCCTAAACAGTTGACTCATCAGTATTTACACCCCCAAAATTAACATATGACAACATCGCTACAGCAATATAAAAAAGCAGACTATAAGGAGAACTGTACCATTCCAGGCTGTAAAGAGGACGTTGGTACTTTTTTTAATAGCATTTTCAAGGAACTGAAATATCAGTGGGCATCACTGATGTAAAGGGAAGCCAACTTCAGCTCCCAAATCCTGTGCAACTTTAATTTAAAGTTGCTCGTTTGCACTACACATTTCACCTAGGACAATATTTCGCTCATCGTTTCACCTCGAAGAGACTGAAGAGATGGGCAGTTCCACCTTTATAAACAAACTAAAAACTCTGAATTAAAGCTGCCCAAGATCTAGTTAAAGATGTAGGAGCTAAAGTTGGTTTCCTGTTTGCCACCATATCTGCTGTCACAGTTATATTGTAATCTAGTCTGTACAAGCTGTAATATTTAATAAGACCAACAAGCTGGAACATTTGAAGAAAGCTGGCGAATAGGAAGGCTCATTTAGGGATGAACATCCACCATGTACCGCTGACAGTACCTTTACAGCCTGGAACCGTAGATTTCACATGGTCTGCCATTTTTCTTGATGGTATATATTCTTTGTCGTATATTATTAGGTGTTACTTAAATATTAAGTGTTACTTAATGGTCTAGGACTTTGGTATTGGAACGTTTTACTGTCCTCTTTTGTCAATACAGGATTTATATTTCAAGAAGTAACAACAGTGTTTGAGGTTCAGGTCTATGTACTGAACTCTTCCTATTCAAGTACGACAATGTAGATACAGTTTGGTACCTGAAGGACAGACTGACACCAGGGTTAAAACAATCTATTATATATATATATATATATATATATATATATATATATATATATATATGAAGACATTGCAGTATATGTGGTATATCGTCACCATCCAAAGAAAAACATATAACCTCCATTAAATATCTGCATTTTTGTCTATTTAAATTGTTCTGCATCATTTTAACGTTTACATTGTGTGAAAACATCA
Organism: Megaleporinus macrocephalus; assembly: GCA_021613375.1. Classification (NCBI taxonomy): domain Eukaryota; kingdom Metazoa; phylum Chordata; class Actinopteri; order Characiformes; family Anostomidae; genus Megaleporinus; species Megaleporinus macrocephalus. The sequence goes on along the minus strand of CM038712.1, from coordinate 8,476,278 downwards.
TGGTTAATGGAAGGACTCCAAAATTGCTCTCTTGTTAAGTTTCCAATTTGGAAATTTTTGTAGGAGAGTGATGATATGGCAAATAGTAAAAATATAAAAATATATTATAAAAATGCTAAAACGTGCTAATGCTTGTTCACATCTTGTTACTGCACATGTGGTATTTTGTGAAGGGTTGTGAAGAAACCGATGACTGGTAATGATAGAAGGTGTGTCCTGGATATCACTGACTAAAATTAAAACTAGAAATAAAATGCATACACAGAAATAAAATACAGAAATACTTCTAATTTAAAGAGAAAACAACGGTAACAAATGAATTTGCCACAGAGTGCAGCCAACAAGCCAGCTAACGGTTAACTTAAGGTCGAATACAGAATGAATATAACTTTACTCTGAACTATTAACTCAAAAACCCACAAAACTAGACTTTTATAACCTCGTTTATCCCGTTTTTGTCGGAAACAGGTGCCGTTATTACCTCACCTCTTCTCGACGGCATCTATGTTCCTGAGGAGCAGCAGAAGTTGCCACTCTTTCTCCTCCTTTCTATCCGAAAACAGGAGGTGGTGGCCGGTAACGCACAGGGTTCCCCTGACCGGTGGCTGGAAGGGCAGTTTTAGGAGCACATCTTCGACATTAGCCGTTTTAATAAGCTCTGAAAACTCCATTGTTCTGGAGAGGAGAGCTCACCCACATACTCAGCAGAGCTTCACTTCACGAAACAAGCCGAAACAGCAACCGCTAACGTCTTCCTCTCGCGCACTGCGAGGCAACGATGTGCGCGCACCACCCACAAACTTGTTTTCCCGCCCGCTTTCCGTCAAGTCCCGCCTCCCGCGTTCTGATTGGCTGGAAGTTAATGCTGAGCGGCAGTCCGCCAATCGGATGACAGAAGGAGAACCCGCACAAAAGATACTGACTATCTATATTTATTTATATATTTCTATAGTCTATATTTATTTTTTCAATTATTTGAACACGACAGCTGCTCTATATATCCTGTGAAAATATCATGATGAATGGACCAATAGAAATGCTCCAAAATCACTTTGCACTAAACCTAAATATAAAGAATGTTTCTGTTAGTCAAGTTAACACTTTTAGTATTTTTTGAGACTAAAAGTATTAACTTAGTACTTTAAAAAGCGAATATATATATATAGTTTTTATTTTATTATGGTAAAGTGGTGGGATAGATTATATACTGATATGTTCAGCATATCACTGACTACAATAAACCACAATGTACATTAAAAATGACCAAAAAACAAAAACCAAAAGTCTGGAAACCGCCGCAAAACAAAGGTCGGAAATACAGGAGGCCCTGGGGGGCTTCAAGACCACCTGAATGTCTCAAAATCAGATTTGTTTTGGCGAGGGGTGTCTCTGAAAATAGAAATATCACTATGTTACACATACATACAGATTCAGGGAAAGCTGCCATTGGAGCTAACAATAACAATGATATGGCAAGCTAAAATGGGACCCCTGCGAATACCGAAGAGGGGGCGAAGTCCACACACTGCTTAAAACTTAAAACAAGTTTCCAAGTGAAGCAAAGATGTGTAAAAATTAAAAGCACATTATAACACAAACTAAAACAGGTTAGTATTATAGCCTAATTTAGAGGGCTGGTTTTATTATCACTACTAACCAATCCCGACGCTAGGTGGGCGGGGCTGCTCGAAAACTGGTGGAAAAGAAAACAAGGCACGAAAAGCTCTGAACCTTATTTGGTCCAGTGTCGATGCCTGAAAGTGGGTCTGCAACGTTGGCCAAACACGGACTGGAGCTGGTTGTACACTTACAGCTCACAGTCAGCAGAGAACCAGTTCACTGTAGAGGTGCGGTTAATGCAGCCTGGTCCACTGATAAGAGATTCTAGTTACTTTCGTTTTCGGGCTCAGGCTGATGGAGGGGGTTGGTGGGCTGATCTCTGCAGAGCTGTACAGAAGAAGGAAATAACAGAGTTTCGCAAGGCCTGCAAAACGCTGAGGGATATGAGCTCTGTTGGTTGGTTGGTCATTATTCATCACAGTCATGTTGAGTGTTATCTTGATTTCCAGCTGTGCAACATGTGAGCTTTAGTTGTCTGATGTTCACCTTTAACCCTTTGATGCACAAGCTGAACAAACCCCTTCTAATGCACAACATGGGTTAAACTTGACCTGTATTCATTTCCTATGTTACTGTATGTATTGCTGAGTATCTTTTTGGTAAATCTATTGAAATCAGTTTATTTCATTATTATGTTACAAGAATTTATTAAAAAGCTTGTTTTTGATTCTTCTATTCATATTTTAATTTTTATTTATTTACTTATAAATAATAAAATATTGTTTGTAAATATGTTCCTGACTGCAAATGTTTACAAATATCTATCAAATTCAATAGTGACCACATAAGGGTTAATTTTGGCCCATGTCTTGCGTTGGAAGGGCAAAAAAGTAAAAATAATAAAATTGAAATCAGGATTTGTGATAATCAAAATCAAATAAATTGAGGAATTCATAGAAGCTTGAATAATTAAATTAATTTATTGCATGGATATAAAAAATAAAATCTCAGTCGGGTCACTTCTGAGCCGGGTTGTGCATTCATTGTTTAATGATTTGTATTATTATGTTGCAGATTTATATTTTTTAGTTGTGTATTTGTGTATTTGTGTGCTAGAGAATAACAACAATGCATAGGCCTATCTGTCTCCAACGGACAATACTTGGTGAAAGTCAAGCACCTCTAGGTCCATCCAGAGACATAGCCAAGGGGTGGCCAGGGTGACCATTGTCATACTAGAATGAAACATGAACACCTTAGTGAGTGGCCAGCTACACTATATTGCTAAAAGTATTCGCTCGTCTGTCTTCACACAGATTTGAACTTGAGTGACGTCCCATTCTTAATCCATAAGTTTTAATAAGATGTCGGCCCAACCTTTGCAGCTATGACAGCTTCAACTCTTCTGGGAAGGCTCTCCACACGGTTTAGGAGAGTGTTTATGGGAATGTTGGACCGTTCTTCCAGAAGCTCATTGGTGAGGTCAGACACTGATGTTGGACGAGAAGGTCTGGCTCACAGTCTCCGCTCTAATTTATCCCAAAGGTGTTCTATCAGGTTGAGGTCAGGACTCTGTGCAGGCCAGTCAAGTTCTTCCACACCAAACTCGCTCCTCCATGTCTTTATGGAGCCGCTTTGTGCACTGGTGAGCAGTCATGTTGGAACAGGAAGGGGCCGTCCCCAAACTGTCCCCACAAAGCTGGGAGTATGAAATTGTCCAGAATCTCTTCTGAAGCATTAAAAGTTCCTTTCACTGGAATGTACAATGCTGTCAGACAAGTACCATTCTCCTGGCATCCGCCAAACCTAGACTTGTCTGTCGGACTGCCAGACAGAGAAGCGTGATTGGTCACTCCAGAGAACGCGTCTCTACTTCACTGAGTCCAGTGGCGGTGTGCTTTACACCACTGTACGATTGTGCTTGGTGCTGTATACTTGGATGCAGCTGCTCGGCCATGGAAGCCCATACCATGAAGCTCTCTACGCTCTGTTCTTGAGCTGATGTGAAGGCCACATGAAGTTTGGAAGTCTGTAGCATTTGACTCTGTAGAAAGTTAGTGACCCCGCGTTGCCATTGTACAAGTGTCATTCCCAGTCGCTTGGACAGGTGGCATCCTATCATGGTACCACGCTGGAGTTGCACTGAGTTGCACTGAGCTCCTGAAAGAGACCCATACTTTCACTAATGTGTGTAGAAGCAGTCTGCATGACTAGCTGCTTGGTTTTTTACACCTGTGGCCATGAAAGTGATTGGAACACCTGAATTGAATGATTTGGATGGGTGAGTGAATACTTTTGAGCATAATGCTGGGGGGCTTTATACCCCTCTTGCCCACGCTCGGCATTCACTGGTTGGATCCCCTGAACCAACAGCACATGAATGAAGTGCCCTGGAGTAACTGACCACCAACCGCTCCACGGATGCTGTGGATAGGGCTGACAACTGCTCCGGGCAGGTGTGCGTACTGCCCCCTAGAGTGTGTTTGTGGGTGTTTCAGTGCATGAGTGGATAAAATTTCTCTGTGGCAAATATTTCAAAATTATAGTTCTAATTATGTCTTATTCTATAGTTACTTTACAGGCTCAGCACAGTGAACTAGAGTGGTGATTGAAACCCTTTTTCTATATTTCTGCACAAATATGATATATATATATATATATATATATATATATATATATATATATATATATATATATATATGTGTGTGTGTGTGTGTGTGTGTGTGTGTGTGTGTGTTTAAGCTATTTGATTACATGAGTTAGAACCCAATAAATAATAATAATAATAATAATAATAATAATGATAATAATAAAAATAGTGTGTACAGATTATATATAAACTTTATGCAGCCATGTGTTGCTGATTTTCTTTTTTTTATATAAATGAACACATAATCTCATAATCTTAAAATCTCATAATGATAGTATTATATATGTTGAAGTACACTTACAATGAATCAACAAAATATGGTATTTGACCATATGACAAAATAGCAGCTTTACAGGAGAGGTCATATTTTCACTTTTAATGTAAGTCAATGGAACCAGAAATTTTTCAAGCAATTTGGCAGTATTTATATATTCAGCTGTCGTGTTCGAATGATTAGAAAAATAAAAATTGACAAAAATGGAGATTTCTTAACAAAGTTTTGCTACTCGTCTATAAAGCTCCAAACAATCTAGCACCAGTTTACATCACAGAATCTCTGTTTATGTGCCAGCTGGAGATCTTAGATCTGCAGACACTGACCTTCTGCACAAACACCTTCAGTAAAACACAAAGAACCTGGAGAGACTCTTTCAGCTCTTCTGCTTCTAAACTGTGGAGCTCAGTTCTAACCCTTATTAGCTCAGTGCTTATTTTAAATAAACATTTAACTCCACATTTAAAACTCCAAACATCTTCTTGGTACTTATATATCTGATTCAAGTCTTTGGCTTATTAAAACTCTGGTATTTCTGTTATTACAGATGAAAACTGTATGTAAGACACAAAAAAAAAAAAAAAAAAAAAAAAAAAAAAAAAAAATATATATATATATATATATATATATATATATATATATATATATATATATATATATATATATATAAAACTGAGTTTACATAACATCTTTACATACTTCTAAGCATTTATTTGAATACTCATATTTCATAATGCAGTATGAAGCTCAGTGGTGTAGTGGTTAGCACTGTCGCCACTGTCGCCTCACAGCAAGACGATCTGGGCCTTCACCCAATGATGCTGGGATTGGCTCCAGCCCACCCGCGACCCCGACTAGTGGGATAAAGTGTAAGATAATGAAAGGATGGATGGATCATGTCCACTGTGTTGCAGTACCAGACTTTAACCAACAGATGGAGGCACTGAAAAACAAACCAAATACTGAATTAAATTTGAAATTAAATGTTAAAATTTGAAACGTAAAGCCAACAAACTCAACTAAAAGTTCATCCTATAAAACTTTTATCAAGCTCAACTCAAGTCTGTGCTCACTGAGCTAAATAACTTATGAATGTGTAGCATGCAAATAATATTAACCCATCATTCTAATTAGCTGAAGATGCAAGTCCTCATTATATATTATTATATGAAATGTAATTTCTAATATTAAACCACCTTCATTCAATTATTCTTTATGGTTTATAAATTATTTATTGTTTTTGACCTTTAAATATTTACACATGTACATGAAAATTCCCGAAATATCAAAACCTCGGACATCCCCCATCCTAGCCATATGTCCCTTTAAGCCTTACAAATATGAATGACATTGTTAGTACATTTTACAAACATTTTTTTATATTATTTTATAAATTGTTAGTCTGGATTTTCCAAAAATCCACATTAAATATATCATAATGTATGTTTGCCACAGAGACAGAGATGTTTTGTTCATTCACGAACACAACAACACAAAACATATCTTCTCTCTATCTCTACAGCAGAGAACGAAATATTCCTTACTGTCCATTTCTATTGGTCCATTCATCATGAAACTTTCACAGGATACAAAGAACAGCTGTCGTGTTCAAATTAATATTTAGACAACAACTATATATGCTCATTGCTCTCCAAAGAAAAACTGCTTATAAATGCTTATAAACATTCTGTTCTGGTTCCATTAACTCTCAGTCAAAGTAAAGTATGTAGAATATGTTGTGGGCCTGAATGTAATTGAATGTAATTTATCTACATGACTTACTGAGTTTAATTAATTTACATGAGGTAAGGAATCTGGTTCCATCTCACTTCATTCCCAGGGCTTAATTTCCCATAACACCCCTCACCAACAGGTCACAATTGTCTGCCCACGTCCAATCACGGAAGCTCCTCAATGGAGTACTAGTTTCACACACTAGTTTTTGTTCCAACTCTTTTGGAACCTCTCTGGGTAACGGTGGAGGAAACACCTGTCCACGAAACACCTGGAAACACAGGAGGGGTTACAGATACGGGCCAGGTGGGAGGTGGAGACACTAGGAGGACATGACCAAACAGAACCACACGGAAGAGACGTAAACACAAGCGCATGGACTTGACAGGACATAAACAGGCGGACGAGGATGGGCAGGGCTACTACCAGAGAGAGAGAGAGAGAGAGAGAGAGAGAGAGAGAGAGAGAGAGAAAGAGAAAGAGAGTGAGAGAGTGAGAAAGAGAGTGAGAGAGAGAGAGGAGAGTAAGAGAGAGAAAGTGAGATTGAGAGAGAATGACAGAGAGAGAGAGAGAAAAAGAAAAAGAGAGAGACAGTGAGAGAATGAAAGAGAACGAGAGAGAATGAGAGAAAGGGAATAGAGAGAGTGAGTGAGAGAATGAAAGAGAAAGAGAGAGACAGTGAGAGAGAGAGAGTGAGTGAGAGAAAGAGAAAGAGAGAGACAGTGAGAGAGAGAGAGAGAGTGAGAGAAAGAGGATAGAGAGGGAGAGAAAGAGAATAAAGAGAGAGAACAAGCGAGACAATGAGAGAAAGAGAGAGAGAGAGAGAGAGAGAGAGAGAGGGGACATGGAGTCCACTCTCACTAATCCAGTCATTAATTATTAATTTCCTATTCATTGTACATTGTGACACATACCACAGTTTAAATCCCCAAAACCACTAGTTATAGATTTAGTTCTTTTTGTTCACTTCATCTGCTTTTTCTCTCTATGATGAACTAAGAATGAGGTTCTCATAGACAGTATTTATTTCTAACACTGTTTCTTTACTGTTTCTTCACATTCTTACGCTTTTACTTGATGATCATATTCAGTGACCTCTCAAAGAAAGATCTGAGGAAATCCATGATTTTGTTCTTTAACTTCATATCTCCTAGAACTTTCTCAATCAAGGTATCCACACAAAACCAGACAAATTCCTCAATAAACTTCCAAACCCCAGCACAGAGTTTCTCTTTCGTTTCAGGTGTCAGCTCCTTGAGGACGTCGATTAGATGTTTAGAACTGTTGCTCAGGCAAATCCCCAACACAGCTCCTGCAGCAGCACCTAACAAGTTGAAAAACAGAGCAAGTTCAGGGTTCTATTGAGAACCAGTGATTTAATGCATGTCAACATGCCACGAAGGACTGTGTTGCATACCTGCCACTATTCCAACACCCCCACCAATAAGCAGCCCAACACCAGTGCAGGCTATTCCAATGACTGCTCCTTTGGCCGTGTCTGCCACATTCACCTCCAGTTGTTCCTTTGCTGCCAAGGTGTATAACATTTGCATGATTTGTTTGGAGGGTACTGCCATTGTCCTGCCTGTGAAAATGTTACATCACAGAAGTTTCATACAAATGTTACATACAAGTTGAAGTTATGTAGTTAGGAATTAATAAAGCCCGGTCAGTAATGGTAAGTCTTCTCCAGCTCATCCCAAAGACCTTCAATGGGGTTATGATCTGAGCTCTCGGCTCATGCTGACACATTCAGTAAAATTCTTCTATTTCTGTTGGCAACTGAGAATCTTTCAAATAGTTTAAACACTCAGAAAGTATAGAACATGTCTGAATGTACTGTAACACCTCAAGATGAGATTTGCAAATCATTGCATTCAGCAGGTAAACAGTACATGAACTGTGTATATAGAACAATTCCATTAACAATACAACACCCAGGAGAGTTCATTGCCTCTTATAGGAGCTGAAACTGAATAAGGAGGTTTTCCTGGATGTCAGTGAAGGCATTGGCTCTTTTTTCACTGGATGGAGAGATGATTCTTCTTGGTGGTCCCAGCTTATTTCTGGGGGAACAATGTTCACCCCAGCCTAACTGTAGCCGTACCCCTAATAGGAGCACTACTGTAGTTGTACACCTACAGACTTTAGTCCATCTCTTTCACTGTATACTCTGTTATTCAATAGTCAGGACCCCACAGGACCACCACAGAGCAGATAGTATTAGGGAGGTGGATCATTCTCAACACTGCAATGACACTGACATGGTGGTGGTGGTGGTGGTGTGTTAGTGTGTGGTGTTGCCTGTTGCCCTTTTTATGCCCGTTTCATGATGTGCAGACCAAAAAACCAATAGTGTCACTGACTGATATTAAAAAGTATTTTTCTCCAGTGAAGTTTTAAAAAAGTTTCTTAAAAAACGTTTATTTTTAAAACAGTAAATATCCTGGTTGCTATGTAATTGTGAGTTCATTGAACTTTCATCCGCCCATCCATTATCTTCCGTTTTATCCCACTAGTCGGGGTCATGGGGGTGCTGGAGCCAATCCCTGCGTGTCCCATGGACAGGTCGCCGATCCATGGCATGGCCTCACACCTACGGGCAATTTAGAGTGACTGATCCACCTAACATGCATGTGTTTGAACTGTGGGAGAAAACCTGGAGTACCTGGAGGAAACCCACTCAAACACAGAGAGAACATACACACTCCACACAGAACCACCCGGACTGGGAATCCAACCCAGATCATCTTACTGTGAGGAGACAGTGCTGAACACTACACCACCATACTAACCACTACACCACCATACCAACCACTACACCACCATACTAACCACTACACCACCATACCAACCACTACACCACCATACTAACTACTACACCACCGTACTAACCACTACACCACCATACTAACCACTACACCACCATACCAACCACTACACCACCATACTAACTACTACACCACCGTACTAACCACTACACCACCATACTAACAACTACACCACCGTACTAACCACTATACCACCTTACTAACCACTACACCACCATACTAACCACTACACCACCATACTAACCACTACACCACCATACTAACCACTACACCACCATACTAACTACTACACCACCATACTAACCACTACACCACCGTACTAACCACTACACCACCATACTAACCACTACACCACCATACTAACTACTACACCACCATACTAACCACTATACCACCTTACTAACCACTACACCACCATACTAACCACTACACCACCATACTAACTACTACACCACCATACTAACCACTATACCACCTTACTAACCACTACACCACCATACTAACCACTACACCACCATACTAACTACTACACCACCGTACTAACCACTACACCACCGTACTAACCACTACACCACCATACTAACCACTACACCACCATACTAACCACTATACCACCTTACTAACCACTACACCACCTTACTAACCACTACACCACCGTACCAACCACTACACCACCATACTAACCACTACACCACCTTACTAACCACTACACCACCGTACTAACCACTACACCACCTTACTAACCACTACACCACCATACTGACCACTACACCACCATACTAACCACTACACCACCATACTAACCACTACACCACCGTACTAACTACTACACCACCGTACTAACCAGTACACCACCATACTAACCACTACACCACCATACTAACCACTACACCACCATACTAACTACTACACCACCGTACTAACCACTACACCACCGTACCAACCACTACACCACCATACTAACCACTACACCACCATACTAACCACTACACCACCATACTAACCACTACACCACCATACTAACTACTACACCACCATACTAACTACTACACCACCGTACTAACCACTACACCACCATACTAACCACTACACCACCATACTAACTACTACACCACCATACTAACCACTATACCACCTTACTAACCACTACACCACCATACTAACCACTACACCACCATACTAACTACTACACCACCATACTAACCACTATACCACCTTACTAACCACTACACCACCATACTAACTACTACACCACCGTACTAACCACTACACCACCATACTAACCACTACACCACCATACTAACTACTACACCACCATACTAACCACTATACCACCTTACTAACCACTACACCACCTTACTAACCACTACACCACCGTACCAACCACTACACCACCATACTAACCACTACACCACCATACTAACCACTACACCACCGTACTAACCACTACACCACCTTACTAACCACTACACCACCATACTGACCACTACACCACCATACTAACCACTACACCACCATACTAACCACTACACCACCGTACTAACTACTACACCACCGTACTAACCAGTACACCACCATACTAACCACTACACCACCATACTAACCACTACACCACCATACTAACTACTACACCACCGTACTAACCACTACACCACCGTACCAACCACTACACCACCATACTAACCACTACACCACCATACTAACCACTACACCACCATACTTACCTCTACACGACCGTACTAACCACTACACCACCGTACTAACCACTACACCACCATACTAACCACTACACCACCATACTAACCACTACACCACCATACTTACCTCTACACGACCGTACTAACCACTACACCACCGTACTAACCACTACACCACCGTACTAACCACTACACCACCATACTAACCACTACACCATTGTACTACCAGTTGATTGAACTTGAAATAGTAAATTAACAATATGTAAAACATGTATTACTGTTCTATAATAATAATAATATAGTACAGCTCTGTGTACATGATGGAGAGCAATAACTGTTTAGTTCTGGTCACTTAGCGTACACACCTGTTTGTTGTGCACTTGAAACAGAGAAAGTCACCTCCAATAAGAACATGCAATTATTAGTCTTGAAATGGTTGGAATTAAAACTAGGAGATCAAATCTCACACGTCTGTGGTATTTAGCAACTACTCAACTTTTAGTTCTTTATACTTGAAAGTGTTCTTACCTTAGTAGGTTCTTGGTTGTATGTGTGAGTGAACAGGATTCTGATCAGACAGCTTTTAACAGCAACTGGAATCAGTCTTCATATTTATAGGGTCAATTCAACCAATCAAATAAGCACAAGCAGTCATGTGCAAATGTTTGCGTGGCTCTGGTCAAATGACATGTTTTGTTGATTTTCTTAGTGAAGGTAACACATCCTCCACATTTACTGTCATAGCTCTTTTCACTTAGTAACATAGTGAACATAGCTGAGCAATTAGACTGTAAAATAATTCCAGCAGATTAAATACCTGGGTACAGGTGGAGGCTTACTTCTTTGAATCCAACAGTTTTCAAGTAAAGTGAAAGTGAAAGTGTGGTGAATGAACCTGGGTGTATACATGCAATGTCCTCTGAAAGTACTGCATGGCAAGGCTAATTCTTTTGAATTTGGGTTTGAGATCAAAAGTTAAATATGAGATGATAGATTAGCATTTCAGCTTTTATTTACTGATATTTACATACAGATGTGTTAAACAACAACCTGAAATCCGGCACCTTGAACCCACCAGTTTTTTAAAATATATTGTGCAGAAATATTGGAACCTGTATATCTTGTTCTGCAGGTATGTTATAATAATTTTAACTATTAATAATTCTATACATCTACTCTTGCCCCGAGCTCTGGGCTTCACCTGACGAATAAGTTTGTGGTTAAAAAGGATAAGCCCGGGTGATGCTTGGAGAGCTGTCTAGGGGAGGAAAGCAGGCTATTTTGAAGCTGAGAAATGAGCCATTGCACAAGCTCCAAAACATCAGTGACCATGCCATCAACTTCTTTAGCCTGAAGGTATCTCCAGCCATAATAATAATAATAATTTGAAAACAGAAAGAAAGAGACCATACCACATATCACTGACCAATAATATTGTCTAAAAAAATGTATAAAGTTTCTTTTTATTCCTAGTCTAAATTTTCTACCAGTGTGTCTTTTCCTTTCAACAGCACTTAATTATTATTTGGGCACTGAAGACACAACCTCATTAGGTTTTGAAAGTGAAATTAAAAAGCACCCGCACATGCAGGATATGGCTGGACTTTGATATGTTGAAATAAGCATAGACGTTCCTGATAAAGACAGGAACGAAAGGGAAAGTTATGTATCTGAATACCCCACCAAGTAATGGGTGAGGGGGGCCTATCTTTTGGCCGCCATCTTGAAAGCTGCAATATTGGATCAAGGGCAAGTTTTCCATTGGAAAGGTGGTCTTGTAGCAAATTAAAGAAGACCAGAATTGGCTCAGAAATTGATCAGTGCAATCAGATTTACAACATCTCTTGTGGTTTAAACGTTATCAACACAGAAAGTTGCAACAACCACCACATAGAACAACATGTTGTTTAATGTGGTGGTTGTTGCAACTTTCTGTGTTGTTTCTAAAATAAAATGGTGTCCTGACACTTTTGATTCATGCTGTATATTTGTAGGTAGATTTTTTGTATATAGTTCTGCTGTGAGATTTATTTATCTATAGCAGGGGTGCACAATACGTCAATCGCGATCTACTGGTTGATCGCAAAGGTAGTGTGGGTAGATCGCATGGTATTAAAAAAAAAAGTCTATCATCCGTCCTTGCTATAAATTTGTCACTTGATTGACATATAGGGCAGCCAGTCAGACATCTGACTTTTTGAAACATGGGTCAATTTTTCTCTTTTGAAATTAAGAATAGGTTTAAAAAAGAGTAAAGGAGCTGGACCAGCAAAAGAAGCCTAAAACGTACCATTTCCATACGGAGTGGGAGGAGGACTTTTTTCACGGACTGTTCATAAAAACTACGACACCGACTTTCCTCCGAAAAGCGAGCTGAGAAGGAGAAAGAACTAAAATCCCAGTTGTCCGGACAGCAGTCATGTTTCTCACAGCCTACTACAAAAGCCAAGGCAGCCACCGAATCATCATTCCGGGTGAGTCACCTCATTGTCAAGATGGAGAGATGGTAAAAGACTCGTTTGTTGAAGCAGCTGACTCGTTGTTCCGAAACAAATCAGAAATACTGTCTTCGATCAAAGCTCTCCAGCTATCTAGAACCACAATTACACGGCTCAGTCATGGCCGAAGATTTTACCCAGCAACTTTGGAAGGACATGGCAGATTACGAGTGTTTCTCACTGCAGATGGACGAGTCTACAGACGTGAGTGACACAGCCCAGTTGTGCATTGCTATTCAAATGGTGTTTACAGATATATATATATATGTATATATATATATATATATATATATATATATATATATATATATATATATATATATATATATGTATATATAATAGGTAGATCATTTTGACTTAGTCATTAGATAAGTAGCTTCCTTGCTGGAAAAGCTATATCTATATCTATAGCTATATCTATCCAAGGGCGTAGAATAAGCATGGACGGAAGTAATGTGTCCCCACCAATAATTTGATTCCCTCCAAAAAAAAACCCTATCTGTCAACATCTGATTAACCTAGAGATACAGAAAGGGGTAAATCACGTTCTCTACTCGAGTCCTACCTCCCCGTAACACATACGGCCAGTGTGATTGGCTGTGCTGCTGTTATGTGAGACTCTGTAGCTACGTTTGGAAGGAGAGCTTTCCAGTCATATGGGAGACTCACTGTGCAACTCAGGTGCAACGTGGGAGACACATGGGTGTGAAAAGCGAGTGAGGATGGCAGCAAAAAAGAAGAGGGTGGACATAAGGAGCTATATTATCTATCTATCTATCTATCTATCTATCTATCTATCTATCTACCTCAGTGTGAATTTGCTGCTCTCCGCTCTCTGTTGTTCACATATCATCCCATCCTTTTTGGATTTGAGGTTTGAGTGATTGTTAAAATTAAATGTTGTATCTCTTCAAAATTTCTGATTCATTTTTTGGAAACTCGTGTCAGGACTTGTTTTTTGACTATGCTAGATGGACAATTGGCTGCAGCTGCCTTTTCAATAAGCGGTGTTTCAGAGTAATTACGCACCCACCCAGTTTCGCCCAGCATACTTTCACTATGTCTTTGTTCGAAAGGCCCAGCAGGTGACATAAACCCGCCTCTTCATATGTGCTTATATGATTGGTCGAATGGCTCATTAACTTGGAAGACAGATTCCAGCTCTCCAATATAGGAAGCTTGTTCGATTACACCTACGACTGCGAGCCTATACAGGTAAGAACACCTTTGTAAGACCCTACAACAACTGGAGAACAATTTCAATGGAGTGATAGTTATATTAGATAGTTATCTAGGCTGGGTGCAGAGTTAAGTCATATTACAGTGTGCCACACTGACCTGGCCTTGTGTGCTATGGAGAAAACACTAACCCTTCCCAAACAGATAACTACTGGGGCAGATGAGATCTTCAGCAGGAGCTGATTATGGGTGGAACTCTTTGAGTAAGAATGTAGTAATTCATGTTTTTCTTAATGCTGCGTGTGGACTTTCATATTATCTCGTTTCTGTAGGCAGGACCATGGGCTCATGCTCAGATGACATCATGCAACTGATCTACGACTTGGTAAAAAATGAAAGGGGGAAGGCAGTGATGAAGAATGCGGCCAGGGCATCAGCCATAGTAGGGGCCTCCACTGGTGTTGGAGCGCTACTTGGTGGCCCTGTAGGATTAGCAGCAGGTGTGTTTCACTACATTGCACAAACCCCTGTAGATATTTCTGTATAGTTGTATGTAAATGCTTGTATATCTCCAGTCCAATGTGTGTGTATGTGTGTATACAGTGAAATCTTTATTTTGATGTATTTCTTAGGTAGTGCTGCAGGAACCGGGTTGGCGCTTTGGATGAACAAGACTTCCGAGTCTCTAATCGACGTCCTGAAAGACCTAAAGGCTGAAGAGAAAGAGCTGCTGTGTTCTGTGTTCTTACATACTGAAATAATTCAGTTGATTCAGTCATTTCTTGAGAGCTTAAAATGAAAGTGAATTAATGACAACAAAAGCACACGCTTGGGGAATAAGGAGTGTTGAATCAGAAGCGATCGGCCAGAAAACAATCTTTTTTAATAACATTATAAGCAGATAATGTGGGTTAAGTTTGGTTTTCTTAAGTTATTTTGATCTGAACAGCATTACAGTAATCTGGTGATGGAGAAGTGATGCTACAATAAATATGTAGGACCACTATTGCAGTTAGGCACCTATGTTTATTTCTAATCTTAAAGTACTCATGATTTGTATTATACATAGTGAGGATGATGATGAGGTTAAGAAAACATGGGCCTCTATGTGGGACTAAGCTATATTTATACATTAAAGGTGAGCAAAAATGTATTACTGATAGCTAATACTGATACTAAGTGATTGTAAGAGACATAGACAGCGTTGTAGTGGCAGACTGAGCTATATGCTGGGTTGGTTAGTGAATTAGGTTGACCGGAGCTGTCCATATCATGTGGCTCAGCAGTGAAGAGGTTAATGCTTTTCTTTTGCACCTCGAATACGAAGCCAATACGAAGTTCAGTTGTATTTAGTTGTGTTTTACTTGTTTAAATGTACTAAACGTAGCGCAGGGCAGCTGAAGGGTCCTGTATCAGCCATGGTAATGCCAGAGAGCTGTGGAACATCTGTTTTTATTGTTTTTTATTTTTCTATTTAAGTTGAATACGGCACCTGCCTTATATCCTGTGAAAATTTTACAAAGATTGGATCAATAGAAATAAAACGTGTCCGCAACGTTTGATAAGATGCATAAGCCACAAAAATGTGACTAATTGTGTTTACAAAGCTGAAAACTAGTAATATTAAAAGAGTTCTTGTTAATATTTGAACTGCTGTTCCATTTTTTTAATCAGTGCACAGTCAATTTCCCATTTCTGCACTGACCAGCATCACAGCTACATCTCCCCTATATTTCATTCACCTTATCACTCTTTCACTCACTCATTATCTTTTATTCACTCATTCACTCTCTTTTACTCGTTTACTCACTCTTTCACTCAGTCATTCATTATTTTTCACTCACTCATTATCTTTTACTCACTCACTCACTCTCACTCAGTCATTCATTATTTTTCACTCACTTATTATCTTTTATTCACTCATTCACTCTCTTTCACTCGTTTACTCACTCTCACTCAGTCATTCATTATTTTTCACTCACTCATTATCTTTCACTCGCTTACTCACTCTCTTTCACTCAGTCATTCATTATTTTTCACTCACTCATTACCTTTTACTCACTCGCTCACTCTCTTTCACTCGCTTACTCACTCTCTTTCACTCTCATTCATTATTTTTCACTCACTCATTACCTTTTACTCACTCGCTCACTCTCTTTCACTCGCTTACTCACTGTCTTTCACTCAGTCATTCATTATTTTTCACTCACTCATTATCTTTTACTCACTCGCTCACTCTCTTTCACTCGCTTACTCACTGTCTTTCACTCACTCATTCATTATTTTTCACTCACTCATTACCTTTTACTCACTCGCTCACTCTCTTTCACTCGCTTACTCACTCTCTTTCACTCAGTCATTCATTATTTTTCACTCACTCATTACCTTTTACTCACTCGCTCACTCTCTTTCACTCAGTCATTCATTATTTTTCACTCACTCATTATCTTTTACTCACTCACTCACTCTCTTTCACTCGCTTACTCACTGTCTTTCACTCACTCATTCATTATTTTTACTCACTCATTCACTCGCTCACTCTCTTTTACTCACTCACTCATTATCTTTTACTTACTCGCTCACTCTTTTTCACTCACTCACTCACTCTCTTTCACTCAGTCATTCATTATTTTTTCCTCATTCACTTGCTTACTTTCTTTTACTCACTCACTATCTTTTACTCACTCGCTCACTTTCTTTCACTGATTCATTATTTTTAACTTTTTTTTAACTCACTCGTTCAATCGCTCACTCTCTTTCACTCACTCACTCATTATCTTTACTTACTCGCTCACTCTCACTTACTCATATACTATTTTTTACTCATTCATTCGCTCACTGTCTTTTACTCACTCATTCACTCTCATGTGCTCATTCATTATCTTTTACTCGCTCACCCACTCTCACTCTCTCACTCATTATCTTTTACTCACTCGCTCACTCTCTTTCACTTACTCATTCATAATTTTTTACACACTCATTCACTTGCTCACTGTCTTTTACTCACTCGCTCACTCTCTTTCACTCACTCACTATCTTTTACTCACTCGCTCACTTTCTTTCACTCACTCACTCACTCACTCTCTTTCACTTATTCATTATTTTTAACTCACTCATTCAATCGCTCACTCTCTTTCACTCAATCACTCAATCATTATCTTTTACTTTCACTTGCTCACTCTTTCACTTACTCATTTATTATTTTTTACTCACTCATTTACTCGCTCACTGTCTTTTACTCACTCACTCACTCTCAGTCCTTCATTATCATTTACTCACTCACTCTCTTTCACTCACTCACTCACTCATTATCTTTTACTCACTTGCTCACTTTCTTTCACTTACTCATTCATTATTTTTTACTCACTCATTCACTCACTCACTATCTTTTATTCACTTGCTCACTTTCTTTCACTTATTCAATATTTTTAACTTTTTTAACTCACTCATTCAATCACTCACTCTCTTTCACTCATTCACTCATTATCTTTACTCACTTACTCACTCTCTTTCACCCATTCATTCATTATTTTTTACTCGCTCATTCATTCACTCACTGTCTTTTACTCACTCACTCACTCACTCACTCTCACTCGCTTATTCATTGTCTTTTACTCGTTCACTCACTCTCACTCATTCATTATCTTTTACTCACTTGCTCACTCTCTTTCACTTATTCATTATTTTTTACACACTCATTCACTTGCTCACTGTCTTTTACTCACTCGCTCACTCTCACTCACTCACTATCTTTTACTCACTCGCTCACTTTCTTTCACTCACTCACTCACTCACTCTCACTTATTCATTATTTTTAACTCACTCATTCAATCGCTCACTCTCACTCAATCACTCACTCATTATCTTTTACTTTCACTTGCTCACTCTCTTTCACTTTCTCATTTATTATTTTTTACTCACTCATTTACTCGCTCACTGTCTTTTACTCACTCACTCACTCTTACTCCTTCATTATCATTTACTCGCTCACTTACTCTCAATCACTCACTCATTATCTTTTACTTTCACTTGCTCACTCTCTTTCACTTTCTCATTTATTATTTTTTACTCACTCATTTACTCGCTCACTGTCTTTTACTCACTCACTCACTCTTACTTCTTCATTATCATTTACTCACTCACTGACTCTCACTTACTCATTTATAATTTTTTACTCACTCATTTACTCGCTCACTGTCTTTTACTCACTCACTCACTCTTACTTCTTCATTATCATTTACTCGCTCACTGACTCTCTTTCACTTACTCATTTATAATTTTTTACTCACTCATTTACTCGCTCACTGTCTTTTACTCACTCACTCACTCTTACTTCTTCATTATCATTTACTCGCTCACTGACTCTCTTTCACTTACTCATTTATAATTTTTTACTCACTCATTTACTCGCTCACTGTCTTTTACTCACTCACTCACTCTCACTCCTTCATTATCATTTACTTGCTCACTTACTCTCACTCACTCACTCATTATCTTTTGCTCACTTTTACTCACACACTCACTCATCTTTCACTCACTTGCTCTCCCACTCACTCATTATTTGTCACTCACTCATTATCTTTCACTTACTCACTGATTTTTCACTTACTCACTCACTCATTCATTCATTATCTTTTACTCACTCAGCTTTTGAGAGTTCCAGTTCTTTTTAGGGAATCATTTTCCAGGACATCGTCAATCACATGGAATGTGTAAAGTGGGAAGCCCATGTTAAGATATGATTAATGATTCATTCTGGAATTTTATTAAGACAAGTTTTTCATGGATTTTATTTTTTGGCTAATTGAAAAGTTATGTTTCAAAATTAGTATTGTTCAGTAAGAGTGCCTTAATGAGAATAACATGCTTTTGTAATCTAATTACAGGACCGTATCACTTTAGGGGAACACAACCTAACAGGTACCCCACAAATAATTTCTTAATGAAATGTCTTTAAATTCTGTTTACTTGATCTATTTCGTTTCGTTCATTTGTGTGGCAAACCTATTGACCAATAAGCTTCATTCCATGCCTCCAAAATACAAGCTAATAGACTAGATAAGGTAATGCCCTCGTTGACCCACCCAGACCCCGAGGGCTTCGTAAGAGTTATACGATAGCAGACAATGTCAAATGTCTCATTAATATTATGTGAACGCCATCTTCTGTCTCTGTCCCCCATCACTGCGGCATCTCTTGATATAGAGGAGGTCTTTAACAGGGCGGAGTGGTGGCAACTGCTTGCTGCCTGCTTACTCTGAGTCCCATCAAAGTATGTTGTCATTGACCATGTTGTTACAAAGCAGCTTTACAGAAATTTGAAAACAGACACATATATATATATATATATATATATATATATATATATATATATATATATATATATATATATATATATATATATATATATTGTTATATTGTTCTCCCTTTTATACTCACTTATTAGTAGAATGTTTTTCAGCTGTGCATCACAATTGAGCAAGAGTGTCCAAACAACCAATTACTTGGATTGGTGGCCGTACCAGGAGATTTAGACAGAGGACTGAGAATTGCTGATAATAGAACTATATGTAAAATAAGGCTCTATACAAAAATAGACTTCAATACAAACATTTTTATTCTTTAAAAATCATCTGATACACATTAATTGTGAAATGGACAGTATTGTTGGTGAATTGCATGAAATGAAATTCTAAAGTGATCCTAAACTTTTGAGCGGTCATGTATATATTCCCCTGTGAGTAAGCCAGAGGTGAAAGTAATAAGGAAAAACTCCCTCAGACTGGAGGAAGAAACCTTGGGAGGAACCAAGACTCACAAGGGAGACCCATCCCCTTCTGGTCAAACAGTATTTGTAATTTAATAAGTTAAATAGCAAAGAGTCTCTGTTTGATGTCTGGGTTATTAATACATAATCCAGTAAAAACTGTACAACAAAAACTCTTCTGTTAATCAGAGCAAATTGAGTTTATTAATCATTTCCCATATATATTTATACATCACGTGTTTTTAACTGTTTCAGTGCTACATAAAAACATTCTTCTTAAATAAGTTTTGCACTGTGCGGCATGGTGGTGTAGTGGTTAGTACGATGGTGTAGTGGTTAGTATGGTGGTGTAGTGGTTAGTAAGGTGGTGTAGTGGTTAGTATGGTGGTGTAGTGGTTAGTACGGTGGTGTAGTGGTTAGTATGGTGGTGTAGTGGTTAGTATGGTGGTGTAGTGGTTAGTACGGTGGTGTAGTGGTTAGTACGGTGGTGTAGTGGTTAGTACGATGGTGTAGTGGTTAGTATGGTGGTGTAGTGGTTAGTATGGTGGTGTAGTGGTTAGTACGGTGGTGTAGTGGTTAGTACGGTGGTGTAGTGGTTAGTACGGTGGTGTAGTGGTTAGTACGATGGTGTAGTGGTTAGTATGGTGGTGTAGTGGTTAGTACGGTGGTGTAGTGGTTAGTACGGTGGTGTAGTGGTTAGTACGGTGGTGTAGTGGTTAGTACGGTGGTGTAGTGGTTAGTACGGTGGTATAGTGGTTAGTACGGTGGTGTAGTGGTTAGTATGGTGGTGTAGTGGTTAGTACGGTGGTGTAGTGGTTAGTATGGTGGTGTAGTGGTTAGTATGGTGGTGTAATGGTTAGTATGGTGGTGTAGTGGTTAGTACGGTGGTGTAGTGGTTAGTATGGTGGTGTACTGGTTAGTACGGTGGTGTAGTGTTTAGTATGGTGGTGTAGTGGTTAGTATGGTGGTGTAGTGGTTAGTACGGTGGTGTAGTGGTTAGTACGGTGGTGTAGAGGTTAGTACGGTGGTGTAGTGGTTAGTATGGTGGTGTAGTGGTTAGTATGGTGGTGTAGTGGTTAGTACGGTGGTGTTGTGGTTAGTATGGTGGTGTAGTGGTTAGTACGGTAGTCTAGTGTTTAGTATGGTGGTGTAGTGGTTAGTATGGTGGTGTAGTGGTTAGTACGGTGGTGTAGTGGTTAGTACAGTGGTGTAGTGGTTAGTACGGTAGTCTAGTGTTTAGTATGGTGGTGTAGTGGTTAGTACGGTGGTATAGTGGTTAGTCCGGTGGTGTAGTGGTTAGTACGGTGGTATAGTGGTTAGTACGGTGGTGTAGTGGTTAGTATGGTGGTGTAGTGGTTAGTACGGTAGTCTAGTGTTTAGTATGGTGGTGTAGTGGTTAGTACGGTGGTGTAGTGGTTAGTACGGTGGTGTAGTGGTTAGTACAGTGGTATAGTGGTTAGTACGGTGGTGTAGTGGTTAGTACGGTGGTGTAGTGGTTAGTACGGTGGTGTAGTGGTTAGTATGGTGGTGTAGTGGTTAGTACGGTGGTGTAGTGGTTAGTATGGTGGTGTAGTAGTTAGTATGGTGGTGTAGTGGTTAGTATGGTGGTGTAGTGGTTAGTACAGTGGTGTAGTGGTTAGTATGGTGGTGTAGTGGTTAGTACAGTGGTGTAGTGGTTAGTATGGTGGTGTAGTGGTTAGTACGGTGGTGTAGTGGTTAGTACAATGGTGTAGTGGTTAGTATGGTGGTGTAGTGGTTAGTACAGTGGTGTAGTGGTTAGTATGGTGGTGTAGTGGTTAGTACAGTGGTGTAGTGGTTAGTATGGTGGTGTAGTGGTTAGTACGGTGGTGTAGTGGTTAGTACGGTGGTGTAGTGGTTAGTATGGTGGTGTAGTGGTTAGTACAGTGGTGTAGTGGTTAGTATGGTGGTGTAGTGGTTAGTATGGTGGTGTAGTGGTTAGTACAGTGGTGTAGTGGTTAATATGGTGGTGTAGTGGTTAGTACAGTGGTGTAGTGGTTAGTACGGTGGTGTAGTGGTTAGTATGGTGGTGTAGTGGTTAGTATGGTGGTGTAGTGGTTAGTACGGTGGTGTAGTGGTTAGTACGGTGGTGTAGTGGTTAGTATGGTGGTGTAGTGGTTAGTACGGTGGTGTAGTAGTTAGTATGGTGGTGTAGTGGTTAGTATGGTGGTGTAGTGGTTAGTACAGTGGTGTAGTGGTTGGTATGGTGGTGTAGTGGTTAGTACAGTGGTGTAGTGGTTAGTATGGTGGTGTAGTGGTTAGTATGGTGGTGTAGTTGTTAGTATGGTGGTGTAGTGGTTAGTATGGTGGTGTAGTGGTTAGTACAGTGGTGTAGTGGTTAGTACAGTGGTGTAGTGGTTAGTACAGTGGTGTAGTGGTTAGTATGGTGGTGTAGTGGTTAGTATGGTGGTGTAGTGGTTAGTAAGGTGGTGTAGTGGTTAGTATAGTGGTGTGGTGGTTAGTATGGTGGTGTAGTGGTCAGTATGGTGGTGTAGTGGTCAGCACTGTCTCCTCACAGTAAGATGATCTGGGTTGGATTCCTGGTCTGGGTGGTTCTGTGTGGAGTGTGTATGTTCTCCCCGTGTTTGAGTGGGTTTCCTCCAGTTACTCTGGTTTCCTCCCACAGTCCAAACACCTACATGTTAGGTTGATTGCTCACTCTAAACTGCCCGTAGGCGTAAGTGTGTGTTGGCCATGTTATAGACTGATGACCTGTCCATGGTGGGATTGGCTCCAGTGACCCTGACTTGTGGGGTAAAGTACTTGATACTGATTGACTTTACTATCGTGATACTTACAAAGAGTCTTCAGACGATTTGCTGGAGAGCACATCAACAACAGCCGATCAAAACGAAAAGTAAGCCAAAGGCACTCATTACAGCTTGAACGTATACACAGACTTTCACTTTGGCATTGCCTTCGCATTCTCATGCTTTTCGCTTGACTGTCATATTCAGCGACCTCTCGAAAAAAGATCGGAGGAAATCCACTATTTTGTTTGTTAACTTTACATCTCCCAGAACTGTCTCAATCAGGGCATACACACAAAGCCAAACCACCTCCTTGAGCAACTGCCAAAGCGCTGAGAAGAGTTTCTCTTTCGTTTCAGGTGTCAGCTCCTTGAGGACATCGATTAAAGGTTTGGAACTCTTGCTCAGGACGATCCCCAGTGCACCTCCTGCAGCAGCACCTAACCAGTTCAAACACAAGTTTAGGGTTCGAGTGATTTCAAAGGCGATACACAATCATGCAACAACAAGACTGCGCCTTCTACCTGCCACGAATCCATTAGTGCCACCAAGAACCAGCCCAACTCCAGCGCAGGCCACCCCGATGATTGCTCCCTTTGCAAAGTTCCTCTCCACTACCTCCAGTTCCACTTTTGCTGCCAAGGCGTGTAACATTTTGTTCATTATATCATTCATGGATGATGCCATTGTTCTACCTGTGAAACCAGGGTGATGTTAAATTACACATATTTTTCCTCAACTGTAGTCCTCGATAGTTAGGAAAAAAAATCAGAGTCTCCTGAAACCCTACACACTCACTTACAGACTTCTTTTCATTTTTGCCTGAAGCGGTAGCATTTTTCTTTCATCTCAAGAACACAGATTGTGATTGGTCAAAAAGTCTCAAGCACAGCCTAAGATTAGTAGACAAGTCTGTAACACAGTCTCTGATTGGTCAACAAGTCAGGGACACAGCCTCTAATTAGTGGACAAGTCTGGAACACAGTCTCTGATTGGTCAACAAGTCAGGAACACAGTCTCTGGTCGGTCAACAAGTCAGGAACACAGTCTCTGATTGGTCAACAAGTCAGGAACACAGTCTCTGGTCAGTCAACAAGTCTGGAACACAGCCTCAAATTAGTGGACAAGTCTGGAACACAGTCTCTGATTGGTCAACAAGTCTGGAACACAGCCTCAAATTAGTGGACAAGTCTGGAACACAGTCTCTGATTGGTCAACAAGTCAGGAACACAGTCTCTGGTCGGTCAACAAGTCTGGAACACAGCCTCAAATTAGTGTACAAGTCTGGAACACAATCTCTGATTGGTCAACAAGTCAGGAACACAGTCTCTGATTGGTCAACAAGTCAGGAACACAGTCTCTGGTCGGTCAACAAGTCAGGAACACAGTCTCTGATTGGTCAACAAGTCAAGAACACAGTCTCTGATTGGTTGGCAAGTCACAAGCACAAGTCAGAAACACAGCCTGTGATTGGGCAACAGGATAGGGGCACAGCCTTCGATTGGTTGACAAATCAGGAACACAGTCTCTGATTGCCTGAAACCCTACACACTCACTTACAGACTTCTTTTCATTTTTGCCTGAAGCGGTAGCATTTTTCTTTCATCTCAAGAACACAGATTGTGATTGGTCAAAAAGTCTCAAGCACAGCCTAAGATTAGTAGACAAGTCTGTAACACAGTCTCTGATTGGTCAACAAGTCAGGGACACAGCCTCTAATTAGTGGACAAGTCTGGAACACAGTCTCTGATTGGTCAACAAGTCAGGAACACAGTCTCTGGTCGGTCAACAAGTCTGGAACACAGTCTCTGATTGGTCAACAAGTCAGGAACACAGTCTCTGGTCGGTCAACAAGTCTGGAACACAGCCTCAAATTAGTGGACAAGTCTGGAACACAGTCTCTGATTGGTCAACAAGTCAGGAACACAGTCTCTGGTCGGTCAACAAGTCTGGAACACAGTCTCTGATTGGTCAACAAGTCAGGAACACAGTCTCTGGTCGGTCAACAAGTCTGGAACACAGCCTCAAATTAGTGTACAAGTCTGGAACACAATCTCTGATTGGTCAACAAGTCAGGAACACAGTCTCTGATTGGTCAACAAGTCAGGAACACAGTCTCTGGTCGGTCAACAAGTCAGGAACACAGTCTCTGATTGGTCAACAAGTCAAGAACACAGTCTCTGATTGGTTGGCAAGTCACAAGCACAAGTCAGAAACACAGCCTGTGATTGGGCAACAGGATAGGGGCACAGCCTTCGATTGGTTGACAAATCAGGAACACAGTCTCTGATTGGTTGACAAATCAGGGATACATCCTCTGATTGGTTGACAAATCAGAAACACTGTCTCTGATTGGTCGACAAGTCACAAGCACAGCCACTGATTGGTTGACAAATCAGAAACACAGCCTCTGATTGGTTGACAAATCAGGAACCCGTCCTCTGATTGGTTGACAAATCAGAAACACAGATCATGATTGGTTGACAAGTCTGGAACACAGCCTCTGATTGGTTGACAAGTCTGGAACACAGCCTCAGATTAGTCGACAAGTCTGGAACACAGCCTCTGATTGGTTGACAAATCAGAAACACAGCCTCTGATTGGTTGACAAATCAGGAACCCGTCCTCTGATTGGTTGACAAATCAGAAACACAGATCATGATTGGTTGACAAGTCTGGAACACAGCCTCTGATTGGTTGACAAATCAGGAACCCGTCCTCTGATTGGTTGACAAATCAGAAACACAGATCATGATTGGTTGACAAGTCTGGAACACAGCCTCTGATTGGTTGACAAATCTGGAACACAGCCTCTGATTGGTTGACAAGTCTGGAACACCGCCTCCTATTGTTCAGCAGGCCGGGAACACATCCTCTGACTGGTTGACAAGTTTAATCAGAGCCACACAGCCTGTGTTTGGGCAACAGGATAGGGGCACAGCCTCCGATTTGTCGAATGACTCAAGGTGTCAGTGGACGACTAACAGCCATGTAAACAACAACAGTAACTCTTTAACATGGAGTCATCACAGAAAACATTTAGTGTTGGATTTGTCATTATGGATTTGTTTTGATTTGAAAAAGACAGTCCAGTTCAAGGGTGGATTACAAGCTTCTGAAAGTGATACGACTGCACCGAAGCCATTGAAACTGAAAAGCACTACCCTTCCAGAAAACATAAAATGAAGTCTCTAACACATAGCGTTCCTGGGGTCATATCATCACTGTCAAAAAAAAAAACATCTCCAAATTGGCAACCGGACAGGAGAGAACAAAAACCTTTCACTTTTAATGTAAGTGAATGGAACCAGAATTCTTTCCAAGCTATTTTTAAGTCTTTCTATTGGTCCATTAACCTTTACATTTTTCACACAATACAAGGAGCAGCTGTCGTGTTCTACTGCCTACAAAAAATAAAAATAAAAATCGTACAAAATAGAGGTACATGTTTTTCTTTGGACAGCGATGATATGCAACTGCAGAATCCACAATAACGTTAACGTTATTAGTCTGTTAGCTGAATGTCTGTGAGAGAAACTTGGAGTCTGTGCTGTGTTTTTCGAAGAGGCGGCGGGTCAACAGTTTCATTATCATTTACCAGCGACACTCAAACCACTTGTTGCTGTGGTGCTTCTTCTTTCTGGTTGACAAAAGAATGTATATGGAAGTAAGGATTATAGGAATGTTCAGAAAAAGGGGTATGTCACCTTCAAAGATCCAGAAAGAGTACATATATACATATATACATATATACACGACCGCTCAAAAGTTTAGGATCACTTTAGAATTTCATTTCATGCAATTTTCATGCAGTTCACAAACAATATTGTCCATTTCACAATTACTGTAAGTGTATCAGATGATTTTTAAAGAATAGAAATGCTTGTATTAAAGTCTATTTTTGTATAGAGGCTTATTTTGCATATAGTCCTATTATCAGTAATTCTCAGTCCTCTGTCTAAATCTCCTGGTACGACCACCAATCCAAGTTAAGGATGTTATTGGACTAATTGGTTGTTAGGACACTCTTGATCAATTGTGATGCACAGCTGAAAAACATTCTACTAATAAGTGAGTATAAAAGGGAGAACAACATTCTAGGTTAGTTTAGTATCTGAAGATCAGCAGTTGATGGCTTGCTGACCGACTCAAAATGTCCAGAAAGAAACAACTTTCTTTAGAGACCCGTCAGTCCATTGTTGTGTTAAGGAAGAAGATACTCCATTAAAAACAAGAACATTTCACTGTGATCCCAAACTTTTGGGAGGTTGTATATATATATATATTATATATATATATATATATATATATATATATATATATATATATATATATATATATATATATATATATATATATATATATATATGCACTATATTAGCTCTGTTGTTTTTAGTTTACATAAATATAATACATATTTACAAAAATAATAAACAAATGTATCTATTATGTATCTTTTTTTTTTTTTTATTGTTTTATTTGTTGGTTTAAGATGAACAATCAAGATATATACACACATATACACACCATACACAAACAGTGAGAGAAAAGAAAGAGATATAAAAATAAAAATAAAAAAAATAAATAAACACACACTAACACAGATCAGTGATGTATCATATAATAGTAGTACATGCAAATAGATAAATGAAAGCATGTGGCAACAGTCCAAGAAAAATTTGAAACATACCTAATTGGATTCTGGATGATCCTGAAGCTCTATGCCATCGAGATGCGTTAAAAAGGTTCCCCATGTTTTATAGTAGTTAGCTATAGATCCTTTTAGGGTACAGCTCATTTTTTCAAGTTTCATAAAGTACAGTGCGTCTTTAATCCACTGTGTGTGGGAAGGAGGGTATGTTTTTTTCCAATGTAACAGAATGAGCCGCCTCGCAATAAGAGTCAGAAATGCTACCAAATTAGATTTGCGTTTAGATATGGCGAAGGTGATAGGAAGGACACCAAACATTGCAATGACTGGAGAGGGGTCAACACGCGCTTGCAAAATGCCTGAAAGTGAACTAAATATTAAGTTCCAGTAAGTCTGTAGTTGAGGGCAGGTCCAGAACATATGATACAAATTGGCTGGGGCTTGATGGCATCTGTCACAGTTCGGGTCTACGTTCTCATAAATTCTAGAGAGTCTAGTTTTAGTCCAGTATACCCTGTGTAATAGTTTACATTGTATTGTCCCATGTTTAGCACTTACAGACGATGTATGAACTCGTGCCAATATTGCCTGCCAGGTCTCCTCAGATATGTCCTCCCCAAAATCCTGAGCCCATAGAGTTTTAATTGTATGATCATAGGACCGAAGAGTAAAAGAAATGTATCTATTCTTACCGCCAATTGAGAATGTTGTAACTCTTCTGGATTACTTGTGACCGGTGGGAGTAAAACTCTGGTAACCAGCTCTCTACTTGTTGAAACAGCAGCTTGATTTAGGTGGTCACCTATATAGTCCAAATGACTATTAGATTTTTTTACATATTAATATCCGAATGCACTATAATGTCTCACAATGATGTTCTTACCTTTGTTGACTCTTGGTTTGTCTATGAAGACGTTTCCTGTATCAGAGAGCTTTTAACATTGAACTGGAACCAGCTCTGCCACGTTCTATGGTTGCATAACCTCTTAAATAATCAGGCATGGGCGGGTTTGAAGACTCATAACTCCATTTACAAACCAGAAGTACTCTGTAGTTACTTACAAACACCTACAGACTGTAGCTCATCTGATTCTCTGTATCATTGTTATATACTCTGTTATATATACTCTGTTCTTCAACGATCAGGACCACCACAGAGCAGGTATTACTTGTGTGGTGGGTCTTTCTCAGCACTGCAGTCACACAGACATGGTGGTGGGGTGTTAGTGTGTGTTGTGCTGGTACGAGTGGCTCACTGTATCCACTCTATTAGACACTCCTACTACTTGCTGGTCCACCTTGTAGATGTAAAGTCAGAGACAGTAGCTCATCTGCTGCTGCACAGTTTGTGTTCCTCTAGTTCTTCATCATCAGTGGACACAGGACGCCGCCCACAGGACACTGCTGTCTGGATAGTTTTGGTTGGTGGACGATTCTCTGTCCAGCAGTGACACTGAGCTGTTTAAACACTCCAGCAGCAGCACTGCTGTGTCTGATCCACGTACAACAGCACAACACATACACTAACACACCACCATTATAGCAGTGTCACTGCAGTGCTGAGAATGACCCACCTCTCTAATAGTACCTGCTCTGTGGTGGTCCTGACCAATACTTATTTTATAACACTACCTACACCTACCTGTGTACAGGTAAACTGTTACACTACCTTCACCTACCTGTGTACAGGTAAACTGTTACACTACCTTCACCTACCTGTGTACAGGTAAACTGTTACACTACCCCCACCTACCTGTGTACATGTAAACTGTAACACTACCTTCACCTACCTGTGTACAGGTAAACTGTAACACTACCTTCACCTACCTGTGTACAGGTAAACTGTAACACTACCTTCACCTACCTGTGTACATGTAAACTGTAACACTACCTTCACCTACCTGTGTACAGGTAAACTGTAACACTACCTTCACCTACCTGTGTACATGTAAACTGTAACACTACCTTCACCTACCTGTGTACAGGTAAACTGTAACACTACCTTCACCTACCTGTGTACAGGTAAACTGTAACACTACCTTCACCTACCTGTGTACAGGTAAACTGTAACACTACCTTCACCTACCTGTGTACAGGTAAACTGTAACACTACCTTCACCTACCTGTGTACATGTAAACTGTAACACTACCTTCACCTACCTGTGTACAGGTAAACTGTAACACTACCTTCACCTACCTGTGTACAGGTAAACTGTAACACTACCTTCACCTACCTGTGTACATGTAAACTGTAACACTACCTTCACCTACCTGTGTACAGGTAAACTGTAACACTACCTTCACCTACCTGTGTACAGATAAACTGTAACACTATCTTCACCTACCTGTGTACAGGTAAACTGCCGTATATGTGGCTGAAACAGGAAGCCTAGCGCATCCCAAATTTATCAACATTAACATTTTAATATAACATTATAGTCATTATGGCTTTTAGAAGGATGGGGTTTTTGGGGAGGTGGGCTAGTGCACTATAGACCCCTGTGGTGCGGCCTATGCTTTTGTCCCTAATAGTATTTTTCCTTTACATTACTTTTACTTTTATAATTTAAGTAGTTCTGAAAGCAGTACTTTTACACTTTTACTGAAGTAAAAAGCTTGAATTGATACGTCAACTTTTACAGAAGTATTTTTAAACCCTAGTATCTATACTTCTACCTGAGTAATGAATATTAATACTTTTAACACCTTTGCTGACCACATAGGAGCTACACTTACAGACTGTAGTTCATCTGATTCTCTGTATACTTTATTACCCTGTTCTTCAATGATCAGGACCCCCACAGGACCCCCACAGAGCAGATTTTATTAGGGTGGTGGATCCTTTTCAGCATGGCAGCATTGACATGGTGGTGTTGTGTCTCCAGAAACAGTCCACTAGTGTCCTGAGTGGTTGGTATAGTGTGGTGTGGTAGACTGGGGTTCGATTTTCCACCTACACAGAAACAGAAACAGTTAATTAAAGAAAACCTGTTTATTTTATGAACCGGAAAGGAATTGTACCTTTTGTCACTGTTTAAAAAAAGTAAAGAATATGGAAAATGAAATATGTTTCAATCCTTTCTTCTCACCGTGTTACAGTGTTGCAGTACCAGCAGATGGCGCCATTGAAAAACAAACCACATTGGATTGGCTTGGAAGGGAAACGTCTCGTACTACTAAAGTCACAATAATATATATATATATATATATATATATATATATATATATATATATATATATATATATATACACACATATATATATACACCATATAGGACCACTTTGTAGTTCTACACTTACAGACTGTGGTTCATTTGATTCTCTGTATACTTTGTTCTTCAATGATCAGAACCTCCACAGGTACTATTAGGGAGGTGGATCATTCTCAGCACTGCAGTGACATTGGCATGATGTGTTGTGCTGCTGTGAGTGGATCAGACACAGCAGTGCTGCTGGACTGAGAATAGTCCACCAACCAAAACTATCCATACAACAGTGTCCTGCAGGCAGGGCAATTAAACCAGGGATCGTTCTAGTTCGACGGTCTATAGGTACTTGAAATAGCCCCTCTCTGTACTAAAAAGGGGGGCAGTTTAAGTTTCATGTACACAGTCGAGTTACATTATTATGATCTACTTTGATGACAATATTATGGTCTGGGTAATGTTTCCGTAGCATTCTCTGGACCCACTTATCCATGTGGAAGACACTTTTACCAGATTTGGGTCTGAATCCATCCTTGCAGATCACATACACCATACATGCTGATTGTCTTCTCTGAGGTGGATGGGAAAAATGTCCAGCATTGGTTGGAAGAGCTGACCAAGACTTCCAAATACTACCCCGGACCCCTAATTCAACAGGCTTGAACCCAATTGAGCATCTGTGGGACCACCTGGATGGTGGTGTTGGCTCCATGGATCCTCCTCCACGTTCCCTCCAGCAGCTGTGGGATGCAATGCAGTCAGCATGACTCCAGATACCTGTGACAACCTAGCAAAACCTTATTGAGTCTCCCAGTCTGTCTAGCTGGTGGTCATAATAATGTGACTGGACTGTGTACTTTGGCCATGGTAACTATTGTACCCTTGGCTAGACCCCAATTGCCAAACCCTAAAGAGGCCCCTTACAGATTTCTTTTTTTTACCACATTTGTCACACTACAGTGTTTCAGATTATCAAACAAATGTCAATATCAGACAAATGACACCTTAAGTAAACACAAAATGCGTTTTTTAAATGACCCGGCCCTATGTGAAAAAGTAAGTGCCCCCTAAACCTAATAACTGGTTGGGCCACCCTTGGCTCCAACTCAAGCATTTGTGATAACTGGCTATGAGTCTCTCACATCTCTGTGGAGGGATTTTGGACACTCTTCCTTGCAGAATTGTTTTAATTCAGCCACATCGGAGGGTTTTTAAGCATGAACAGCCTGCTTAAGGTCATGTCACAGCATCTCAATCGGATTTAAGTTCAGACTTTGACTAGGCCACTCCAGTTCTTCAGAGGTAGACTTGCTGTTGTGCTTCAGATCATTGTCCTGCTGCAGAACCAAAGTATGCTTGAGCTTAAGGTCACAAACTGATGGCTGAACATTCTCCTTCGGGATGTTCTGGTAGAGAGCCCCAGATCGTCACACTACCACCACCATGTTTGACTGTCAGTATGATGTTCTTATTCAGAAAAACTGAGTTAGCTTTACGCAAGATGTAACTGGACGCACACCTTCCAGAAAGTTCCACTTTTGTCTTGTCAGTTCACAGAATAGTTTCCCAAAAGTCTTGAGGATTATCAAGATGTGTTTTGGAAAATGTGAGACGGCCTTTGTGTTCTTTTTGGTCATCAGTGGTTTTGGCTTTGGAACTCTACCATGGATACCATTTTCGCCCAGTCTCTCTTTCTTACTGTTGAATCATGAACTCTACCTTAACTATGGCAAGAGAGGCCTGCAGTGCTTTAGATGTTGTTCTGGGTTCTTTTGTGACCTCCTGGATGAGTCGTCCATGCGCTCTTGGAGTAATTTTGGTAGGCTGGCCACTCCTGGGAAGGTTCACCACCATTCCATGGTATCTCTATTTGTGGATAACGGCTCTCACTGTGAGTCCCAAAACCTTAGAAATGACTTTGTAAGTTTTTCCAGACTGATAGATGTCAATGACCTAGTTTCTCATCTGTTTTTGAATCTTTTAGATCAGGGCATAATGTGAGAGACCCCCGCACCCCCCCCCCCCCCAACCCCCCCAAAAAAAGAAGAATGCAATATTGTGATGATGCCAGCAGGACTCTGATAATAGCTGACTAATACAAACTGTGCAGTACCTGATGAGCTAATAGAGTGGACAGTGAGTGGACACAGTCTTAAAATTTCAGCAGTACTGCTGTGTTTATTCCACACCAGCACAACACACATTAACACACCAGTGGATCACTGAAAATGATCCACTACCCAAGTAATACCTGCTTTGTGGTGGTCCTGTGGTGGTCCTGACCATCACGCAACAGGGCAACAAAGTATACAGAGAATCAGATGGACTACAGTCTGTAAGTGTAGAACTACAGAGTGCTCCTACATGGTAGGTGTAGTGTAGATATGAGGATGTGTTTGGTTTGTAATGTTATGGCTGGTTGGTGTGCGTTCATTCTATAAACTTTTGTTTCCCCAGCCCTCATACGCTGGATCCGATTAGATTAGAATAAAGAAAACAGGGATAGAGGAATACGGGGGATCTTATAAGCATATAAGACAGACATGCTCGAAGAGGGAAAACACAAAAGTGTGTGTAGTGTTCTCAGGAATGGGATTGTGACCCCCCCCCAACCCCAACATACAGGATCCCAACCCTGCACCTGCGGGACCCCCCTACATGTGTTTTCCTTCTTTAAACAAGCAGCTGAACTCAGGAAGGACTTGCTGATGGACTGCTGAGTTGGATCAAGGGAGAAGGTAAAGGTACAGGACAGGGTTGGAAACGTGCCACTGAATGGAAAACTGTATTAACATTGTTATGTAGTTTAATAAGGAGAGTTCAGTACATAGAACTGAACCTCAAACACTGTTGTTCCTCCTTCAAACACAGTAAACAGTTAAACAGGCTGATTCCAAAATCAGAACTCAGACTCATTAATATCATTAATATTTACACCACCAACATTTACACACAAACTAGTGGACTGTGCGGAGAAATCTAGGCCTCCAGGCTGGTTGAAGCGGATCATCTTAAACTGAAAGTTTCACAGTGAGAACTTCCACTTCCATCGTGTTGATGTTGAGATATAAAGCTACACTATATTTCACCCACCCATCCAAATCAATGAATTCAGGTGTTCCAATCACTTCCATGGACACAGGTGTATGAATCCAGCACCTAGTCATGCAGACTGCTTCTACACACATTAGTGAAAGAGTGGGTCGCTCTCAGGAGCTCAGTGTACTCCACCTGTGCAACAAGTCCAGTGGTGAAGTTTCCTCACTACTAAATATTCCACAGTGGACTGTCAGAGGTGTTATAACAAAGTGGAAGTGATTTGGAATGACAGCAACTCAGCCACCAAGTGGTAGAACACGTACAATGACAGAGCAGGTCAGCAGATGCTGAGGAGCATAGTGCACAGAGGTCACCAACTTTCTACAGAGTCAATCACTACAGACCTCCAAACTTCATGTGGCCTTCAGATCAGCTCAAGAACAGAGCGTAAAGAGCTTCATGGAATGGGTTTCCATGGCTGGGCAGCTGCATCCAATCCTTACATCACCAAACGCAATGCAAAACGTTTGATTCAGTGGTGTAAAGCACGCTGCCACTGGACACTAGAGCAGTGAAGACGTGTTCTCTGGAATCACGCTTCTCCGTCTGGCAATCCGATGGACGAGTCTGGGTTTGTTGGTTACTTGTCTGACTACATTGTGCCAAGTGTAAAGTTTGGTGGAGGGGGGATTATGGTGTGGGCTTGTTTTTCAGCCCCTTAGTTCCAGTGAAAGGAACTCTTAATGCCTTAGCAGACCAAGAGATTCTGGAAAACTACATGCTCCCAACTTTGTTGGGACAGTTTGGGGACAGCCCCTTCCTGGTCCAACATGACTGCTCACCAGTGCACAAAGCAGCTCTATAAAGACATGGAGGCGGAGTTTGGTGGGAAAGAACTTGACTGGCCTGCACAGAGTCCTGACCTCAACCTGATAGAACACCTTTGGGGTGAATTAGAGCGGAGACTGTGAGTCAGACCTTCTTGTCCAACATCAGTGTCTGACCTCACCAATGAGCTTCTGGAAGAATGATAGACATTCCCATAAACACTCTCCTAAACCGTGTGCAGAGCCTTCCTAGAAGAGCTGAAGCTGTTACAGCTGCAAAGGTTGGGTCGACATCATATTAAACCCTATGGATTAAGAATGGGACGTCACTCCAGCTAATAGTATGATGATCTACCTTATTTTCATGGCGATCGTTTTTTCCTTCATGTATTTCAACATGTTGCTTCTGTGTGATAGCTGCAGTGTTTCTGCACTGTAGGCCAGCCAATCAGAGTAAAGCTCATTAAAATATTCAAAAGCTCACTCCCAAAAAAGGAGAAACAGCATATTTTATTCTAGAATCAAATTACAGGGTGTAAATTAGCATGTTTAACCACATTTCAGCATTTTACACCTACCTTTTATGTTAAACATCAGAGAATAATGAATAATTCTGAATTAAGGCGCTCTAATGCACTATTAGACTCGAAGCCACGCCCTCCGCGTGCGCGCGAACATGGGAAGAGCCAATAGAGAGCGAGCTGTCGCCGCCAGTCTCCGTATAAAAGCTGCCCAAAACAGTCTTGCCGGTTATTCACCATGGAGTTTAAAGAGCACAGCTCGGACGAGGGAGAGCCGGAGGACCTGAACAGCCTGAAGGCGCTGACCGCCAAGCTGAACCTGGAGACCCGGCGGCCCTCGTATGTTGAGTGGCGGGAGAGGCTGCGGAGCCGGGCGGCGGGGGACGGCCGTGTGGAGGCGGCGGATGGAGCCAGCAACGTGTGCGGCTTTGATACCATAGATGAGGCGCTGGAGTGGCTGAGGAGCGAGCTGGTGAGACAACTGCTCCGTTCTTCACACGACTTTGACTAATTATATATAATTATATGTAATTATTTTCAGTCAAAACCTGCCGTTTTCCTTCACCGCGTGCAGCCAGGAGAACAGTCGCTTCAATTAAATAACGTTTTAAAGGGAAACTCCACCGACTTTTCAAAATATCTGCATAAATAAAATGGTTGAGATGTAAACAAAGTTATTTAGGTTGGTTTAGTGTGAAAGGCTCAGTTCTAGAGGAACTTGGCAGGTCAGAATTGTTCACAGTGGTGGTGAATGGAACCAGGCGTCCTCCTCTAAAGCTATATTGGTTATAAATGCACTTTTGATCATTTTTTTTAAAGCTGTTTCTGGTGGAGGGATACATGAATGGAGTTCTAAGGCAAAGTAGTCCCAGAAGAAAACTTATTTTAAGGTTGTTTTATATTTTACCACCAAAAACATAATAAAATGGCTATATTTGTATTGATAACATCAGGACCTCTGGTTACCATCACCAACACTGTAAAGAGATCAGAGACTGGAAGTTTCAGTATAATGAACCTTTTAATATCAAAGCACTTCAAATGAGTTGTTCACAGTTAATTATATATAATTTTTTTAAGTCTGTGATGTTTCCCTTTGAGTGGCTGTGAATGTAGCACCTGATACCAACAATAATAAAAGCATTCTGGTGGAGAAACTCCTGCTGCACAGTGTCCCAGTGAAACCTCTTCACCAGCTTCCAGCATTTCCCGGATAAGAATGTCTGAGAGGTGCTGCTCGTTTGGTTCTCTTGGCTCACAGGCTGACAGTCCAACCAAAGTTCTGATTACATCACTAATACAAAATATAACAATGTCCTACAATCATACCCGTCTTTAGGCGTGTTCTCCTGAAGGAACATTACTCACTTTCTATGAATAGAAATCTGCTGTCCGAGTACATCAAGGATGAAACCGTGCTCCGACACTTACTTTCCAGAACTCAAATCTCATGTTAGATGTTGCACATGAATATAACTTTTTATAGGGGTTTGGAAATAATGTTGATGTAATCAAAAAATGTGACAAGATAATTCAGAGTTTTGGTGTGAAATGGTTAATTTGTAGAGAAATCTACAGACACTACAGTGCTAATGATAGTAACCAGGCGTCACAGTGTTTACTACAAGCAGTTTACATGACTAAGGGGACCTGTTGTGTTCATTTTGATGTTCTGAACAGATTTACATTACACACTATTTTTCTCATACAGTGCATTCTGAATTCTTCTGTATTTTTAAGCCCCGCCTCCTGATGAGCCCAGCATGCTCTGATCTGTAAGCTCACCCGCTCTATTATGAATGGTCAACATCCAGGGCAGCATCCTGCTACAAGCTGCACCCCCATACCACTCCACTGTGGTGGTTCTTACAATGCCATCAGTTCTGCACTATAAGTTAGAGTTAGATCCTGAGAGTCCACCTTCGCAAGCTAGACTGGAGCAGGACGTTTCAGAGTATTAAGGTTTTACTAAGAATGTGCCAAGCTTGCCGGTAGGTGGGCAATAGGAATTGTGTTGCGAGATGACATCACCTTGTAACAGAGCTGGAATTCTAATGAGATGTTTCTCCTACTGACATGTACGTTGGGCTTTAGAACTTTGCAGAGTGTTTACATACACAGAAACCTACAATAGCACACTAAAGAAAAGGGAAAAAAAACGGAAAAGCATGAAAGGCTCCCTGTAATAATAGTAAAATAGACGTTTGTGCACTGGTCCGCAGTCTTGTTGGAACAGGAAGGGGCCAAAATCTCTTGGTCTGCTGAAGTATTAAAAGTTCCTTTCACTGGAGCTAAGGGGTTGAGCCCAACTCCTGAAGGACAACCCCACACCATAATCCCCCCTCCACCAAACTTTACACTCACAATGCAGTCAGCGAAGTACCATTCTGCTGGCAACCACCAAACTCAAACTCATCCACCCGATTGCCAGATGGAGAAGCGTGATTCATCACTCCAGAGAACATGTCTCCACTGCTCTAGAGACCAGTGGCGGTGTGCTTTACACCACTGCATCCGACGTTTTGCTTTGTTCTTGGTGATGTAAGGCTTGGATGCAGCTGCTCAGCCATGAAAACCCATTCCATGAAGCTTCCCACACAGTCCTTGAGCTGATCTGAAGACCACATATAGAGGTCTGTAGTGATTGACTCTGTAGAAAGTTGGTGACCTCTGCTATCTATGTGCCTCAGCATCTGCTGACCCTGCTCTGTCACTTCACTTTGTTAGAACACCACTGACAGTCCACTGTGGAATATGTAGTAGTGAGGAAACGTCACGACTGGACTTGCTGCACAGGTGGCGTCCTATCACGGTACCAGGCTGGAGTTCACTGAGCTCCTGAGAGAGACCCATTCTTTCACTTGTGTGTAGAAGCAGTCTGCATGACTAGGTGCTTGGTTTTATACACCTGTGGCCATGGAAGTGATTGGAACACCTGAATTCAATGATATGGATGGGTGAGTGAATGGTTGAGGCAATATAGTGTGTGTTTAAAGCCACAAAACAAGGTCTGAGAGGGAGCTTTTTTAGAGGTGTTAAACACTTTGGACGTCTGGTTCCATTCACCAGCACTGTGAACGATTCTGACTTAATACATTTCTCTAGAACAGAGTATTACACGTCGAACCACTCTCAATGACTTCCTTCACATATAATTTTACCATCAGAGGAATTCCCCTTTAATTGACTACCGTCTTCATCTCCGTCCAGTGAGAAGCTGCGGTGTGGTTTGTCAGCCATAAAGCTGTAGGCGAGGTTGTGCTGTGCTCTATTATTAATGGTGGGAAAGCATCATTTTAATAACATCTGAATTAAAAACTAGTGAGCCTTTATTGATACCCCAAGGCCTACGCCCCATTCATCACTAGTGATCTCGCACTTGGAAGACACTTTTATAGGTCATCACGTTGTTTACTACATATCTGGCATGAGTTATTGTGTTCTTATAGGATTGCATGAGCACAAGAGGCGCTTAAACAAACAGGGCTGGAGAAACTCCCCCTGAAAGAGAAGAGGGCTGATCTCTCCGAATGCTGAGCGGTCACAGATCAGTGGACAAAAAAGTGAGTCTCCTATGAGATTACAGCACTGGGCGTAACTGTTGCGACAATATTTACTCAGTTCGCTCACCTTTAAATCCCATCCAGGTGCACCAGCATGTAGCCATCTCAAAGGTGCGTGTGTGTACCTGTGGCACAGGTGTGCGAGTGTGTTCCCAAGCAGAAAGGCGATCGGCCCAGCCTGAGTAAGAGTGCCTGGGCCGGTCGTGACACTGATCATGGATTAAATGTGTAATTTAGCAGTTTTAAGTGGCTAAAATGTATAAGCTCTCAGGAACTCAAGCCGAGGCAGTGAAACATGGGGTCACGTGACCGTATCAGCTTTCGCGAAACACGTTCCAGCAGGACCGAAAGCTCGGGTCGAGTTCTCTGGTGTCATGTGTTTGAGTGGTGTGATTGGAAGAATCCTGGCATTTGTTTACATGACAACAACACTGTAACTCAGCTTTCTAGTTAATCATTAAATATTAAAAATATTAGCTCGTCTGTGTTTACATGCATATGAACTTGAGTGACGTCCCATTCTCAATCCATAGGGTTTAATATGATGTCGGCCCAACCTTTGCAGCTATAACAGCTTCAGCTTTTCTGTGAAGGCTCTCCACACGGTTTAGGAGTGTGTTTATGGGAATGTTTGACCGTGCTTCCAGAAGACCGTTGGTGAGGTCAGACACTGATCTTGGACGAGAAGGTCTGGCTCACAGTCTCCGCTCGAATTCATCCCAAAGGTGTTCTATCAGGTTGAGGTCAGGACTCTGTGCAGGCCAGTCAGGTTCTTCCACACCAAGCTCGCTCCTCCATGTCTTTATAGAGCTGCTTTGTGCACCGGTGGGCGGTCATGTTGGAACAGGAAGGGGCCGTCCCCAAACTGTCCCTACAAAGCTGCGAGTATGAAGTTGTCCAGAATGTCTTGGTCTGCTGAAGCATTAAGAGCTCCTTTCAGTGAAACTAAGGAGCCCAGCTCCTAAAAAAACACCATAATCCCCCCTCCACCAAACTTTACACTTGGCACAATGCAGTCAGACAAGTAGTATTCTCCTGGCAACGGCCAAACCCAGATTCATTAATCTGAGAAGCGTGATTGGTCACTCCAGAGAACACGTGTCCACTGCTGTAGAGTCCAGTGGTGGCATACTTTACACCACTGCATCCGATGCTCTGCACTGTGTTTGGTGATGTAAGGCTAGGATGCAGCTGCTCAGGCATGGAAACCCATTCCATGAAGCTCTCTACGCTCTGATCTTGAGCTGATCTGAAGACCACATGAAGTTTGGAAGTCAATTGACTGTCATTTTACATAGCTACCACTTTGTGGATGAGTTGTTAGCGTTCCCAGCTGACTATGGAATATTTAGTAGCGAGGAATTTTCATGACTTATGACAAAATTTGTTGGCCAATTCTGGCATGAATGTTGATAGTGATTTGGGCCAGGTCTGGGACAAGGGCCCAGCTGTATACTAGGCCAGAGCAAACCCAAGGATTTGGCCCACAAGTGGACCAGGCACATTTTTGCTAAAATATTGATACGCCACTTAAATATGTGTTGTGTATCAATTCTCTAAGACAGTATAGAAGCTTAATTCGTAGTTTAATGTAAAGATTGGTGGCACTGGATCATTTTACCTTGTACTTAAAGGCCTAACCACTAGGCAGCAGTGTTAACTGACACTAACAATTACGTCTATATGACAATACATGGAATTGTAACCATTGTACCATGATACGACTGTGATACATATCATATCGCCAGGTTCTTGTCAAAACACAGCCCCCGTGCGTACAGTGCCGTTATCTCCAAACATAATTCATAGATAAGCTGCAGTCCATGACTCTTATCATGCCTACATGTGCTAAACTGCCTGATGAGGGTTGGTTGTAAATTTGGCTTTCATCTCAATCCAAGGAGACACTGACTGTCTTGCTTGTTCTGAGGACAGTTGTTGACGTAATAGGTGGGTTTTGTTTTACACAGAATCTGAAAGTCTTTTTGATGTACACTGAAAAATATCCATGTGGAAATCTTTAGTAGCTCACATGACCAGCTAGTCTATTACCATGTGATGAGATGTTATAAATCACAGTGGATTTGGTCAATGTTTGAATTGAAATGGGAACTAGCAGACATGACTGCAGTGATTCTGGGGAAGTTCAAGTAGGCATACATACTGAATCCACTGTGTGGCCTGATTCATTAAGTTTGAATAGTTTAAACCAATATTGAATTTTGTATTTGCTCTAGTCTGGAGCAGCAAATTGTTTGATGCTGGGTTCCAACTTCTGCATTGTATTGTTGTTGTGTATGTATCAGGATGAGCATTCGCATCAACATATATTCTAGCCCGGACTTCCTAGATAGGTGCATCCCTACACTACCGCTCAAAATTTGAGATCACAGTGAAATGTTCTTGTTTTCAATGGAGTATCTTCCTTCCTTAACACAACAATGGACTGATGGGTCTCTAAAGAAAGTTGTTTCTTTCTGGTCATTGTGAGTCAGTCAGCAAGTCATCAACTGCTGATGCTTCAGATACTAAACTAATCTAGAATGTTGTTCTCCCTTTTATACTCAGTTATTAGTAGAATGTTTTTCAGCTGTGCATCACAATCGAGCAAGAGTGTCCTAACAACCAATTAGTCCAATAACATCCTTAACTTGGATTGGTGGCCGTACCAGGAGATTTAGACAGAGGACTGAGAATTGCTGACAATAGGACTATATGCAAAATAAGCCTCTATACAAAAATAGACTTTAATACAAACATTTTTATTCTTTAAAAATCATCTGATACACTTACATTAATTGTGAAATGGACAATATTGTTTGTGAATTGCATGAAGATTGCATGAAATGAAATTCTAAAGTGACCCTACACTTTTGAGCGGTAGTGTATGTTTAACAATTGGGATTGGAGATGGTGCCTGAAGGTAGTCACCTAAGTAGACAATCAGCCAGAACCCCCTACCTGGTTCTGCACCTGCTCTACCTGCCCACAATCTTCCTTTGCTCTAATCCTCTCTCTCTCTCTCTCTCCTTCGCAGAGGGAGATGCAGTTGCAGGATAACCGGCTGGCCCGGCAGCTGATCCGCCTCCGCGGGGAGATCCACCAGCTAAAGGTGGAGCAGACGTGCCACAGGCACAAAGAGATGCTGGATGACGCCACGCTGGAGCTGGAGGAGTGTGGAGAGGAGTCGGACCTTCTCTGCGACATCCCGCTGAA
The DNA here is from genome assembly GCA_021613375.1 of Megaleporinus macrocephalus. Taxonomy (NCBI): domain Eukaryota; kingdom Metazoa; phylum Chordata; class Actinopteri; order Characiformes; family Anostomidae; genus Megaleporinus; species Megaleporinus macrocephalus. The sequence continues at coordinate 8,434,297 of CM038712.1, read as the reverse complement.
GGCCGCCTTCGCCCTGTCCACTCCACTCAAACACCTGGGCCTCACCAAGATGAACCTTAACTCCCGGCGCTTCTCCCTCTGCTAGAGAGGGAGGCGCCGTCCTCCCATCTTCAGCTGCAGCACAGATAAAAGTCCCCCGTTCTCAAGGAACTAGCCATGACACTTGCAAAGAAGACGCCAAGCCTTAGATCAGGGACATGCTATTCCTTGAGGGCCAAGGAAACTGTAGCTTCTCTGCCTTTCATTTCTTCAGGGTGGGTAACAATGGCCAATGAGCTGCATGGTTATCCAGCAGCGACTGGTACAAACAGGGCCTGATCTTCCTCCAGGGCCTCCTGAGGTCCTTCGATGGAGCATAATCATGAGTTTTGACACAATGGGGAACACAGCTGAGGCTCATGCTCAACCCCAAGGGACTAAATTGAAATCCCCCAAATGTAGGCCTAATCTCGATTTGCTTTTCTTTTTCTTTTGGGTCTTTTACGGAAGGACAGAGCTGCTCGTTGGCCGAGTGCCGCGTTGGATTAATTCCCATTTGGAGTGTAGATTCTAAGTCATTCAGAGTAGTGCCCTTGAAGCCTTGAGCTTCTAGCCTTTGTGTTTCTGCAGCAACGCGATCCCTCTCCCTTTCAAGGGAGTTGGAGATCATATCGCTGCGTGTTGTTGCTATTTCCAGAAGGCCTTATCGGCAGATCAGCTTTGTATATGCAAAATATTTCAGAGTTGTCCTTTATCCAGCACCATCTGACTGAAACTGGAACTCTCAATACCCGTTTGATTCAGATGATGGGAAAAGACACAGATAATACCCACATGGTCGTGTCACATTATTATGACCTCTTCTTAATTTGTACGGCGGCAGCACATAGGTGGCAGCCTTATGGTCTGGGAAATGTTTTATTGCCTTTCTCTGGACCCACTCGTCCATGTAGAAGACACTTTCAACTAGGGGTGGGCGATATGGCCCTATAATAATATCACAATATTTCATTGTATTTTTTTGATAACAATACTCATGGTGATATGACAAAGCATTGAATGAAAAAAAAAAATCAGGAATACACTACTGCAACAAAATGAAAATTAAATGTTATTATTGCATACGATATATGACACCCGTAACTGAGATTAAAAAATACAAGAATTTTCATCAGATTGTAACAGAAGTCCATAATCAAGAATGTCACGATTCTAAATAATGCACTCCAAATATCTCCATATATCCAGGACTGAAGTAAAGTGAATGATACTGGACAGGTAAAATCTGTCTCTAGTAGATATATAATAGGAAATGAGAAAAGTGTGAATTTTTCTTTTTCTAAAAACAGTAAAAGTAGTACCCTGATGTGATAATTAGGGATGGGTGATATTTCAGGGTATAATATCGTTCATGATATTTAAAATTGTTGGCAATTTGAGTATGAATCCATCCTTACAGATCACGTACACCATTGCCTACATGCTGATTGTCTTCTCCGAGGCGGATGGGGTCTTTCAGCAAGGCAATGTGACGCATCACGCGACTAGAAATGTCCCACATTGGTTGGAAGAGCTGACCAAGACTTCCAAGTACTACCCCCAGATCCCTAATTCCCAAAACCCATTTGAGCATCTGTGGGATCACCTCAGTCAGGGTGTTGGGTCTATGGATCCTCCCCCACGCTCTCTCCAGCAGCTGTGGGATGCACTGCAGTCAGCATTGCTCCAGATACCTGTTACAACCTACTAGAACCTTATTGAGTCTCCCAGTCCGTCTCGCTGTTATCTGCACTGCACACTCTGGATGTTAGCTGGCGCTCATAATAATGTGACTCCACTGTGTATATTAAAATGTTAGGAGTTGTAGTTCGAGCGGAAATAGGTGTGGAGACGGGCTGTCCACCCCTCCGCATTCTGGTTCTCATTCTGACTTGGCTACTGTTGCAAACAGCAGTCTCACAGGAAGCACGAAGTCCTGGTCAGGATTTCAGACACTCCATCACTTAAAACCAAAAATAACTGCACTAGCGAGAAGAGACAGATAGGAGATTAGAAATTAGAGCCCGTACATTGATCCAACACTCATGTCTCCTTGACACTGAAGACCCGACATGATAATGTTTCTGAAAATGAATGAATGATCATAGTGATGTTGTTAATAGTGAACGAATGATAATGAGGCTCAGTAAACACCCAGTAAGTGTTGCTAAAGGTGACCAGTCTATTATATAAAATTCAGAAAGTTAATGGGACCCAGTAGCGCTACGGTAGCCAGAAATGCTAGTGTTTGCTTTTACTGAACGAAAGACCGTACGTGGTGGTTAGCATGATAGTAGCCTTTGGTAAATTACATCATGCAGCTTTCTTTTGAACTAGCTGTGACTCCTTCCTAGCCACATTAGCATTTGGTGGAAGTTATTTTTGTATAGTTGTGTACAGTGGGAACTGGCTGGTACTCGTTGGGTCAACCTAAAGCTCCTAGAAGGTTCTTTGCAGGGCTCCAGCGCATGCTAACATTTGAAATGTAGCCCAAGCTAATCAAAGCCAATTCTTATGTCCCACAAAGCTCATTTCCTAAGCCATTTGCGTGAAATCCCCCCGACAACTGAAATACACGCCTAAATGACTACAGTTCAGAAGGAGTTTAGGGGTTAGCACAGAATCTACAGGCCTGCTGGTGAACAACATTGCACATTTCTTAATCGTTTGGAAAACTGGGGGGCAAACTGAATGTTCTTTCCTATGATGTCACATACCGTTGCTGTCCAAAGAACACCACGTATAACCATGTTTGACGATTTTTACAATTTTTAATGAATTTCATGATGAATGGACCAATAGAAATGCTTCAAAACCACATGGAAATAATTCTGGTTCCATTGACTTCCATTGAAAGTGAAGTCAGTTTTTGTCCTCTTCTGTAAAGTCGCTGTTTTTCTCTGGACAGCAACAATATACTGATTTCTAAAGCTTTATTTCAAGACATTTATTTCTATTGTGGACTATAATATTGATAATACTGATTTGTTATCTGTTGTGTTGAATCTTGCAACTTGTGGCTCCTTGAGGGCATTTTGTATTTCAAAATTTAGTTTTTTTTTTTATTAGCAGTTTAAAGAATGTAAAATCGGAGCTAAAGCTACAGAAAGCTGCTCTGGTTTCACTGCGTCCTTGCACATAAAATGCTTAAGGCCTTCGGTCAGAAGAGTGTAAAATATCACACCTTCTGCATTTACAGCCAAATACCTAAATATCACAGAGCTGTGCTTTGGTGGAGCGCACCAGTTGTATGGACACAGCAGTTTAAAGGGGAAATAATTTTCCTCCTTATGATTTTATAGCTTATTTCTGCCAAATTCGATCATTGTGCTGTAAACAAAGTTATTCAGAGTGGTTTGTTGTGGCATGGTGCTTAGTAAAGAAACCAGCTCTTTACAGTGGTTGTGATGGGAACCAGGGGTCATCATATCTACAACACAAATATATCTCATCATTAGCAGTACACAGTTACCAAATCTTACATTTCCATTATTTACACAACTTGTGGTAGTCAGCCTCTTATTTTACAATACATTGGCTAACAAGATAGGGGCCCCCAGAAAATCATGCTTTGGACCCCAAGATATATATGTCATGTTGAAGATAGGAAATTTGAAAATTTTCAAAAGTTTTTGGACCATTTTGCTCCATCAAGGATAGATATAAAAACATTTTAGGCCAAAATCATATTAAAAAACTTTAATGAACAATGTTTTAGACTGTAACAGATATGTTTAACAACTTTCTGGAATGGAGTTTTATATATATATATATATATATATATATATATATATGGAGAGAGAGAGTGTGTGTTGGATGTCCATTCCATTTACCACCACTGTAAACTATTCCGACTCAGTTTGACTTTGTTTGCACCTTCAGGATTTAAATATGCAGACATTTTTAAAGGAGTTTAGTTTCTTCTTCAGTTTTCTACTGAAATACGTTCACTGTCTTCTTTTTATACAAACCTTACTACTGCCACTTGTAAATAAAAACAAATCCTGAGTGACACGTGGCCTCATTACTTTCTTCCGCAATGTGTTTCTGAAGTCGCGTGTGAAGTAGGACACGGGAGAGGACGAGAATCTCTGTAATGCAGTCTGCAAAATAAACTCAACATGCAGAGGAACGAAGAGCAGAGAAACTAGTAGCTCTTTGTATGTGGAACCTGTTCAGTCATCAGACGGAGAGAGGATGGTGGGGAAACCAGCGGGAGAAATCAGCAGGGAAGCCCTATTTAGGCCTGGAGAAGTGAAAAAGAAGCAGTAACTGGTTAACAACTCCTCTTGGTTGAAGGCATGTATCAGCACATCCTGTTATGAGTAATCCTGACTCTCCAGAGTCAGCTTACAATAACATCAGATTCATTTCACTATCAGCTCAGCCTGCAGAGGGCAGCCTTTTATCTGATGATTCTGAAATGCAGCCGAATGTAGGCCAATGCTATCCTGTTACACTAGAGTGGGGAAAAAAGTGAGAGAGTGGAGACAGAAAGAAGCTATAAAGCTATAACAAGGAAGTGAGAAGATGAATGAGTGATATATGAATGAGCAATTTATGAGTAATATATGAATGATATGAGTGATACATAAGTAATATATGAATGATATATGAGTAATATATGAATAATATATGAGTGATACATAAGTTCTATACGAATGATATATGAGTAATATATGAATAATATATGAGTGATACATAAGTAATATATGAATGATATATGAGTAATATATGAATGATTGATGTATGAGTAATATACGAATGATATATGTGATATATGAGTAATATATGAATGATGTATGAGTAATATATGAGTAATATATGAATGATGTATGAGTAATATACGAATGATATATGTGATATATGAGTAATATATAAATGATAGATGAGTAATATATGAATGATGTATGAGTAATATATGAGTAATATATGAATGATATATGAGTGTTGTATGAGTAATATACGAATGATAGATGAGTAATATATGAGTAATATATTAATCATATATGAGTGATTATATGAGTAATATATGAATGATAGATGAGTAATATATGAGCAATATATGAATAATATATGAGTGATTATATGAGTAATATATGAATGATACATGAGTAATATACGAATGATAGATGAGTAATATATAAGTAATGTATGAATAATATATGAGTAATATATGAATGATATATAAGAGATTAGATGAGTAATATATGAATGATACCTGAATAATATACGAATGATATATGAATAATATATGAGTAATATATGAATAATATATGAGTGATTATATGAGCAATCTATGAATGATACATGAGTTATATACCAATGATATATAAGAGATTATATGAGTAATATATGAATGATACATGAGTAATATATGAATAATATATGAGTGATTATATGAGTAATGTATGAATGATATATAAGAGATTATATGAGTAATATATGAATGATACATGAGTTATAAATAAGTGATTGATAAGTGATATATGACTAATATATGAGTAATAACAGGATAGCATTGACCTTCCACTTTGTTATAATACCACTGACAGTTGACTGTGGAGTATTTAGTAGTGAGAAAATTACACGACTGGATTAGATTTTTGCAAAGGTGGCATCATGGTACCTATGGAAGTGATTGGAACTCCTGAATTCAATGGTTTGGATGGGTGAGTGAACACCTTTGTGACAATATATTGTATATAGGACAAAGCACAATGGAGCAGGTAGGGTTAAACCTATTTGTACTTAGTGTCCTTGATCTGAGAGTTAACCCAGTTGTTCTTACTGACAACAAATGTAAGCAGTAATAGAGATGTGTTGAAGAAGAGAGAGGAATGTTTCCTGAGGCTGTGTTCTTCACTGACACTGCCAAACAATGCAGCTCAAGTCTCCAGCATTTCTATTGCATGACATCGACTACAGCTCACCTGCGGGCTGCATTAGACCCGGTATTTCCTTCAGCCTTCCCAAACAACAGCAAGTCATACTCCTGATTTAAGGGGTCATATAAGGTTAGCGCTCTGAAAATGAGGTCTATGCAATGGTGACCTGTGACTATTACAGCTAAAGTCTTTGGACAGCGACGATATGTATGTTTTTCAGTAAGTCCTCAGTGTAGAGCTGCTACCACTGTGTTCCAAACCCAACAACTGACTGGAACCTGCTTGGACTACTGTTCATATTCACAGTCTTCCTTCAGAAGCTCTACAGTGTAGGGGTTGCATCACTTCTTTACTTCTGTTCACAGTTATGAGATGGAACTCCCATCACGTTGACCAATCTCTGATGACGTCGTTAATAAAACAGGGGAAGGGAATCATTTGCAGAAATCCGACCTTACAAACCTGTGAAGAAGCCAAACTCCACAGGGTAGTAGAGCATGAGGTGTCCTTTCCAACAAGGCCTGGATCACATTGCTAGCCTCTCTATATCTGAGAGGCTCGTGCACAGTTAAGTCCAAGGAGCCAGAGACAGTTTGAGCATTGAGTAGACATGTTCAAACAATGTAGGATTATAGGGTGTTATGCCTCCTCTCCCACCACACGGTCACCAGTGGCTGTTCTGGAAGGTTTAGCAAGGTGTTTTATGGGGGGTGTAAGCATTGTGTGTAATGATTGTAATTACTTAAGGCTACAATAGTACAAAGTAGAGTGATGCTGACCTGCTTAAAGGGCAGTGCTGAGTAAAGTTGGTGTATATGCCATGTAGCTGCGTACCACCAGCATTAGCTATTAACTAAACCATAAGTGAGCTAGCCAATCAGCTAATTTGACCACATCTGTCTTAAACTTCAATATGAATGACAATATGACAATGAAATTGTTCATCGCAATTATATAAATGATGTAATGTAATGTAATGGTCATGACAGATCCAACCACAGGGGAGATATCTAGGGTGGTCAGCCAGAAGGATGTTGCCACTCCAGCCTCCCCTTCAGTCTTCAGGAAACAGTTATTGACATTGACATTCAACCACAGCTCTGTACAGTAGTCACATTGCTAGCATTTGGGAAACCAGACACATGGAGACTGAAATCACCTGTTTGACTTCTTTGAATTTTCCATGTTGTCATTGCCATAGTCACATGATCAGCAGCTGGTCAACGTCAAGCTTAAAGCACCATCGCTCAGTGGTAAATTTAGGTATTTGATTAGTGTCCGCCATCCCAGCTAGAGTGAAGTTTTATCTCTTGAAATTGGTTCCATGCGTTGCACACTTGTGCCCTCACCCTCTACCTAATGATGTGGGTTGTTAATCAAACGTGCTTGGCCTTCAGTCCAGCTCCTAAAGACTGCACCAGAAAGAGAGCTCACCTGGCTCTATCTGCCTTAATAGCATAGAGAAATAAAGCCCTGATAGGACAGTTTTCCAATGGCCGTTTTAATATTTTAACTATTTTGGGTCCAACCAAATAAGAGACATGTACTTTTTACTTCCCCAAATTCGAAGGAGGCTTAGAAGGAGGCTTAGAAGGAGTCCAGGGTTCCTCACTGGGCCCAAACACAGAGTGTTGTGCGTTGATAAAAATCAGCAGTAGAGTGGATAACTGAGGTTCATCATAGTATTATAGGCCTTAAGATGGGGCAGCTGTGGGCTGGAGGTTAGGGTGTTGCCAGCCTTGTGATCGGAGGGTCGCCGGTTTGATCCTATGAATCATCAGGACACGACTGAAGTGCCCTTGAGCAAGGTACCTAACCCCTGACTGCTCCCTGGGTGTAGGTGAAGGTAGTGTTACAGTTTACCTGTACACAGGTAGGTGAAGATAGTGTTACAGTTTATCTGTACACAGGTAGGTGAAGATAGTGTTACAGTTTATCTGTACACAGGTAGGTGAAGGTAGTGTTACAGTTTACCTGTACACAGGTAGGTGAAGGTAGTGTTACAGTTTACCTGTACACAGGTAGGTGAAGGTAGTGTTACAGTTTACCTGTACACTGGTAGGTGAAGGTAGTGTTACAGTTTACCTGTACACAGGTAGGTGAAGGTAGTGTTACAGTTTACCTGTACACGGGTAGGTGAAGGTAGTGTTACAGTTTACCTGTACACAGGTAGGTGAAGGTAGTGTTACAGTTTACCTGTACACAGGTAGGTGAAGGTAGTGTTACAGTTTACATGTACACAGGTGGGTGAAAGTAGTGTTACAGTTTACCTGTACACAGGTAGGTGAAGGTAGTGTTACAGTTTACCTGTACACAGGTAGGTGAAGGTAGTGTTACAGTTTATCTGTACACAGGTAGGTGAAGGTAGTGTTACAGTTTACCTGTACACAGGTAGGTGAAGGTAGTGTTACAGTTTACCTGTACACAGGTAGGTGAAGGTAGTGTTACAGTTTACCTGTACACAGGTAGGTGAAGGTAGTGTTACAGTTTACCTGTACACAGGTAGGTGAGGTAGTGTTACAGTTTACCTGTACACAGGTAGGTGAAGATAGTGTTACAGTTTATCTGTACACAGGTAGGTGAAGGTAGTGTTACAGTTTACCTGTACACAGGTAGGTGAAGGTAATGTTACATTTTACCTGTACACAGGTAGATGAAGGTAGTGTTACAGTTTACCTGTACACAGGTAGGTGAAGGTAGTGTTACAGGTTACCTGTACACTGGTAGGTGAAGGTAGTGTTACAGTTTACCTGTACACTGGTAGGTGAAGGTAGTGTTACAGTTTATCTGTACACAGGTAGGTGAAGGTAGTGTTACAGTTTACCTGTACACAGGTAGGTGAAGATAGTGTTACAGTTTATCTGTACACAGGTAGGTGAAGGTAGTGTTACAGTTTACCTGTACACGGGTAGGTGAAGGTAGTGTTACAGTTTACCTGTACACAGGTAGGTGAAGGTAGTGTTACAGTTTACCTGTACACAGGTGGGTGAAAGTAGTGTTACAGTTTACCTGTACACAGGTAGGTGAAGGTAGTGTTACAGTTTACCTGTACACAGGTAGGTGAAGGTAGTGTTACAGTTTACCTGTACACAGGTAGGTGAAGGTAGTGTTACAGTTTACCTGTACACAAGTAGGTGAAGATAGTGTTACAGTTTATCTGTACACAGGTAGGTGAAGGTAGTGTTACAGTTTATCTGTACACAGGTAGGTGAAGATAGTGTTACAGTTTATCTGTACACAGGTAGGTGAAGGTAGTGTTACAGTTTACCTGTACACAGGTAGGTGAAGGTAGTGTTACAGTTTACCTGTACACAGGTAGGTGAAGGTAGTGTTACAGTTTACCTGTACACTGGTAGGTGAAGGTAGTGTTACAGTTTACCTGTACACGGGTAGGTGAAGGTAGCGTAACAGTTTATCTGTACACAGGTAGGTGAAGATAGTGTAACTGTTTACCTGTACACTGATAGGTGAAGGTAGTGTTACAGTTTACCTGTACACAGGTAGGTGAAGATAGTGTTACAGTTTATCTGTACACAGGTAGGTGAAGGTAGTGTTACAGTTTACCTGTACACAGGTAGGTGAAGGTAGTGTTACAGTTTACCTGTACACAGGTAGGTGAAGGTAGTGTTACAATTTACCTGTACACGGGTAGGTGAAGGTAGTGTTACAGTTTACCTGTACACAGGTAGGTGAAGGTAGTGTTACAGTTTACCTGTACACAGGTAGGTGTAGGTAGTGTTACAGTTTACCTGTACACAGGTAGGTGAAGATAGTGTTACAGTTTATCTGTACACAGGTAGGTGAAGGTAGTGTTACAGTTTACCTGTACACAGGTAGGTGAAGGTAATGTTACATTTTACCTGTACACAGGTAGATGAAGGTAGTGTTACAGTTTACCTGTACACAGGTAGCTGAAGGTAGTGTTACAGGTTACCTGTACACTGGTAGGTGAAGGTAGTGTTACAGTTTACCTGTACACTGGTAGGTGAAGGTAGTGTTACAGTTTATCTGTACACAGGTAGGTGAAGGTAGTGTTACAGTTTACCTGTACACAGGTAGGTGAAGATAGTGTTACAGTTTATCTGTACACAGGTAGGTGAAGGTAGTGTTACAGTTTACCTGTACACAGGTAGGTGAAGGTAGTGTTACAGTTTACCTGTACACGGGTAGGTGAAGGTAGTGTTACAGTTTACCTGTACACAGGTAGGTGAAGGTAGTGTTACAGTTTACCTGTACACAGGTAGGTGAAGGTAGTGTTACAGTTTACCTGTACACAGGTAGGTGAAGGTAGTGTTACAGTTTACCTGTACACTGGTAGGTGAAGGTAGTGTTACAGTTTACCTGTACACAGGTAGGTGAAGGTAGTGTAACAGTTTATCTGTACACAGGTAGGTGTAGGTAGTGTTACAGTTAACATGTACACAGGTAGGTGAAGGTAGTGTTACAGTTTACCTGTACACTGGTAGGTGAAGGTAGTGTTACAGTTTACCTGTACACAGGTAGGTGAAGGTAGTGTTACAGTTTACCTGTACACAGGTAGGTGAAGGTAGTGTTACAGTTTACCTGTACACGGGTAGGTGAAGGTAGCGTAACAGTTTATCTGTACACAGGTAGGTGAAGATAGTGTAACTGTTTACCTGTACACTGATAGGTGAAGGTAGTGTTACAGTTTACCTGTACACAGGTAGGTGAAGATAGTGTTACAGTTTATCTGTACACAGGTAGGTGAAGGTAGTGTTACAGTTTACCTGTACACAGGTAGGTGAAGGTAGTGTTACAGTTTACCTGTACACAGGTAGGTGAAGGTAGTGTTACAATTTACCTGTACACGGGTAGGTGAAGGTAGTGTTACAGTTTACCTGTACACAGGTAGGTGAAGGTAGTGTTACAGTTTACCTGTACACAGGTAGGTGTAGGTAGTGTTACAGTTTACCTGTACACAGGTAGGTGAAGATAGTGTTACAGTTTATCTGTACACAGGTAGGTGAAGGTAGTGTTACAGTTTACCTGTACACAGGTAGGTGAAGGTAATGTTACATTTTACCTGTACACAGGTAGATGAAGGTAGTGTTACAGTTTACCTGTACACAGGTAGCTGAAGGTAGTGTTACAGGTTACCTGTACACTGGTAGGTGAAGGTAGTGTTACAGTTTACCTGTACACTGGTAGGTGAAGGTAGTGTTACAGTTTATCTGTACACAGGTAGGTGAAGGTAGTGTTACAGTTTACCTGTACACAGGTAGGTGAAGATAGTGTTACAGTTTATCTGTACACAGGTAGGTGAAGGTAGTGTTACAGTTTACCTGTACACAGGTAGGTGAAGGTAGTGTTACAGTTTACCTGTACACGGGTAGGTGAAGGTAGTGTTACAGTTTACCTGTACACAGGTAGGTGAAGGTAGTGTTACAGTTTACCTGTACACAGGTAGGTGAAGGTAGTGTTACAGTTTACCTGTACACAGGTAGGTGAAGGTAGTGTTACAGTTTACCTGTACACAAGTAGGTGAGGTAGTGTTACAGTTTACCTGTACACAGGTAGGTGAAGGTAGTGTTACAGTTTACCTGTACACTGGTAGGTGAAGGTAGTGTTACAGTTTACCTGTACACTGGTAGGTGAAGGTAGTGTTACAGTTTACCTGTACACAGGTAGGTGAAGGTAGTGTAACAGTTTATCTGTACACAGGTAGGTGAAGATAGTGTAACTGTTTACCTGTACACTGGTAGGTGAAGGTAGTGTTACAGTTTACCTGTACACAGGTAGGTGAAGATAGTGTTACAGTTTATCTGTACACAGGTAGGTGAAGGTAGTGTTACAGTTTACCTGTACACAGGTAGGTGAAGGCAGTGTTACAGTTTACCTGTAAACTGGTAGGTGAAGGTAGTGTTACAGTTTACCTGTACACAGGTAGGTGAAGGTAGTGTTACAGTTTACCTGTACACTGGTAGGTGAAGGTAGTGTTACAGTTTACCTGTACACAGGTAGGTGAAGGTAGTGTTACAGTTTACCTGTACACTGGTAGGTGAAGGTAGTGTTACAGTTTACCTGTACACAGGTAGGTGAAGGTAGTGTAACAGTTTATCTGTACACAGGTAGGTGTAGGTAGTGTTACAGTTAACATGTACACAGGTAGGTGAAGGTAGTGTTACAGTTTACCTGTACACTGGTAGGTGAAGGTAGTGTTACAGTTTACCTGTACACAGGTAGGTGAAGGTAGTGTTACAGTTTACCTGTACACAGGTGGGTGAAGGTAGTGTTACAGTTTACCTGTACACAGGTAGGTGAAGGTAGTGTTACAGTTTACCTGTACACAGGAAGGTGAAGGTAGTGTTACAGTTTACCTGTACACAGGTAGGTGAAGGTAGTGTTACAGTTTACCTGTACACAGGTAGGTGAGGTAGTGTTACAGTTTACCTGTACACAGGTAGGTGAAGGTAGTGTTACAGTTTACCTGTACACAAGTAGGTGAGGTAGTGTTACAGTTTACCTGTACACTGGTAGGTGAAGGTAGTGTTAGGAGTTGTACCCAAGCAGAGTAACCCTCTACACTACACTAACCCCTAGTGTATGGTCACATCTGCGGTTCTATGGCTCTCTATTAAAGGTGCTTCAGTGCAATTTCACAGAAGTTCTTTAAGGATCTGTTTTTGTAAACAGTAGGTATGTGAGAGTAAAGAACCTCTACAATATCCATAATCCTAAACGCTGACACTGATAAAGAACATTATATGAACTCATCCTTTACATATTAACACATTATATTATATTACATTATAATTCTATCACCACAGAACCACAATGTGAGAAATGAAGCGACCCACATAATCAGGCCAGTGAGGTCTCAGCTCAGGAAGTGCTCTTCAAACAGAGGCTGACGTTAACCAGCCAGCTCAGGAGAGCAGGTACACTCAGAGTTCTACTCTTCGTCTTCCTGTTGAAGTATGAAGCTAATTTCTTGCGCACATCTTTGTCGACTTCCTGCACGAGCATGCATTATCTGCCGCCTGCCACCGCAACAAATATGACTGCGGTCTGCAAAGAGAGAGAGAGAGAGAAGCAGAGAATGGGGGAAGAAAAAAAGAGAGGAATAAGAAAGTGAGAAAGAGAATAGGCTGAGAGAAAGAGAGAGGGTAAGAAAAAAGAGACCAAGAAAGATAAAGAAAGAAAAAGAGCAACAGAGACAGAGAGTGACAGAGAGAGGAGGTGCTTGCGAGAAATAGATAAATAAATAAATAGATAAAGAAAGAAAGAAAGAAAGAAAGAAAGAAAGGGTCAAAGAGACACAGAAAGAGAGAAAGGAAAGCGTCAGAAAAAGAGAAAGGACTGAGCTAGATAACGAGAAAGAGAGAGATAAAAAGAGGTAAGAAAAGAAAGAGACAACAACAGAGAAATAAAGGAGCGAGGAGACAGAAAGAAGAGGATGGAGAGAGAGAGAGAGACAAAGTGGGAGACAAAAGAGAAGAGGGTCCTGAAAGGAGACAGAGAAAGAAGAGAGACAGAAAAAGAGAAACACTATTGTTATTATCTACAAATAAAAGAATATTAATAATAATGATTATTTGTTTATATTATTATTCATTTTATTTTTTCCATTATTCTTCAGTTATACAAGTCTTCAACTGGGCAACTGTCAGGGTCCTTCATTGTTGTGTTTTCAGACCACCGTCCCAACCCCACCTCAACTCCGTGATTAGACAGCCATGCTAAATGTTGTAGTAACCATGGACGTCCCTGAAAAAGAAAAAATCAGCTGTTATATATATATATATATATATATATATATATATATATATATATATATATATATATATATATATATATATATATATATATATGGCTTGCACTGTGCGGTGTGTAGTACTGTTTTATTAACTGTGTTTATTTATGAACAAAGATTTCTCAAAGTCCTTTTGAGACCATGCGGTGACGCCTATCTACCATATCTTCTGTTAGACCCTAGTCCACCTTTTAATAAAGGCAAATCCATCAAGCAGTCATGTCCAAACAGAGGCATCAACTGCATGTAAACCACCGAGAACAAATCCAGAGCTAATCTAACATAACAAACAGTAGGTTTAGGGATGATGAAGGACATCCGGAATATTCCAAAGACACTCAGGAGTGGAGCCTTGGGAATTTCAGCTATTTCAGTTATTACTCCAGCGAGTATATACCAAAAAACGCTTTAAGAAAAAATGAGTTGGCTGCCAATGTTCACCTAAAAGAGTCGACGCATTCACAGACAGCTCATCACTATGATTCACTTCTATCTGCCGTTTGAGCTCTGAAAGATTTAGACTTGCTAGTGATTAAAACTTTTACTACACCATCGAACAATGTACTCGGAAAAAGAAATAAGGAAAAAAATATTACATTTTTTTTTATCATTTGAACACAACAGCTACCTTTCATGATAAATGGACCAATACAAATGCTCCAAAATCACTCTGAATAAAATCTCTTTATATTGCCTTACATTAAAAGTTAAGAATGTTTTGGCTACTCTTGTAAAGTCACTATTTCAGAAACCATGCAGAATCTTATTCTTTATAGGAAGCTGTAATTCAATTTTTACTAGCTAGCTAGCCAGCCAAAGTGTAGGTTAGATGCTAGCATCCTTTGGTCAGCTACCAAGGAATACTGACAATAAAGTTGAGCTTGTTAGCTAACACTATAGCATAGAAAGCCATCTAACTCTTAATGTCATCCTGTATAACCCATATATCCAGATAGCCATGCTGTTGAATTCAAGTGTAGATGCTAGAGCTGCTTAGCAAGCTACCTAACCACAACGTAGCTAGCTAGTTTTAGTGGTTACACAAGATCACAGTAAAAATTCACTGAAATGGTTGTATCTGCATGGACTGCAAGTCGTGTGAAGCCAAATGAGATAAAAACGAATTAAATCTTAAATCTTAAATCTGTGACACTGCTAAAGCTCAGAAATGTACATTTCAGGAAGCACTGAAAGATAACTAGTGGCAAAGGGACACGGTAGCTGCTTCTACAGCTGGTAAACAGCTGGTCCACACTAATCCAAATGCTGGGAGAAATAGAACCTAGAGAAAGAGAAATAACCTAGAACCTGGGTTATAGGGTAAACATAATACAGTACGTGTACAGTGGAATCACCCCCTGTGATCTGAACAAATGTGGGATAATGTGGAACAGTGGAACGTTTCTAATTCTTTTCTGGTAAGTCGTGAAGCACCAACGTTTCCACCGCATCGCTAAAAAAAGGGCTGCAAGTCTCCCTGTGGCTTTCTATCACTGTAGCTTCAGCTCACTGGAGATGTTTCAGGCTCCACCAGGCCTATCGCTGCAGCGCAAGCCAGGCCGCAGCTCCCGCAGAGCCGAGTGGAATCCTAACCTGGTTCGTAAAGGTACCTAACGTCTTTCTGCACAGCTGCGCCAACTAAATGGCACCTGTGAGAAACAGCTCGGTATGAACACAACGACAGGAAGCCCTTTAAGCAGCTACCTTACAACTGGGGTGTGTGGAAGCCTGCTTGTTTTCATATATTTGCGGGACTAGTGGTTGTTAGTTGGATGGAAAACAAAAGAAAAACAGGAGTCAACAAATGTTACATGGTGTAGTTCAAAAGATATGGTGTAGTTCAATATATATATATATATATATATATATATATATATATATATATATATATATATATATATATATATATATATATATATATATCGTCGCTGTCCGAAACAAGTATTTTCAAAATGGCAACAAAAACTGTTTTTACTTTCAATGGAAGTCAATGGAACTCGTTTTTTCCAAGCATTTTTCAAGCAAACAATGTAAACGACAGCTGTCGTGTTCAAATTAAGTAGAGAACTCCATATAATTTGTATCTCCATTTTTGCTGATTTTGAGTTTTCTAAGTCATTTGAACAGGCCAATGGTCGTTTACATTGTGGGAAAATTTCATGATGAATGGACCAATAAAAGTGCTCCAAAATAGCTTGGTTCCATTGATTTAAATTGAAAGTAAAGTAGGTTTTTTGTCTCTCCTGTAAAGTTGTAGTTTTAGAGATATTTTTTTTTCGATGGACAGCATATATATATATATATATGGACAGCGATATATATATAGTTGCTGTCCAATGAATAACAAGTATCTGTATATATTTAGATAAATTGGACGTAGGACTGAACCCACATCCTGACAAGTTATAAAAACAAACATGCGTGTGTGTGTGTATAAATGTGATGCGCTAATGGTAAAGTGGAGGATGTAGAGGATGTGATCTCGCACACAGGGTTGTCGACACATCACATGTGTGTGAGAAGTCAATGCAGCGGTGTGCCAGTCCTGTCTGAGTGCTGCTTCGCCGCCCTTTTCGAAATATTTTCGCAATTCTGAAGCTGTGGATATGAGGACGCTGACCGATCTGACCCGTCCATGAAATCTGAGGCCTTCACTTGAAACCATCTGTGGCTGAAATATAACAGGTAGGTCCCAAATTAGTGCGGGCGTTGTGAGGGGCTGCTGAGGGGACTTGCTGAGGTCAAAGAAGGCGTGAATCAGTGTAGATGGTACAAATATCATTTAGAAAGTAGATCTCAACATTAGGAACCGAAATCGACCAAACGTTTGACTTGAGAGGCCTTACTAGAAAAAGAGAAGAGCCAGAGCCAGACATCAGTTGGGCCGCCTCGGTCGTGAATTCTAAAAGCCAATTTTTGATTTTAAATTTAAACGGCATGTGAGATATTTATTGGATTTATTTTAATAATACCAATAAACCCAAGAAATGTTAAAACTATAGAAATGAATGGCAGTTTTAAATGCAGTCAGTTTTTAATGCTTGTCCGAGTCGGCTTTGTCAAATGATTGCCCGATTTTAGGTTTTACTGCGTCATTTATCCAAAAACTAAGAAGGATAAATGAAACTAAACGACAAATAATGCATAAATTAGGGTCAACTACAAGTGGAGGACACTGTGAATATCAATCTGACATTTGTTGGGAAATATCAAGGCTATAATAATTACTGGAATTAATAGATTTCGCATCAGAAGATATGTCCTTCTTAAAGACTTTAGACTAAATGCATTACAACTCGAAGATAACTACTCTGAGGTTTGTTTTCCTCTATATATCTGTGACTGTTATGATGTTTGAGCACTAAGAAGGAAAGCTTCTTAATGGTAAATTGTACATTTACTGTGTAATTCAATGCTTAAGATATAAACAAAGTCATGCAGAGTCAATGCTCCAGAACTGTAACTAATCAGAAATGTTCACAGTGATGGTGATGGTAACCAGACGTCTATACAGAGTTATAAAGCTTATGAATACTCTTCCTGATGTCTAAGACATTGTGTTTTTGATAGTTGTTTGGCGTAAAATCGTTAGAATTCTGGGTGGAGACGGAGATGCATGGTTTTCGGCCAAATAGTCCTCAAAGTAAGGTTATTATTTGGACAGACCAATGAACATCCCTATTGGAACTGCATATAAACAGTGGTGGACAGGTGTACGTTCACTGGTGGGTTTGGATGGTACATTGAATGACTATATTTGTGCTGTAGGCATGGTGACACCTGGTTCCATTCACCACCACTGTAAAGAAATCTGAGGCACTAATGAACCATTTCGCATCACTCTGATTAACTTTGTTAACATCCCAACCAATGAACAGTAGAGACATTTGAAACTGCTCACCTGTATTAAAAAGTAATAAAATACATAAATAAATAAATAAATAAATAAATAAATAATGTTTTATGTACGTCATGGCAAGCTGACCGAAAGGCCTTTATGGCCCGGATCGAAAAGGGTTAAACGTTTGTCACATTAATGGATTTTAATGTGACCATTGTAAATAAAAACAACAACAGACACTCCAGTGAAAGCTTGAAAGGTCTGAATCCACCTGGCTTAGTGTTTCCTGCGTGAGGTGTTCTCTACACTCCCTTCAGAAGCTGAACGAGGAGGGTGTGGTGTACATTTCGGGCGTCGATGAGAGATATAAAAACCGTCGTGCCACCATCTGGCAACCCTTTACTTTTTTTTTTTTCTCTTCTTTGCAGATGTTCTGCTACAGCATCACTAACTGGGTCAGGGAAAAGAGCCTGAGGTTATTAGCCGACAAGCAATCCCAGTTCCGGTTTGACACCTTTAGACCTGGTTATTATAATGTTGGGCCTGTAACATTCTTTGCATGGGCCAAACCCAGTAATGCTTGTGTTGCGAGCGAGTGGCAGGCCAGGGGATTTACGCTTAGCTGCTTTAGGGCCATTCAAATCTGAAAGCGCTCCGAAAACGAGATGAAATCTAGCAACGAATGAGGTTTTCTGGCAAACTGGGGCAAAGTTTCCTCAAATCAAATTGGGACCATTTGGTTTAACCACAGTAGAATTCATTACCACTGGTGCTAATTCAAGCAGGGCCCAATTTTTGATTTCAGTTTTTAACGGCATGTGACATATTAGTTTTTTTTTTTTAAATAATACCAATAAAATCTAGTTTGTAACGGTTCTCACAGTCGGCTTTGTGAAATGAGTGGCCGATTTGGGGTTTTACTGCGTCGTTTATCCAAAAACTAAGAAGGAAAAATGAATTTAAACGACAAATAATTAATAAATTAGGGTCAACTACAAGTGGAGGACACTGTGAATATCAATCTGACCTCTCTTGGTAAAAGTAAAGCAATAATAAATACTGGAATTAATAGATTTCGCTTCAGAAGATACCTTCTTCATAAAGACTTCAGACTAAATGCATTAAAACTAGCTCTGAGCTTTGTTTTCCTGTATATATATCTGTGGCTGCTTATGATGTTTGAGCGCTTAAACACTATAAGGGAAACCTTAATAGAAAAAAGTAGAAGCCATTGTCACTTGTGCCTATACAAGCATGGCCCAATTCAGTATGAACTAATTCTCATTCTTGGCTCATCAGAACAAGCATACATGTACTTTTGCAGAATGTTCTGGTCATTATGGCTCCCACTTTATTTCCGGGTGTCCTCTGTAATTCGGTGAGGTAGCTTTCTGTAAGTATTCGGCGTCTCAGTGCAAAATAACACCATTAAGATCATAAATGACAGAGAGAACAGATCCGCCTGGTGGGACCCCCGAGCTTGACTCTACTTTGTATTGTCATAGAAAACATGAGCGCCATCACTGATACCGAGAGAACGAGACAATAAAAATAAAAAGGGTGCACACAATTCCTCTCATCCCACGCGAGGAGGAAACACAGAGCTTCCAAAGCAGCTGCAGCACCTCGAAGGTGACCGAACCTGAATTACGGAATTCCTTCATGTCATTTACTCGGAGGTTGAATTTCCTTCTGCTTGGTCTCATACTTCTGGATCTCCAGTAAGCAGCTCTTAAAAACCTGCTATGCAGAAAACGACCAAACCGTCCGCCTCAGTTTATTAGCCTTGGGGCGTAAACACACAGACGCTGGACACTGTGGCCGTATACATACATTCAGCACTTAAAATATTTAACCTCGCAGCGCTGACCTCCTCTTTCCCAAGACTTGTTTCTTCACTTCGTTGGTTCTGGTGAAGCTCAGACCTCGGCGGAAACTTGTGACTCTGTTTGCATGTCCTGCTTTGTTTTTGGGGGCCGCATCCTCGATCTCGCTCATGTCCCCTTGCTCCTTCGGGTGAAGGAGGGGGCGGGGTCAGGATTTTCCTGACCTGACTGTGAAGTTTCTCACGAGTTTAGACTGCTCACAGGGGTTGACGGACAACCAAGCTAGCCCACTAACCTATATTACTGATCTAGGCCTACAGACCAGGATTTATATATATATATATATATGATCAGTAAGTGTATGTTCACCAGTAAGAACAGTAGATCTGATTAGAACAGATGTAAATAATCATACATACAATACAAAGTAACATGAATATCTTATTGTGAAAGAAGTAGATCATATCTTGAGCTCCAGTTTGAAGAAGTGTAGTTCCAGATTTCTCCTGGACGCCCCAGACATTGTATGAATGTGTTCAGTTCCTTCAGCAGCAATCTTGATTTAGCTTAATGAAGTACTGAGCAGTCAAAGCAGGTATTAGATGAGAACTGTAAATAATACTGGGTTGTTTGTAGAAGGAGAAGCTTGCAAAGGGTTAAATAAACACAATGCTTACTGTATTAATACTGTTTGATGTGATGTTTGGTGTGAAACGCTCTGTTCTAGAGAAACTTAGAGTCAGAACTGTTCACAGTGGTGGTGAATGGAACCAGACGTCTTTGGAGTTTATTGTTGATTTTCATTTTTCTACATCATTTGAACTCGACAGCTGCCGTTTACCTTGTGAGAGACTCTTATGATGAATGGACCAATAGAAATGCTCCGAAATAGCTTGGAAATTGTTCTGGTTCCATTGACTTACATTGAAAGTAAGCACAGTTTTGGTCCTCTCGTGTAAAATTGGCATTGGACAGCGACAATACATTATAGCGTTTACTGCTTCAGCCACAGCTTTCCTCAGACATGGAATAAAAACTCTTGTAAGCTCAGCTGTGTCCTTTCTCAGCCGTCATCCCCGGAACAAAGTATAAAACATCAATGTACGAAAAAGCCATTGTTCCTCCTTCACTGAAGGAGTCCCTGTTGAGTGAACATAGGAGTTATCAGCAGGAGAACAAGCAACACGTTGTGAACACGTTGTCATCAGCACGCTACAATGTATTATGTAAAATCCATTCACGGCAGAGAGAGCGAGACATGCAGGGTGTTTTGAGGTGGTTTTGAAGAAATAAGCTTATACCATGTTATTATCATCAGCATTGTAAAACTCAAAAGATGCATCTAGCTTTGTTTGATTATAGCTTTATTTTATTATAGCAAATAAAACATCAATGTTCTAGATATCATGACCTCAGGTTCCTAACACCACAGCTGTAAAGAGTCAGTTTCTCTAGAACAGGGCATTTTAAATCAAACCACTGTGAGTGACAGAGTTTATCTCTCGCTGGTTAAATTTGACAGACATTTTAAAAGATCCCCTTTAACTGGATAAAAGAAGCTTATGACTTATAATATTCAGTGTACATTCATCTTAATCCCTAACAATTTTATTCAAAGTCATTTTAAACAATTTCTGTTGGTTCAAAAAAAAATAATAATAATAATAAATAAAAATAATAATAATAATAAGTGAGTTTTTGATATGACAGCCATGATATGCATTTAAATCTAAATGAAGTGTAAACATATTAGTACAGTAAACATGTACACAACTGAAATGATTAATGTATAGAGGCGAAAGCTGCTATCTTGTTTGTATCAGGTCCAGCAGACTCCTCCCAGACTCCTCCAGTGAGTTCTCTATAGTTAAAATAAATAAATAAATAAATAATAATAATAATAATGACAGCAATGATATACATTTAAATGTGAATGAAGTGTAAACATATTATTATTAAAGTAAACATGTACACAACTGAAATGATTAATGTATAGAGGCGAAAGCTGCTATCTTGTCTGTATCAGGTCCAGCAGACTCCTCCCAGACTCCTCCAGTGAGTTCTCTATAGTTAAAAAAAAAAAAAATAATAATAATAATAATGACAGCAATGATATACATTTAAATGTGAATGAAGTGTAAACATATTAGTAAAGTAAACATGTACACAACTGAAATGATTAATGTATAGAGGCGAAAGCTGCTATCTTGTTTGTATCAGGTCCAGCAGACTCCTCCCCAACTCCTCCAGTGAGTTCTCTATAGTTAAAAAAAAAAAAATAATAATAATAATAATGACAGCAATGATATACATTTAAATGTGAATGAAGTGTAAACATATTAGTAAAGTAAACATGTACACAACTGAAATGATTAATGTATAGAGGCGAAAGCTGCTATCTTGTCTGTATCAGGTCCAGCAGACTCCTCCCAGACTCCTCCAGTGAGTTCTCTATAGTTAAAAAAAATAATAATAATAATAATAATAATGACAGCAATGATATACATTTAAATGTGAATGAAGTGTAAACATATTAGTAAAGTAAACATGTACACAACTGAAATGATTAATGTATAGAGGCGAAAGCTGCTATCTTGTTTGTATCAGGTCCAGCAGACTCCTCCCAGACTCCTCCAGTGAGTTCTCTATAGTAAAAAAAAAAAATAATAATAATAATAATAATGACAGCAATGATATACATTTAAATGTGAATGAAGTGTAAACATATTAGTAAAGTAAACATGTACACAACTGAAATGATTAATGTATAGAGGCGAAAGCTGCTATCTTGTTTGTATCAGGTCCAGCAGACTCCTCCCAGACTCCTCCAGTGAGTTCTCTATAGTTAAAAAAAAAAAAAAATAAATAATAATAATAATAATAATAATGACAGCAATGATATGCATTTAAATGTGAATGAAGTGTAAACATATTAGTAAAGTAAACATGTACACAACTGAAATGATTAATGTATAGAGGCGAAAGCTGCTATCTTGTTTGTATCAGGTCCAGCAGACTCCTCCCAGACTCCTCCAGTGAGTTCTCTATAGTTAAAAAAAAAAATAATAATAATAATAATAATGACAGCAATGATATACATTTAAATGTGAATGAAGTGTAAACATATTAGTAAAGTAAACATGTACACAACTGAAATGATTAATGTATAGAGGCGAAAGCTGCTATCTTGTTTGTATCAGGTCCAGCAGACTCCTCCCAGACTCCTCCAGTGAGTTCTCTATAGTTAAAAAAAAAAATAATAATAATAATAATAATAATAATAATAATAATGACAGCAATGATATGCATTTAAATGTGAATGAAGTGTAAACATATTAGTAAAGTAAACATGTACACAACTGAAATGATTAATGTATAGAGGCGAAAGCTGCTATCTTGTCTGTATCAGGTCCAGCAGACTCCTCCCAGACTCCTCCAGTGAGTTCTCTATAGTTAAATGTCTCAGTGATTCGAAGTACTTACAGAGCAGTGTGCGCGCCCAGCATCTATCACTGAATCTATATTAGATCTAAAATAAGCAGAACAGTCCAGGAGCTGAACTTACAGATGAGAAGAAGATAACCTCATACGTTTATATAACAGTTTTAGATCCAACAAGGTTTTAAATAGAATAACATGCTCAACAGAAAACACACTTTTAATTATCTAATAAAGGTGAGAATCACAATATAGCACTGACTTTTTCCCACCACAGCACAGAGATTATTAATTTTACTCATTTAAATATCATCTTAAATTTCTGCCGGATAATAAATAAATAAATAGTTCAAAGTGGTCCAGTGTGAAGCGCTCTGTTCGAGAGAAACGTGTTCACTGTGGTGGTGATCGGAACCAGGCATGTTAATGCTTCTTAACACTCCCTCGCTGAAAGCTATGGCATGAAGTACGCAGCCTGATTCCTGAGACTTAGCTGTGCAATCATAATCAGGTATAAAAAGGTTTTAGCCTATTAAATGTTCATGTTTGAGCTGTGTTAGCATAGCAACCCTTGTCATAGTGTTTCCTGGTCTACGGTGACCCACTTCACATCAAACCAATCTGAATGACTTCACCTCGTAGTGGCGGAAATTTTGAAAAGATGGGTGCGGCTGCCCTTTAACTTCATAGAGTTCATAACTTATATTATTATTATTATATTTAACACACATTATAATATTCAATATTTGTAACACGTTATGCTTAATATGCTAATTATGGATGCAGAATTTTGGAAAAATTGGTGGAACTCCCCTTTTAATGCATTAAGGTATTTTAGCAGCTAGAACTGCCAGGATTAGCCTCAGTCTGAAGTCTGACCATGTTTTCTGTGTGAGTGGTCGCAGCTATGATCCTCTGTAATACCTACTTACGTACAGCGCCTCATAATCTCAGCACAGTTTAATTCCAAGGTTTCTATGGTTACATGTGGGAAAGATGGGAAAAAGGAAACGCTGGAGCTCTTGGACTACAGACGAAACAATCCGCAAACAAACTTCTGCAAATAATGTTCTTCCTTTATAGACTAAACTCAGAACAAAGATGTTTAGAAGACACAGTAAATTAAGCACTGATTCTAATCTTGCTACTATTATTACTATGATTATTATTAGTTATATTATTAGTCATATTACATATACACTAAGTCTGAGGCACTTAAGCTGACTGTTTAAAAGTCTTTATCTTAGTATTAAGTGTATGTTCACCAGTAGAAACACCAGATCTGATAAGAACAGATGTAAATAATCATACATACAATACAAAGTAACATGAATATCTTATTGTGAGAGAAGTAGATCATATCTTGAGCTCCAGTTTGAAGAAGTGTAGTTCCAGATTTCTCCTGGACGCCCCAGACATTGTATGAATGTGTTCAGTTCCTTCAGCAGCAATCTTGATTTAGCTTAATGAAGTACTGAGCAGTCAAAGCAGGTATTAGATGAGAACTGTAAATAATACTGGGTTGTTTATAGAAGGAGAAGCTTGGAAAGGGTTAAATAAACACACTGACGTATGTAAAAGCACTACTTACTGTATTAACACTGTTTAATATTTAAAATGAAGTGTTTTACTGAGTAAATAAAAGCTTTTTAAATATAATAATGTCCCCAAGTGCCTCAAACTTTCATCTATTAAAGGGCGATTATTTTTAAATGGCTATTTTTTACCTTCTCTTAGAACCGAACAGGCTGTCTTGTAACTGTGCCTGAGGTATGTTAATGAGCTCTGCTCTGATTGGCCTCTGTGTACACTCTTTATAACGTCAAACTGCTGCAAGCTGAATACGTCAGATCTGCACACGCGGGTTCTTTGACTTGACACGCCTCCCTATCATCTCAAATAACACCCTGCATAGACTGTAATGTAAAATATCAGTACAACACTAGAAACGTGCATGTGCTGAAGGAGACGCAGGATGGTTACACATAAACGACAAATAGAGGAGTGCAGGTCAGTACATCTGTGGATCAGAGGTTGAGTGAGCACAGGCAGTTTGGAGGCTGTAGGTTAAATGAAACCTAGAGGTTCGGGTTTGACCGAAAATGAATGGGACTCTATGGGGGGAAAAAGAGGGAGGGAAAACACCACAAACAGACAAGTGCAGGTCGAACCAACACTACAGTCATGGTCGGGGGTCTGCCCTGAGTCAGTGTATGTGAAACAGTGTCTGTCGGTCGAGCAGAAATTTAGTAGATTGGTGTGAACTTTTCTATCCTATTTATTCTCTATGGGAAAAAAAAATCCAGAAAAAAATCTGCTTTTACCCGGAATCCATACGTCCAATCAAAGAGCTGTATCTGGACAATCTGGAGTTGGAAAATTGCTGATATTTTGCAAACTGTGGGACGAGTTACGGTGCAAAGAGCTAAAACTAAAAACAATGTAGTTGGGCAGCAACAAAAGCAATAGAGAACCAGCAAAACTGAGATTGTGTATGTGGGTCATTAATAAACTATATCAGGTGACTATGTGTTCAGTCTGCTGGTCATACAACGAAAGGGATACATGCAAAAAATAAATTGGTCCAGTAAGCCCACTGAATGGTCAGAAGTTCTGACCCAAACATGTTATTATTATCTTATCGAGTCTTCAGGTCAGTGAAATGTTCTACCTTGAAAAATAACTAAATATTTTTGCAATATTTGCTATACTTGTCAATAGGGACCGGGGGTGGTTGAACTGTTTGTTGAAGTGTTGAAGTGTTTACATACAACAGAAACTCTTTTATATATATATATTTATATATATATGATATTAGCCCTTTAACAAAAGATATAACTTGATAACTTAATGTCTATGTGGGCCCACAGTTCCATTCCTAACAGGTTTACTGAGTAACTGAGCTTTAAAGAGTGATAACTGGGAAATAATAGGACGTTGCTGTAAATCCTTGTAGGCTGTGAAAACACTAGAAGAACAATGAGAACAAAGAACACGCTGCATACAGAAGACGAAGTGAGACGAAGAGAAAACGCTTTCAAGTCTGCGTTTGTATGTTAATCTTGATAACACGGTAAAGTTTCGGGGGAAGACAGGATGAGTAGAAAGCTTGAAGACTCTGATTCAGAGTAAGGAAGGTTTTTGTACAGCACTGTATTAATTCTTTATAGCCTGATCCATAAAACAACCACCTTCTTTGAAAATGGAATGGAAAAAATAATAAAATAAATAAATAAATAAATAATAATAAACAATGAATTAATGATAATAATTAATTGTTATATAAATAATAATAATAATAATAATAATAATAATAATAATAATAATAATAATAATAATAATAATAATAATAATACAATTAAATAACACTTTGCATATATGAGGTTTGTTGTGTATCATATTTTTGGTATGTTTGGAATGTTGTGCAGTGAAATCATTCAGAACACAGTGTTTTAGCCCTTTATATTCTGAAATTAGTTTAAATGTTTAGTTATTTCTAGCTTAGAAAAGACATTTTTTCCATATAGTACAGAGTGTGGGTTTGAGCAAAGTTCAGCTGAACATCGGGCTTATTAGGAAAAAATGATAACAGTGATGATATACAGCTTTCAGAAACTTGTGTACCAAATAAGATTCACTTGGCATTAAAAGGTAAAGATAATTCATGTAATTTCCAGTTAAAACAGCCATTTATTATTAAATTAAATTTTTTAGCATAAAAAAGTCAGAAACATGGTAAATGGAAAGTTCTGATAACACCTATGACTTCATCTAATGTTTCTCAGTATTTATATATATAAATATATATATATATATATATATATATATATATATATATATATATATATATATATATATCAGGGTTTATGGTGTCAGTTCTTTGCCTTTATTACAGCTTCCACTCTTTTTTACGAGATGCACAAGAAGGTACAGTAAAGAAAGTAGAATTCAAACAAACGAAACAACCAAATTCAGAATGTACAGAGAAAGTTTCAATGTAATAAAATATGAAACCACATAAGGAAAATTTTCAATGTAATAAAATTTCAATGCACAGCAAAGTGTTTCACAGTTAGGTTAGTTATAATGAGAGTAAATGAGTTTGAACCTTTTTTCTGAAGCTGGCGAGACTAGAACAGTGAGACGGTAGTCGGCTCCGGATTGAAGGCCTCGATGAGAGAGAGTGTAAAGAAGAGGTGAACAGAAACAAACTCTGTAATGAATACCTTCCTAAGTTTCTTCTTAAATGAGTTTCTGAAAGAGTCTACACCGTGAACCTCAGAACTGCTCACACCCTTGAGTTTACTATAAAGACTCATGCAGCTTTAAAGACAGAAGGAACATATAACGCATTTAAAGTGCTGAATAAAGACCTATCTATCTATCTATCTATCTATCTATCTATCTAATTCATTAACCTTGAATATTAAGTACATTTATTAACTTTATTAATTGTTAACTTGTTATTTGAAGTTCATCAAGAACTGATGACCTTGTTACTTACTTGAAGTTTCAAAGCTGCATTATTCTCTCCAGTGTGTGTAGATTCTGTTCTTCCCCCACAGCAAATCCAGAATAAATGGCAGTTAGATAAACTGACCGTTCCAACAAAGCGCTACTGAAGTTTAGGTCAGGTGGAGGTGAGAATAAATCTATGTGTGATACACGTTAAGAAGCCGTGGAGGTCTAGATTTTGATGTGTCAGTCCCACTTTGAAAATGTTTTATTATCAAACCTGTTTTCTTCTGCATATCTTCTGTATTATATATATATATATACACAAATACTGGACATTTTGACTACATGCCCAGCTTCTATAATTCTAGAATTCAATAATTTTCATTATAATTTTCATCACAAAGCATATATACAGTTACAGTGCTATGTCCTCTAAAATTAACAAAATTGTGAACCAATCGAGATCCTTGATGGAAAAGCCAGAGAACATTACATAAGATAGACTGAAGCTTAGATTAATATGTAATATTGCACTTGTACATATTATATACACTTATACACTAGTATTATTGATATAACATTATATATAATATATATAATATTATGTTCAAAATTCATAGATTATCATCTACTGTCACACCTAGTTAAAAAAATTAAACTCCAATCCTGTATGATTATGTTTTGTAATGCAGAAGTTTGCCAGACATAAAAATTTATCTCAAGTTTTAGAGTCACCAGCTGCCATGTTTGTTTTTGTTTAACGAGATTAGAGAAGAACTATCATCTGATACAAAGACTAAGTTTTGTAACACATACAAGTGCGGCTGGTGACACACCTGCTTCTGTAGAGCTACAGGGTCTTACTCGTACTTGATGGCAGCTTTTGACTGCAAATCAAATAAATAAGAAGCCTCTGATTTCAGAACAGTATTCAACTGTATACCGTGTATATGTTGAATGTTTTCCTCTTTGTTGTCTCTTCTCAGACACCATGGGGAACTGTGGCTCTTATGACTCGGACGAAGAATTCTCCTACCACCCTGACGATGACATCTGCGAACACTGCAACTGTCCGATTCCTCCAGGCAACCAGGTGCTCAGCGCTACATTCAATTTTATAGAGAAACAAACTCCGCAGAAAAAAAAATATGTAGAAAATTACATAAGTGTGTATGAAGTGGTTCTGTTTTTGCTAGCAGAGGGAAATGCGTCTTACTTAGGCGCAACGTAAGTTTACTGTAAAGCGAAACCACGTCTGTGCAGCTTATCTTCCACAGAATGATGATGCATAAACCTACAGTTAGGGCAAATATACTGGAACAGTTAATAGTTTTGGTTTAACATACAACAAAAAAAGAAAAGAGAACATGAAGAGAAAATCTTGAGCCTCTTTTATATGGTGATATTAAATATGGTGATATTAAAAAATAGCACTAAAATATTCCTAAATTAATTCACGTGTTAAAGATTCCACTAAATTAAAATAGAAATGTTTGCCATGTCAGTTTTGATTATAATTAACTGCATAATGACATTCTGTAAATTCATATTAGTGTTAGTGTCAGAGTTCTATCTATAGCAACAAAACAATACAATAGCGTTCATCATTCTGGCTAAACATGCTAAAATGTAACCTTTTTCAAGCTAATGATCGCTACAGCTAGGATGTAATGCTAAAGCTAGCTTGAAACCCCAGTTATATATATATATATATATATATATATATATATATATATATATATATATATATATATATATATATATATATATATATAACTGGGGTTTCAAGCTAGCTTTAGCATTACATCCTAGCTGTAGCGATCATATATATATTATAAGCAATATAAGTGAATGTCTAGTGAAATGTCAAAAAATTTACTTTAAATATAAGAACTAAATTTCAGTTTTCAACTAAAATAACCCCAAAATATCCTTTCAAAACCCCCCAAACAACTTACTGTAATATCAACTCACCCAAAATAGGAAATTACACTACAACCCTTTTGTAAATGTGTCAAGATTAGATTCTGTTTGGCCCCAACAAATGATAGGGTGGGCATCCTACATTTAGTTGGCCTAGTGCCCCTCCTCCACCAAGTAACCTTATCAAGTAACCCTATCATCTAACCCTATCCTGAGGCCTACAGTTTACCTTCACATCTACCCACTCGGTACACATCAAAGGTGGATTGTCGTGGGTTCACAGTACCATATATATATAGAACTCGTGATCCGGTACTCACAGCGGTGCACAGAGGGCCTTAGACTGCTTGCTCGTATGCTCTGAGTCTGTGGTCTCGCTTTGGAGCAGGCGGGAAGAGAAGAAAGACAATGTTGCCTATCTCACGATACAGGGGAACGGAAGAGGGGCGATGTTAAAAAAAAGATATGAATACAAACCATTGTTGGTGTGTGAAAAAAAAAAACGAGATACAGAACCACACATATTGCATTCACACACCGCTTCGTTTGGGGAGCTCGGCACATGAAAAAGATAGAAAGGTTAAAAAAGCTATCCTGCTTTACCTTCTTTGAGAGAATATCTACGTAAGAATGTATGTTTAACATATAGTTGATCAGTTAAAACATTCCCAACGATGGCTTCTGTTCTAAAGCTAAAGCTCCAATGCTAAGTTGGCTACCAAATAATGGAAGCTTATGAATTACGTATTAGCATCGCGCTAGCTGCAGGTTTTACCTCAAACTCAAATGAGTTTGTAGGTCAAATCTGATGGACTTGCTTATGTGGTTTCTGACTCTGTATGTCTAGAAAAATGGGCCGAAGTATGTAGCATAACTACAAGCAGTGGTAACAGTATATGCTAAGTCAAGCCTTGTTTACATGCTCAGTACATGTAGCCTCACATAGTTCCGTGCTAGCTGCAGGGTTTATCTCAAACTCAAATGAGTTTGTAGGTCAAATCTGATGGACTTGCTTATGTGGTTTCTGACTCTGTATGTCTAGAAAAATGGACCAAAGTATGTAGCATAGCTACAAGCAGTGGTAACAGTATATGCTAAGTCTTGTTTACATGCTCAGTACATGTAGCCTCACATAGTTCCTTCCCAAAATGAATAAATTGCAGATCAGTCAACTTTTAGAGTGAATGAATGAGGTTCGCATTAATTTTTTGACCTGTGACTTCTACATACCACAGTAGTGAGCTTGCTAGCATACATTTACTGTGTTATGCTTTCTGACAGTAAGGTACAGAACTATTCGGCACCAGGTTAGGCACACTTGTCTACTACCCACCACATAACAGACCTGTGAAAGATTTCTCACACATTTTGATACATTATGTGGCAACAGATGACTCACAATCTGTAATTCACACCTATATGGTAGAGCTATACAGTAGGCAGAGCTCATGAAGAAGCCTGTGAGTGGAAATGAAGCTTACATAAGATTCAAATAGATATTTGGAGAGCAAAGAAAGAGCAAGGCATTCATTCAAATTTGCACTTTATAGGCATAGGTAGAGCCCGACAGGGTCACTAAGCCACTTCCCTTTGACCTGTTTTTAGCTTGTAGCAGTAGTCTTCTGCTCAGTGCTGGGTTTAATCTTCCCAATCTTCAAGATATGTTATCCTCAGGAAATCTGATTGTTAAGTATGACGTAAGTCACTATTTCCGGGGCCAACCCGGCCCAAAGACCCCCAAAGTAAATGACAATTGCTAAATTTGTTAACCTTTTCCTGGTCGCTTCCTTGTTTATTCAGGTGCCATTGTGGGTTAAAAGGGGTCTACATTTTTTCTGCTTCAAATCCACACCTCTGGTTCTGAGTGGCTGAGGTTCTGTCTTTTCAGCAGCTGCAGTTAACCTATTCGAGGTGTCATTCTAGCACTTTCTTTGAGATGATAAGCTATTGAGTTTTAATTCTCACTTAACAGTTTGGTGCCATTAGGCTGCAATGTTAGCTTGCTAGCTAATCCAGTCAACATTGGCACCCACTTGCAAAAGCCAAATTGACCCTTTGTGAATCTCCTTGATATCAGCTATGGATTTTATAATGTTTATTGGTATGAACCCACGCTTTAATCTTCTGGTTGTTAGCTGTTTTGATGTGTTGCCCAGCTTAAGCAAAAATAGCTAATCTTAGCCAGCCAACTCTGCCTTATCTAGATATCTAGCTCTCTTTGTCAGCCCTTGTGTGACTGACAAGCTTAAAAATTGAAACAAGATGATGACTTCTTAGCAAGAAACACCTTTTTTAACCCTCAGCTTGTATTAAGGGGCAGTTAACCAAACTGGGTTACTGTTACTGGGTGCTAATGCTAGCTAGATTAGCTAGCTCTCTAGCATCAGAGCACACTGCCATAAAACTTTGTCTCTTTCTCATCACAAGAAAAGCGTTAGAATGATTGCGTAGCCTTTGTAGATTCAAGACTATTCAAAAAGGGAATGTCTCAGTACCCTAGTGCCCCAGATTTACAGGTCAATACGTCACGGCATGGTCAGAACTAATGGGTAGGTTACACAAGCTTCACGTTCGTGGGTGACCTCTGTTGCAGTACCTCATTTGGGCTACTAACCACAACCCTGGAAATCCCACCAATGAAACACTGATATGGCCTTTAAGACAGTGCAGTATTTCATAATGTGGTTATTATAAACCATGACCAAACATGTTGTTAGAAGTAAGTGGTTTTAATAACTTGGTAAATCAAGTACTTGTTATTTTGTTTCTCAAGAAAAAACAAAAAAACATTAAGCTAGCTTTACATGGAGAAACGAGTTGTTTACACATTTGACCTATGCTAAATTAGCATTTCAGATCACACACTAATAAATGTTTGGATAATACTATGATGTCATACTGTGGCTATGAAAATTACGGTGCCACAAGTGTTTGTTAGAGAAATGTTAGGCTTGAAATACTCGACCTTGAACTGACTAAATGAAAAGCCGCCTGTGTTGCGTGAGTCTGGGGGCGGGTGTGGAGTCTCCATCTGAACCACCCAATAAAGCAACTGCTGCTTTATTTTCTTGGCCATGATGTTATCTGTCTTTTGGTTGGCTGTTGCATGAAACTTGTTTCACAAAGGAAAGTATGTGGCAACTAAAGTCAAATGGAGTTTATAGCTCCAACTAAGATTAAGCATATAAGATGAAGGCTGCCCTATTTCTTCCAGAGTTGTTACCCAACAATGGCTTGGCATTCAATTTGGTTTGTATTTTAATTTCTAGTCTAGTTATATCATGCCTCCACAGCTGTACTCAGACCAACTCCGGCCCCGGGTTTGGGACATGTTATGTAATTGATCGGGAAGTTGCTCTTTGTCTTTACAATCATTCAAACCACAACCACCGTGTGAATGTCCTCCACACTTCCTTCAGCTTAATCAAGGCCTCTATTAGATTGCAGCATAAAGGTGAAATCTTCGAGCAGCAGATCAGACGGTAGGAAATGGCCGGTGGCCCGTAAACAGACCACAGGGGTCAGGTTTGTTTTGTTCTAGTGGAAACAGGACTATTTTTTGGATGTTTGTTTTTCATAAAAGCTGCTCGGAGGAACAGTACTTTCACATTCTCTCAGGGAAATGACTGCTGGGCATAGGTCAGGCCCTGTTTAGCGTTAAGATCCATTAGACTGATACAGGGAGGGAGTTTAACGTGATTCATAAGGGGGTTTTTCACACTTGTGTGCTTTCTGGAAAACAGGCCCTCCTCAGTGATGCCAAGACCATGGCAGATATTTCACGCACTGATTAAAGTGAATGATAGAGGCGACGATAATCTCCCCCATTAGTGCTTTTCATGTTGAAACCGGGACCCAGCATGCGCTAGATACTTTACATGGTGCTTTAAACAGCCTGCGGTTTTCGATGAATAGTTTGAATTCTTCTGGTTTTACAATAGAACGATCACTGCGATGGTTTTGCTAGTGCGGAAAACCTCACTCATGAAACGCTGCTTGCTTTGCCCCAGCTGAGAGATTGTACCTATAATGACTGTTTCTTTCCTGTTCTCATTTGCACTTTGTTTTTTTTTTTTCAGATGCCGTTCAATTCCAAACCTCCGTTCAACTCCAACTACACACCTCCACCAACCTCCCCATTACCAGGTCAGGCTCACTCCCACTTTTGGATTATCCTGTATTCCTTGTACAGCTGCATCATGTAGTCCGGAATGATCAATGTTCATGACCAGACTAGCCCATCACATCAACCTGCGGCTGTTTACTCAGCTTGGAGGGCTTAACCTAACGATGGGTTAGGATGAGACAAAGGGCCCGTAGCCTACTTTTTCCAGGTGTTCTATTTTTGGCCCTAAAACCCACTTTCTTAAAGGGGACCTAACTTTTGCATAATTTAGTCTTTGAAATGTAAACAAAAGGCGTTAATGTGAAATGGTTAACTGAGAGAAACTTCCTTCGTTACATTGGTGGTGAATGGAACCATGGGTCACCATATCTACAAAAATAGCCATTTTATTTACTATCCAATACCACCAGTAAATCTACGCCAGATTTTATGTTAATGATAGTACAATGGTGTTACACTTGAAAAAATAGGGTTTCATTGCATTTACATTGCATGCATCCTTTAGACATGAATGCATTATAATAACATGTTTTAGGCCAAAATCATATCCTGAACTGTTGTGAAACAATATTTTAGATAGGGGATGTATTTGTGATCATTTGTGACCAAGATTTTATGTTAATGCTGGTAAATCTGAAAAAATAAGGTTTCACTGCATGTACATTGCATGTATCTTTTAGACATGAATGCATTATAACAACATGTTCTAAACAAAATCATATATCAAAACTGCTGTGGAACAACATCTCAGATAGGTAGTGTATTTATGATCATTTTATATATTAACTTTTTGTGAGAGAGCATTAAACTCAGACGTCTGGTTCCATTCACCACCACTACAACTACACCACTATTGTTTTTTACTGCGTAATTTATTCAAGAATTAAACACTTCATATCAAACATTTATGCAGAGAGTCCCCTTTAATCATGTCCTTGGGAACACATCCCTGGAGCAAAGTAACGTAACAGGAAATGAGACCCTCTTTTGTTTCTTGTTTGTTTCTAGTCATTTAATAGAGATTTAACTATTCACTAAATTCAACATCTAGATTCATAGTGCCTTAATCTAATGCTATAGTACAGGGGTATTTAATTAGAGCTCAATAAGGTCCAGTTAGAGGAGATCTCCTCAGGCCAAGGTCTGGACCATCATCATTTCTAATGTATGTTAAGATTCAGTGGTGTATCCTGTTTACTGACATAGCCTAGTGTCAGCATCTTATACCATCAGCTACTGAAACACCAACACATCACACATACCGTTCAGTATATTTCAGTATATTTACTGTTTAAATGCTGAACTTAATTTATTAATTATAAATTTCTAATAAATGTTTTTTCTCACTTTAAGTAAAAACAAGGGCTACATAAAAAAAACCCAGAATACTTTTGGACAACTGTGCATCTTAAAGTGTTTATTTATAGAGACAGTAAATAAAACGTGTGTCCTCTTGTTAACTCACAAATTAACATGTTGGTTCTCCAAAACTAGACGAGCAGGTCCATTCCAGAACCGTTCCTGTTAAACACTCCGTTTTCTCTGTTCACTTTTCAGGTTTTAGAGCTCGTTATTCTTTCTGACTCGCTTTAGTCTCCGGCTGCTGCTCTTAGCTTCGTACCTAGCCTAGGTGCGTGCCGCACACCCCAATCTGCACAGATCTGATTGGCTGAGGAGCCTTTGGTGATCTTACAGCGCACGTGATTGGTCTCTGAGTCCACTGTGCCGTAAAAGCCTGTATACTGTAAAGACAGAAAAAAGCTCCGCCGCTTAAAATAAACAGTCTAAATTAAATCACTCTCAATAGTTTATCGTTTTGGGTCCGCATTGGACAACGTCTGGGTCCGAATACAGACTGCAGTCTGCCTATTAGTGACCCCTGCTATAGGATCATAAGTTAGCCCAAAGCTGACTACACTAACCACAAGGGTTAATGCTACTCACAAACAATAGGCACATTTACATGCAGGCTGTTAACCTTTTAATAATCCCACTAATAATCAGATGGGAATAGAATACCAATTCAGGTGGCTCATCCTGAAAATAATCTGTTAAATAGAACAATAATAACCGTGTAAACAGCTGGTGCTCTACACATGTGCATCATTTTGGATTAATATCTTATAATGTGCATGTAAAATGAAAGTTAGTCTGAAACTATAAGCGGAATTAATTTAATCAGATTGGTTCAAATCTTCGCATGTAATAATAATTTTTATTTAAAAAAAAGGTTTTCCATCATATGCCCTTTTAAGTGTTCCACAAATGTGAATTGATTATTTTCCATAAACCTGGATTAGGTTTCCAAATATGGATTAACAGCTCTTAAGTAGATTTCCCACATTCACAAGGATTAGGTATACCTCCCCTCACTTAGAGGCCTTCCGCCCGTTAACCTAATCTTCAGTGATTTGTTCCGTTGACTTCACCTGTTAATGCGGTTGATGGTTCACCCAGCTGATCATGTGTATTGCAGATAACTTGGTGGTGGCCATGTACAGCTATGTGCCATGCCACTGTGATGACCTGGGCTTTGAGAAAGGAGAGAAGCTGAAGATCCTTAATGCGTAAGTTACTCTATGTAGGAGGGGGATGTGGAAAGCTTGTGCTAACACAAGCTGTTACAGACTATCTATTCAGAGGAGAAACAATATCATGTAAAATAAAAAAGTAATCATTGTCAAAGGCATTTTAGCCCATTGTTGTGATGTCAGCACTCACAGGCACAACGGGAGCATGGCTGTCCGAGTAGTTTAATGTGAATTAATTCACATTAGAGAGTCTTACAGCCTCAGATTCCTTATAAGAGGCGGTGGTAGAAACCAGAGGTCCTCTGTAGACCTATAGAGACTCAAATTATGAACACATTTTCTGGTGATACGTAACATAAGGCATATGTTTAGCAGTAAGTGCTTAGCGTGTTTAGTGTTGAGTTATGCTATGTATGTTTTTTTGTGCATGCAAACTATCTACAAAGGTGTAAAGCCCAAAGTTACATGCCAGATGGTGAAACTCTCTCCCAGAGAAACCACTTTTCCCAGTAGCCTGAAAGGCCTCGCTGCTATTCCAGCCCTTTTCTCTGTGACAAGGTGATGTCATCTTGTAATACAGTCCTCATTGCCTGCCTGCTGCCAAGCTTGGTACACCGTCAGGCAATTCACATAGAACTAAAAGAGTAAAAACTGATTCTGCTCCAGTCTAGCTTGCGAAGGTAGGTTTACCAGTTATACTTATTCTTCCAGACTTTCAGAACTGGACTCTGACTCTAACTAATACAGCAGAACTGACACTGTTGTAAGAACAGGCACAGTGGTTCTGAAGCTCTGGTGGTTGTCCAATTAAAAAGTAAAGCTTAGTGGATTCATTGGGAGGCGGGGCTCAAAGACACAGGAGCTCTAACAGACAGTCTTTCAGACAGTATGAGACAAATAAAGCTAAATTAACAGTCACTGAAAATAAAATTCTAAACAATAAGCATGATAGTTTCCATTTAAGGTTCAGACTCAACCTTTCAGGTGCGTTCAATAATTCAACAGTTGTTAGTTAAAGACACATTGGACATCTGAACCTGAGTTGCTGTGAGTTATATGTCATAAGATCATTTAAAATCCCAAACAATGTTACCTGTTGGACTAGTGTGCGTTCTGCAGGTACCCCTCCAAAAACTTGACCCAAGTCTATCATAAAATTACATCCTAGTCACCAACATAACCATTTCTTTCTGCTGTGAAGTAGCTTTTAGAGGTATTTAACCCTTCAGACGTCTGGTTCCTACCACCAACACTGTGTTTGTCACATCAAACCACTCAGAGTGGCACTGTCTACATCTTATTTCAAATGTTTAATTATGCAGAAAACTTGAAAATCAGAGATCCTCTTTATCCATCAGGGCTGCTTTCACATTTGAAAACTTTTCAATGTGTAACAGGTTTTGTTACAGTAAGACTAAGAGTACATCTATTAATGACATTAATGACAAATGGTTATGTCTGAAATTTACTTAAATAACCACAGTAATGATGACAGGTACATTATTTTAACATATGGGTGCATGTTACTTCAAATACACATTATTTTCACTATGTTTTTTTTTTATAGGATTCAAATGTATTACTAACAGCATTATTATTATTATATTATATAATTGTTTCATGTTCTTTGTGACCCTTATTGTAAAGTGTTGCATTCGTATTACTATATGACTAACATATACAAGTACGTACCCTACATATGAATAGCATATGTACTTGTTATACCTGATATGAGTTGTTCACTTGTGTGAGTTCTGTCTCAATTGTTTAATCACACTAATTATCACATTAATTAACTATTTACTAAAATCTAACATAATGGGCTTGTTATCATTCCCTTCACCGAAGATCAATTGAGACATTACTTGCTGGTTTAGTAATACTCACTATTGTCTAAAGGTATCATTAATAGATGGATAGTTAGTTCACTGTTCACTGGTTCTGTATGTGTGTCCACACTAACTGAGTTGTGTTGTTTGTCTTAGTGATGAGGATCCAGAATGGTTCATGGCGGAGTCTCTGTCTACGGGACAGAGTGGCTACATCCCACGCAACTTTGTGGGCAAACTCAACAGCGTGGAGATAGAACCGTGAGTGAAGCACCAAGCAGGGAATGCACGTACACAAACACACACACGACACACACACAAACATACACACACATACATACACACACACAAACATACAAACACACACACATAAACATACACACACACACACACACACACACACTAACATACACACACACACACACACAAACATACACACAAACACACACACATAAATACACACACACACACACAAACATACACATACACACGCATACAAACACACCCATACACAAACACAAACATACATACACACACACACACATAGCACACACACACAAACACACACACACATACACACACACACACATATGTACATATACATGCATACACACACACACACACACACATATGTACACATACATGCATACACACAAATATACACTCACACAAACACAAACATACATACAAACACAAACATGTTTCGTCGCTGTCCAATACAAAACAGGTATCTCCAAAATGACAACTTTACAGGAAAGGACAAATGTAAGTCAATGGAACCAGAAATATTTCCAAACTATTTTGAAGCATTTCTATTGGTTCAGTCATCATAACAATGTCCCACAATTTAATTGATGTCCAAAAATAGAAATCAACAAAAATGGAGACACATGTTTTATATTTGACAACAACAATATATATATATATATATATATATATATATATATATATATATATATATATATATATATATATATATACACACACACACACAGTTATAGGCCAATATTTGGGCACCCCTCGTCTTTTGTGCACAGCTTTTATGTAATTTGAATAAAATTTTAATGAAGCAGGTACATTAAATACGGTAAGTTCAAAATAACATGTTTATATTTTCAGAAAATCTATCTTGGGCAACTGTAGTAAATATCAGTGGACACGAGTTACACCCCTTTCGTGGATCATCCAGATCCCTTTACTTTAAACCAGCAAACCTTTTTATAGTGCACTTACACAGGCGCGTGCTCACGTTCACACATGCACACCCACCCATGCACACAGAAGACCACCTTCCTGCTGTGCATACGGCACTTTTTGTGTGCAAGAAGAAACAAATGAACAAGTGCAACCAGAGCGAGAGCAAAAGCCGCCACCGCAGCACACCTCACCTCACACGTCTGTTTTGGCACTTCAGCCTGGACACACTTCAGGTCCAAAGTGTGGAAGCAAACAATGACTCTCCTGAGATTTGTGTACACTGTACAATCATGTACAGCAGAATACGAGTCGATACGACTATAACCGTCATTTATTTCCTCAAGGAATTCAAATGCAAGCACACAAGTATGTCCATTGTACAAAACACCCCCTGGTTTTCGGGGGGTTTTATGTCAGCTGGCTACCCCAGGTGGCTGGCGGGCTGCTTATTCACCTGCTACAGCAGCACCGATGTTTAATGTGAACACATAATGTGTGCTTTAATATATATATATATATATATATATATATATATATATATATATATATATATATATATATATATATATATACATGTCCAATGATAACCATGTATCTCGATTTTTGTATATTTTAGGTTTACATAGATTTACATTGTGTGAATATTTCATAATGAACTGACCAATAGAAGTGCTCCAAAATAGCTTGTAAAGAATTCTGGTTCCATTGACTTCCATTAAAAGTAAATTATGTTTTTGGTCTCTCTTGTAAAGTTGCAATTTTGGAGACACTTGTTTTTAATTGTACAGCGACTATATATGCAACTCTAGTTAATTAAGAACATCAAAACCCAAATTATTTTTCCATACTGAACAGCATAATACATTTATTTTGAGACTTTCAGGGTGTCCAATAGGTTAATTAGGAGGTCTGGGACCCCCCAACCCTTCCAATTTCACATCTTCCTCTGCTAAACCAACTAAACTAGCCTCTTTGTAATGAAACATGCAGGTAGTCAGCATTATTAAAGTACTGGTGAATCACCTTCTCATGCTCTTAAACACGTAATGTGTTTTTTGGTGATGGCATTTATCATGATATGATGCGTGAGCGCGTGGGTAACTCATGGCCCCCTCACAAAAAAAAAATAAAAAAACAGAACTAGGAAAGACCGTGGTAAAGCCTCAGGGGAATGTCTACAGCTGTGGGCTTCTCGAGGCCTCCCTCACTGATAGTGGAAAGAAAAGAAGGTACCCCGGTGATGGAAAAAGAGTGACGTGAACTTACGTACAACCAAACTAAATCACAGATCGCCTCGCTGAATCTCAGAGCACGTATCACTTTGAACTCTCTTGAGCAGTAAAGGTGATCACTGCAGGGATGGAACAAATGACACTCTTTTTTTCGCAGTGGAAATACATGCACAGAAAAGGTGCCCATCCTCCTAAACTGCGTTAAACAGTTTCATTCAAACAAAAGACATCAAAGAATGAATGGACGAATGAAGAAAAGCACATTTGTTCACTCTATTGCAGCACGTAGACGTCAATCACACTTTTAAGGCCAGCTTTCTCAGAGTGAACTCTCACACTCTTACTTAATTAGTGATTGTGCATTAAGATTCTTATCCAACACCATGTTTTTCTTCTCATTCCACACTGTTCCAACGTCACCATGGCTTGCTCGGGATTGTTGTGTTTTTAAACAGATTTTAATACAATTGTTAATACAAATTCTGATTTTTGTGAACCCAGCAAATCCATTAGCACCACCCTAATCATTATATGGGATATCACAGCATATCACCCCCCAAAGTGTTGTAACTTCTTTTCTTGCCATCAAAATGAAGAGGGAGGCCAGTTCAGAGGTTAAGTTTATTCTTGAGGATTCTTTGAGGAGATCTGATCAGGTTTTCCTTGCGGGGTTCCTGCTTTTCGTAACCTCTGTAGCATTTGATGAGATGACCATCTGTCTCTCACTTTCACAGCCGGTATAATATGTAAGAAATATTTACAACACTAGTAACCACCTGGGATACTATAGCAATCACTTAGCAACCCCCCTACCAATCACATAGGTACCACCCAGCAAAATATTAGCAATCACCTGGAAAACCATAATCTTAGCTAGCTCAAGCTGTGCAATCACTCTGCATTTTCTTCAGTATTACTACTTTTTACTTAAAGTTTTATAACCTGCATTGTGCCATAGCGTGAACCAAATTTAACTGTACCAAATCATTATTATTATTATTAGTAGTAGTAGTATTTAATACCAATTCAGGAGATTTAAATGTGAGACTGTCACGCTATGCTTCTTTTCCTGCCTGTTCCTACTTTTGTTTACTCTCTCGTTCTATGTGCTTCTGTTTGTTTTGGTTGTTTCCCCCTCCTTGTCTCCACCCTCTTGCCACGCCCCTCACCTGCTCCTAGTTTGTGGCTCCTCCCTGTCCCAGGTGTTCCTTGATTCCCTTGTGCTTATATTCACACTATTTTCCATGACACGGCCGACCTTCCCACTATGCAGGTACTGATACGCTTCAGTACTTGTAAAGTTTTTCATTACTGAACCGTCTACACCTTCTGAGAGAGTAATTAAAAACGTCGCCGTAGGTAACCTTGGACCACCTTTTCATATCATCCACCCACTGTGTTATTAACCTCGGACAAGACAGTGTTGTCCCATTCGAAATTCTTATTACCTCCTCCCATGTAACTGTATTAATTTTGGTTAGCTGAGCGGAAGTTCTAACCCAAAAGCAGAAGAAACACACGCTTGAAAGTGGGTGTGGCCAAATACGGTGAATACCCACTGTGTTTCTGCTGTGTTAGTCTATAGATTGATTTTTTTTTTAGTTCCTTGAAGGTTTTCTTCCGGCAAGCCGTTCACCTAAGTGCTATTCAAGACTCGTTGTACCCCAGGAGGTTCATCGTTTGACTGATATTAATCCACTACTAATTTTTACCAGCTTGGCCTTCTGTAATTGGCTTCTTCAGTACTAGTAGTTCTTCACACTAATGGATTAACAAAATCTCGATGCTCTAACCCAACCCTTAATCCTGGTCACAAGCTGCATCAGGTGTGCTTGAACAGGACAAATCATCAGCCCTCCAGAAGCCCATGCAGTCCCTCAACTCACTTAATATTCCAACAACAGTTTAAAGTCTATTGATACTCTGGACTCCTTGTGGGTCTGCATGCAGCATTTTCTTGGGGTCCGCGTGGAATCATGGCAGAAGTGTGGTCCGGATGCGCTGGCTAGGATCCAGCATGGAGCATCATCCCAGCCGCAATTAAACCACAAGTGGCCCACCACTAAACCACTAGTTCTAGTTCAAATCTAGATCTGGGACACAGTAATGGTCTGGGTTGTATCCACCATGTCCACCATATCCTTTACAGTTTGTTGCCACTGCTGGATGCGTC
The DNA here is from genome assembly GCA_021613375.1 of Megaleporinus macrocephalus. NCBI lineage: Eukaryota > Metazoa > Chordata > Actinopteri > Characiformes > Anostomidae > Megaleporinus > Megaleporinus macrocephalus. Next base: position 8,392,043 of record CM038712.1, on the reverse strand, counting down.
CCAGGCTGAGGTTGTGTACAATCCATCTTATGCGCTGGCAGTGAGTCTGGCAGGTAGACCGTTCACCATATGCAGCCTTTTTCAAGCTTATTTTTGTTTGTGATGGAGAGTGAGTTACCTGTTTGGTGTGAGACTCTACAATTCACAGCAAACTAACAGAATTACCCGTAGAAACAGACAAAACTGTGGTATTTAATGGAAATCGTACCACAGCGAGATATTAGGAGGAAAAAAATCCACAGACTCAGGAACTGCTTAGGGGTTTTCCACCCAGCTGAACTATGCATTACGACAGCTGTGCCTACCCATACGACCAACCCTGCAGTCAACCTCAGTAACCAAAGGAAATCATTGGGCTTGTTTTGTTTAGCTACCTGCACAATGGCAGAGCTTTTTGGTGAACTGTATTGTTGATTAGTTCTGAGACTGTGAGCAAAGCCCGTTTGCCATTATGTCCCAGCAAAGACAGTAAATAGAGAACATGCACTTGATTGCATTGCATCAAAGAAAAACATGCATCTCCGTTTTTGTCCACTTTTAAGTTTCTATATCATTTTAAAAAATTCATGATGAATAGACCAATAGAAATGCTCCAAATTAGTTTGTAAAGAATTCTGGTTCCATTGACTTACATTAAAAGGAAAGATGGTGTTTATCCTCTCTTGTAAAATTACCATTTTGGGGATGCTTGTTTTTCATTGGACAGTGACGATATGGTCGATGATTATTATCAACCTCTGCATAAAGTAAATAGAATTTGCACATAGGATCAGTAAATGAATGAAAGCCATGTGGTTTTGTTGTTCCAGCTGGTTTTTTAAGAAGCTCTCCAGAAATGACGCCATGAGGCTACTGCTGGCTCCTGGAAACACACAAGGCTCCTTCATGATCCGAGAGAGTGAGACCATACCAGGTGAGAGAGACACAAGGACACAATTGAGATCATACAAAAGGTTTCCTAGGCCATAGTTCTAGATTTAAAGGTCAAATTAGGAATCAGGAAAGACTTCAACTAACTGGAACCAAAGACATGTATGTCAATGGAGGGCTCTCAGTCACCAAAATGCAAATGACTGGCTGGTAGTGTATCTAAAAGGTTTGACTGGTAGTGTATCTAAAACGTTTGACTGGTAGTGTATCTAAAACGTTTGACTGGTAGTGTATCTAAAACGTTTGACTGGTAGTGTACTAAAACGTTTGGCTGGTAGTGATCTAAAACGTTTGGCTGGTAGTGTATTAAAACGTTTGACTGGTAGTGTACTAAAACGTTTGGCTGGTAGTGTATCTAAAACGTTTGACTGGTAGTGTATCTAAAACGTTTGGCTGGTAGTGTATCTAAAACGTTTGACTGGTAGTGTATCTAAAACGTTTGACTGGTAGTGTATCTAAAACGTTTGGCTGGTAGTGATCTAAAACGTTTGACTGGTAGTGTATCTAAAATGTTTGGCTGGTAGTGTACTAAAACGTTTGGCTGGTAGTGTATCTAAAACGTTTGGCTGATAGTGTATCTAAAACGTTTGGCTGGTAGTGTATCTAAAACGTTTGACTGGTAGTGTATCTAAAACGTTTGGCTGGTAGTGTATCTAAAACGTTTGACTGGTAGTGATCTAAAACGTTTGACTGGTAGTGTATCTAAAATGTTTGGCTGGTAGTGTACTAAAACGTTTGGCTGGTAGTGTATCTAAAACGTTTGGCTGATAGTGTATCTAAAACGTTTGGCTGGTAGTGTATCTAAAATGTTTGGCTGGTAGTGTACTAAAACGTTTGGCTGGTAGTGTATCTAAAACGTTTGACTGGTAGTGTATCTAAAACGTTTGGCTGGTAGTGTATCTAAAACGTTTGACTGGTAGTGATCTAAAACGTTTGACTGGTAGTGTATCTAAAATGTTTGGCTGGTAGTGTACTAAAACGTTTGGCTGGTAGTGTATCTAAAACGTTTGGCTGATAGTGTATCTAAAACGTTTGACTGGTAGTGTATCTAAAACGTTTGACTGGTAGTGTACTAAAACGTTTGGCTGGTAGTGATCTAAAACGTTTGACTGGTAGTGTACTAAAACGTTTGACTGGTAGTGATCTAAAACATTTGACTGGTAGTGATCTAAAACATTTGACTGGTAGTGTATCTAAAACGTTTGGCTGGTAGTGATCTAAAACGTTTGACTGGTAGTGTACTAAAACATTTGACTGGTAGTGAATCTAAAACGTTTGGCTGGTAGTGATCTAAAACGTTTGACTGGTAGTGTACTAAAACGTTTGACTGGTAGTGATCTAAAACATTTGACTGGTAGTGTACTAAAACGTTTGGCTGGTAGTGATCTAAAACGTTTGACTGGTAGTGTACTAAAACATTTGACTGGTAGTGAATCTAAAACGTTTGACTGGTAGTGTACTAAAACGTTTGTCTGGTAGTGTATCTAAAACGTTTGACTGGTAGTGTATCTAAAACGTTTGATTGGTAGTGTATTAAAACGTTTGACTGGTAGTGTACTGAAGCGTTTGACTGGTAGTGTACTGAAGCGTTTGACTGGTAGTGTACTAAAACTCTTGACTGGTAGTGATCTAAAACTCTTGACCAGTAGTGTACTAAAACTCTTGACTGGTAGTGATCTAAAACTCTTGACCGGTAGTGTACTAAAACTCTTGACTGGTAGTGATCTAAAACTCTTGATTGGTAGTGTACTAAAACTCTTGACTGGTAGTGTACTAAAACTCTTGACCGGTAGTGTACTAAAACTCTTGGCTGGTAGTGTACTAAAACTCTTGACTGGTAGTGTACTAAAACTCTTGACTGGTAGTGATCTAAAACTCTTGACCAGTAGTGTACTAAAACTCTTGACTGGTAGTGTACTAAAACTCTTGACTGGTAGTGATCTAAAACTCTTGACTGGTAGTGTACTAAAACTCTTGACTGGTAGTGTACTAAAACTCTTGACCAGTAGTGTACTAAAACTCTTGACTGGTAGTGTACTAAAACTCTTGACCAGTAGTGTATTAAAACTCTTGACTGGTAGTGTACTAAAACTCTTGACCAGTAGTGTACTAAAACTCTTGACTGGTAGTGTACTAAAACTCCTGACTGGTAGTGTACTAAAACTCTTGACCAGTAGTGTACTAAAACTCTTGACTGGTAGTGTACTAAAACTCTTGACTGGTAGTGTACTAAAACTCTTGACCGGTAGTGTACTAAAACTCTTGACTGGTAGTGTACTAAAACTCTTGACTGGTAGTGTACTAAAACTCTTGACCAGTAGTGTACTAAAATATTTGACTGGTAGTGTACTAAAACTCTTGACTGGTAGTGTACTAAAACTCTTGACTGGTAGTGTACTAAAACTCTTGACCAGTAGTGTACTAAAATATTTGACTGGTAGTGTACTAAAACTCTTGGCTGGTAGTGTACTAAAACTCTTGACTGGTAGTGTACTAAAACTCTTGACTGGTAGTGTTCTAAAACTCTTGACCAGTAGTGTACTAAAACTCTTGACTGGTAGTGTTCTAAAACTCTTGACCAGTAGTGTAAACCTTAATGTTCTCCAATGGTAATAATAAAGACACAGCAGTGAAACCTCTACATTGGAGTAGGAGCGTTTTTCAAAAGGTCAGATGATGATGTCATGTTAAGCCCTGAAGCTTATTTGCCTCCATTGCACCAAATGATGATCTAATGCTTGTTTCTGCTGCTCCACAGGTAGTTTCTCCCTGTCCGTGCGTGATTTGGACCAGACACAAGGTGATGTCATCAAGCACTACAGAATCCGCAACCTGGACGCCGGCGGCTTCTACATCACCAACAAAATCGAATTCACCTCGCTGTCAGAGCTGGTCAGACATTACTCCCGTACGTGGCAAGCAGCACCAAACACACCGAGCGCTTACACAAAAGTGGCCGCCTAGTCTAGACTGAAGTAGAAGACTTATTCACTCTGCTGTGTAGGACACTGAAAGGGGACTTCCACCAATTTTTCAAAATTTTGGTGTAATTCATACATTAAGATATAAAAACAGAGCCATTCAGAGTAGTTTGGTGGAAACTAGTTCATTGTATATATGTGCAGACTTGGATGTCTTTACAGTGATGGGGTGCTGATGGGAATCAGGGGTCAAATAGATGAGCTAGATAAGAACAAAATGTTTTCTTTGGAAACTCCCCACACAGAACTTTCTATAACGAAAATATATATTTAACATCTATGTCCTCGCTGTCCAATGAAAACCAAGCATTTCCATTTCTTGTAATTATTAGTTTTCTGCATAACTTGAGCTCCACAGTTGTCCTTCATATTGTATCAATATTTCATCAATCAATCAATCAATCAACTTTTATTTTAGCTCGCAAGTACACTGAGGGCAAACATCATTTTCAATGTAGCCGAGCATTTACAAAAGAAAATAAAAACAGAATTTAATCATTATCAATTAAAACAACTGAGAAGAAAGTAGCTAATACTTATTAAACAAAATTTAAAAATAGAAATAATAATAATTCTAAAAATAGATAAAAGTTAAGATTTAATTAGTAAAACATTAAGATAAAAATACCAATAAACATGCTCCAAAACTGCCACCCAAACAATATCTTTGCATTGACTTACATGGAAAGTAAAGATGTTTTTTGGAGACACTTGTTTCAAACGGAAACTTTACAGGAGAGGACAAAAAACGTCTTTACTTTCAATGTAAGTCAATGGAACCAGAATGTTTCCCAAGCTATTTTGGAGCATTTCTGTAGGTCCATTAGTCATGGAATTTTCACACAAAGTAAACGGCAGACGGCATGTTTAAAAAATGTAGGAAAATAAAAATGAACAAAAATGAAGTTACATGTTTTTTATTGGACGGCGACGATTTATGACTGTAAAACTGACATCAGGCCACACAGCCGTATTTGTTTGATTGTAATAACTAGCGTGAGGGAGCTTTCATATTAGGCCCTTCAGACGTCTGGTTCCTATCAGCACCACTAGGACCAGTTCGGAGTTGATAATGGAGTATTTCATGTTATCAACACTCTGAATGGCTTATAAGGTAACTGAAGGGGGAAGATACCCTTTAATCCAGTATACTCTCTTTGAGTATAGGCAAGTCCAAGTAGGTACACAGTGTGTACCTATTTATTACTCACACTCCACCTCTGCATTAGGCTACAGTCATAAAAGAAGCGAAACACCTCAGTCAGTTTCCCGTCAGCTTGAAGAAATTAAACCTGGCCGTGTTCCAGAAATGTCCTGGGTGCACGCCGCTTCCTTCGCTCTTTTTCCATGACTCTGTTTCCCCTATCTGTCTCTTTCTTTCCCCCCTCCTCTGTCTCTCTGCAGGAGACGCCGATGGCCTGTGCTCGCGGCTGGTGAAGCCCTGTCAGACGCGGGCTCCGCAGAAGCCGTGGTGGCAGGACGAGTGGGAGGTTCCTCGCGAGTCTCTCAAACTGGAGAGGAGGCTGGGCCAGGGCCAGTTCGGAGAGGTGTGGATGGGTGAGTACGGGTCACTTCCAAACATGTTCCACCAGAAAACCGATGCCAGTGTAATTAGCACCTGGGCTCACTTCTAATATTACTTAATTACATTCGGCACTGTTTAAAGGGGAGTTCCACCCAAAGTTTCGACTGATGAGACGTAAACAAAGACATTGGTTAAAGAAGCCTGAGATTTTGGCCTTAACATATATAAATAAACAAGTATCCCCGAAAGGGCAACACATCACTTTTAATGTAAGTCAATGGACTTTTTTCCCCAAGCCATTTTGGAGCTTTTCTATTGGTTCATTCATCATGAAATTGTCACACAATATCAACAACAGCTGCCGTGTTCAAACGATGCAGCAAAATAAAAATTGGGCTTGTTTTTCTTTGGACAGCGACGATATTGATATCATTTTAATTCATGGCCAGACAAAACTAGCCAACTATGAACACCTTTTTCAGATTCATCGTCAACGAAAACTCATATGTAGGTGGTTTTGGATAGTAAATAAAGTGCCTGCATTGGTGTTGTGGACTTGGTGACATCTGGTTCCATTCACCACCAGTGTTTAGAAATCTCTACAAAGGAGCACTTCATATCAAAGCACTCTGGATGACTTTGTTTACATCTCAATGACGGAATTATGCAGAAGTGATGTAATGGATTTGCTCAGGTGGATAAAAGCATAAAAGCACTGATAAATTCTGATAAATGAGGGCACGTATGAGGGTGCAAATGTGGCTTCAACCCCACCAGAGAACTGTGAATGGCCACCATGAGTGGCCCCCACTGGAACTAGTAGTTGGCTGGTTATTGGTGTATCATTCCCGGATGGCGTTGGGTATAGTTTGTTGATATATGTGGACTGCTTGTTATCCCTGAGCTTGAGTGGGTTTCCTCTGGGTTCTCCGGTTTCCCCCCACAGTCCAAACACATGCATGTTAGGTTGATCGCTCACTCTAAAATTGCCCATGTGTGTGTGTACATAAGTGAGTGTTGGCTATGCGATGGACTGGCAAACTGTCCATGGTGTACCCCGCCTTCGCCTCATGATTGGGATAGGCTGGGTTTGGCTCCAGCCCCCCTGTGACCCAGATTATCAGGATAAAGTGGAAGATAATATTTATATATATATATATATATATATATATATATATATATATATATATATATATATATATATATATAGGAAAGTGGAATTTGGATTCTTGGTATATGTTTAGCCTCAAACTGTCCTTTAACTTAGCATGCTTAAAAGCTGGTGGTCAGGGCCAACGTTGCAACACGAGCAAACACAGGCGGCAAGCAGACGTTCAAGCCCAAACCTGATGACTGAAAAAAGTCCGGTTGACAATAGAACGGATGTCCGATTCTCAGAGCCAATCTGACACCTGGCAGGCGAGCCTGTCTACGAACAACACTGCTTTAATTGTGCGCCTTCGTCCAGACGCCTCTGTCGCATTTGTCTGGTAGTGAATTGACTGTATAGACGTTGGCTGCAGAGGCCAAACCAGTCAGAACTGAATGAATCAGCCGCAGTGGAGGAACATGTCTTAGCCTGAACTTCCTCTTTCACCACAAAGCCACAGTCAGCGCTCGCCACGCCTGGGAAACTCCTGAAAAGCGGGATTTCTTACAAAGCCAGATGCTAGACGCTAAAACGTCAAGGGCTATCTCTTATTCTGTGAACGTGTCCAACAAGTCATCCTTGACCTTTAACTCATGTTAGCTTGTACTTTTTTTAAACTTGGAGGACTAACAGCTGAAACTAAAACAACCATGCGGTTCATGATCTTGAATTTGAGGAAGCTGACCACGCAGAGAAAGGAAGCTTATCTTCTTTTGTTCGCTTGCCAGGAAGAAGAATGGTAGTGAAGCGCCAAGACAGTGATACGTACTAGATAAAGAGTCTCAAGCTGTGTGAAGTTCGTGTAACTGCTTTACTTTTTATTAGAAAATGAAGACTTCATTTGATAATTTCAGGTTCAAACTGGGGGTGCGTCCGAAATTGCGTACTTTTATTACTGAATAGTACACAAAAGCAGTACACGAGTGACTAGGGTGTCAGAATATGTAGTATTCATCAAGCAATATGCTAAAAATCCTCGGGTGACGTACTGCACCGGCAGACATTTATTTATAAATGTTTTTTAAACCTGTCATGTCTGGCAATTTTTGCAATAGGAATAATAATCCGAATGTACCAAACATATTTGCTTTTACAAGAACAGCTCTATAGGGTTCTATAGCCTATTCTCATTAATGATTGAATTTTTATTTAATTAATTTATTTATTTAGTCAGGCCTGAATAAAGGAGAGAAAAAAGAGGAGAGAGAAGAAAGAAGAAATAAAGGAAGGATAAATAAATAATAATAGTAATAATAATAATAAACAACTAAATAAACAAATAAAAGAAAAGAAAAGAGAAAAAAAAGAAAAAATATATAGATGCATACACATATTCACATATCTATACATATGCATATACATATATACACCCACACACAATTCTATTATATGCAGCAGTGTGTGTATGTGCCTCTGTCATGGAATGTACTCAATAATGAGGGCAAGAAACCGCAACCATGCCCCCGTGATCCAGAGGCAGATAGGGAAGGACCCAGACCATCCACAGCCCATTAGGAACTCATTTGGCAGACATTTTTAAGTATGCAGCCCCAGCACACTGTCCTATCCCATGATTCCATCACCCAAATAATACCTGCTCTGGGGTGGTGGTCCTGTGGGGGTCCTGATCATTGGAGAACAGGGTAAGAAAGTATACAGAGACTACAATCTGTAAGTTTAGAACTACAGAGTGCTCCTATATAGTAAGTGGAGCTGATAACGTGGGTGTATGTGGTTTTTTTATATTTGATGCATGTTTGGTATGATTGAAAACATATTTTTATAAAAATCCCATCTGTTACCAGTGTAAAGTTCGAAATCTAATGTCCTTGGTATAGGGGTATGTTAGTGCCAGTGGCTGTCCAGGCCTGACTTCCTTTGTAAATATATGGCTAATCATGTAGTGCAACATACAACAGTAATATTATATAGAGCAAGAATGTGAAAAAATCTACTTTCACAGCTACAAGAATTAATGTTCTCTGTTCCCAAACCATTGCTTCACACTGCAAAACCCTGTTGTCTGTTTTTTGCTTAAATAACCTGTAGAGGTAGATGATGTACAGAGATCAACAGTTATAACCAGCCAACATGTCCATATGAGTCTCTTATGGGTTTTATCTGGGTTGCATGGGTTTTACATGACTTTTTGATTGGTGATACATGAGCCCCAGTTGGGTTATAATTTTGGGCTCCAGTTGGGCTGCATTCCTGGTTGGTTCAGTCTGTGGCCCCCAGATGGGTTACCATTGTAAGCTTCAGTTAAGCTACAGTTGTGGGCCCCATTTGGATCACTGCTGTGGGGCCTAGTAAGGCTACATTTGTGGTCCCAGGAATTTTACAGTTGCTTGTGTTTAGACTGTGAGACCAGTGGAAAATTATTGACATGGGTCCCACTTGCAGTCCAGATTGACCCCATTAGTGGCCCATAAGGAGCCACTGGACAAATCTTTGTGAGCCCCAACTTGGTTGCCTGCAGGTGACCCAATTGGTAGCCCATGTTTAACCCATGTGAGGCCATATAAAGTGGGAAAGATGTTCAGGACATTAATGGATAGTGGATACCATAAACACTGCATTTCTTTGCTGTGTCTGTAAAGAAACTGCTAGTACGCCACGGATGGTGCACGTTAAAAATAGACCCAAAGTGTATTTTTGTACCTCATGCATGCTTAACCTGTGTGAAAGGTTACATTGACTAATATAGGAACACTGTGTCATTCGGCATGGTTACCACATAAGGTGTAAAATGGGTTTACTGCAGCCAAATGAAGCCTAGCTTGCACACTTGCGTTCACAATAAAACCGATTAATTGAAACACCAATAATGTACCGATTAATTGAAACATTAAAAATCTTCTCTTTGTGGTTTTTAATTAAAAAACGGCATAAAAGGATTTGCTACGTTTTTTGAATTTGCATCTTATTATAAGCTCTATAAGGCTCCATCACGCCTATGTAGATGATCATGACATCCACTAAATCTAGTTTGCAATGCCATGAAACATTAGTAAACCAGCCAGTAAGCGTGAAGTCTTGAAGCAGCTATGCTACAAGGCTGCCCTCACTCCAACTGATTTAGTATTTAGCCCTCGCTAAATGTGACCGATTCAGCGTTTAATGCTTATTTAGATGATCAGAACAACCAATAGATTTAGTTTGCAGTGCCACAAAACATTAGTAAACCAGCCAGTAAGCGTGAAGTCTACCATAATTAAATACACATCACCTGTGGTGTCTTGCAGCTATGCTAAAGGCTGCCCTCACTCCAACAGATTAAGCATCAAATCCTTGCTAATTTAGTCTAATTCAGGATTTAATGCATATTTAGATGATCATTACAGCCATTAGATTTAGTTTGCTATGCCATAAAAACATTAGGAAACTTCCCAGTAAGTGTGAGGTGTACAGTAGTAAAATACACATCAGCTTTGGTATCTAGCAGCTATGCTACAACACTGTCTTCCCTCCAACTGATTTATCATTTACCCCCCGCTACATGTAACTGATTCAGCATTTAATACCTATTCAATTGATCATGGCAGTCACTAAATTCAAATTTGCAATGCTATGTAACATTAGTAAACTAGCCACTAAGTGAGAACACTACAGTAGTTAAATACACATCACGGATTTAGTGTTTAGCTCTTGCTAAATATAGCTAATTCAGCGTTTAATGCCTATTTGGATTATCATGAAAGCCACTAAATTTAGTTTGCAGTGCCACAAAACGTTAGTAAACCAGCCAGTAAGTGTGAAGTCTACAATAGTCAAATACATGTCACCTTTGGTGTCTTTCAGCAGCTATGCTACAAGGCTGCACTCACCCCAACTGATTTAGCGCCAAATCCCTTACTAAATATAACTGATTCAGCATTTATCGCCTATTAAGATAATCATGACAGCCACTAGATTTAGTTTGCAATGCCATGAAACATTAGTAAACTGGCCAGTAAGTGAGAAGACTATAGTAGTCAAATACGTGTCACCTTTTGTGTCTTGCAGCAGCTATGCTACAAGGCTGCCCTCACTCTAACTGATTTAGCTTCAAACCCTCACTAAATATGTCCGATTCAGCATGAATTACTTATTCAGATGTTCATTACAGCCGTTAGATTTAGTTTACAATGCCATAAAACATTAGTAAACCCGCCAATGAGAAGTGAGAACACTGCAGTAGTCAAATACACGTCACGGATTTAGGGTTTAGCTCTTGCTAAATATAGCTAATTCAGGGTTTATCGCGTATTTGGATGATCATGAAAGCCACTAAATTTAGTTTGCAGTGCCACAAAACATTAATAATCCAGCCAGTAAGTGAGAAGACTATAGTAGTGAAAAACCTGTCACCTTTGGTGTTTTGCAGCAGCTATGCAACAAGGGTGCACTCACTTCAACTGATTTAGCGTCAAACCCTTACTAACTGTAAGTGATTCAGCATTTATTGCCTAGTTAGATAATCATGACAGCCACTAGATTTAGTTTGCAATGCCATGAAACATTAGTAAACCGGCCAGTGAGAATTGAGAAGACTACAGTAGTTAAATACACATCATGGATTTAGGGTTTAGCTCTTGCTAAATATAGCTAATTTAGCATTTAATGCCTATTTTGATGATCATGAAAGCCTCTAAATTTAGTTTGCAGTGCCACAAATGTTAGGAAACCAGCCAGTAAATGTAAAGTATACAGTCTAAAGTCTAAAGTAGTCAAATACACGCATCTTTGGTGTCTTGCAGCAGCTATGCTACAAGGCTGCCCTCACCCAAACTGATTTAGTGCCAAACCCTCACTAAATATATCGGATTCAGCATTAATTACCTATTTAGATGTTTATTACAGCCATTAGATTTAGTTTACAATGCCATAAAACATTAATAAACCAGCCAATGAGAAGTGAGAACACTACAGGAGTCAAATACACATCACAGATTTAGGGTTTAGCTCTTGCTAAATATAGCTAAATATAGCTAATTCAGTGTTTATTGCCTATTTAGATAATCATGAAAGCCACTAAATTTAGTTTGCAGTGCCAGGAAACACTAGTAAACCGGCCAGTAAGTGAAAAGACTATAGTAGACAAATATGTCACCTTTTGTGTCTTGCAGCAGCTATGCTATAAGACCAAATCTCACTGAATGTAACTGATTCAGCGCTTAGCTGTACTCTGGTACTGATTCTGCAACATCCGACTTTGGTTTGTGATAAGATTCAAGTGCTGATTGCATCGGCGTAGTCTACAATCATCTGCGCCATCACTAAATCGCTAGCCTAAGCTGAAAACGTTCTTTTGGTCTTTGCGTGCTGAGACGTTACTCTCAGGTCTTTGCTCAGCGGGATCATTGTGTATGTGTTTATGGATCACCAGTGCTGTGTAATATCACCCGGACCAGGAGTCCATCAGTCAGTTTGTTTTTTTTATTAGCCCACTTTTGTTATGTAGTGCTAAACAGGAAGCTTCAGCGTTGTGATGATGTCCGTACTGATGCTATCGCTACACTTCTTAGGCATTTCCGTGTGGATGGGACTTCTCTCCCATTGTCTCTGACCAGTTCCACACACATCATGGACAATAGAGCAGGGAAAGTAGCCCCCCGTGGTGTCAGAGCTAAACACAGCTGGCCATGTGTCATTGTAAAGGCCCCATATCATACGAGGCCTGCTGTTTGGAAAGCTTGTTGAAGTGCATGCATTAAAAACTAAGCGCTGAAGAAGCATTTCAGCCCATATTGCTTTAAATGAGGCACAAAACAGAGCAGCCAAACAGAACAGAGCTCATTTACATATATCAGTCTTAAAGGCACAGTAACAGTCTGTTTAGTTTTAGGGAATAAGATGTGAAAATGAATTTAGGTTGTTGGGTACACAGATATGAGAAGTGAGCCTCAGTGGAAAGTATAAGTAAAACATAGTATATGGGTCCCTTAGCGACGATCAGGCTAGTGTTAACCACATCCTTGTCCTGACTGCTGCAGATTTAACGTAGCACAGGTAACATTTAGTTTCCCTTTTTTTTAAAGAGCATTGATCTTCATGCAGTCACATAGATCTGTTCTTTTAACTTGTTGCTCTGTCAACACACTCAAGGCTAAGCTAGGGCCCTATATTGATCCTGGCATTTTTGGGCCCAGGCGGCCCACCACAAATGGTTGGTCACCACCCACCACCCTTAATTCTGCGTACCTACTGTCCAAAGTGAGTAAGTGTGAGTACTAAGTGCCATGGACAAGCACTCGACTGACTCCCCGCATTAACATTCTGTTCTATCAGCTCCACGTACCACTTTGTAGTTCTACACTTACAGACTGTAGTTCATCTGATTCTCTGTATACTTTGTTGGCCCTTTGCAGGACCACCACAGACCAGGTGTTACAGTGTAAACACTACACTGTATCCACTCTATAAGACATGCCTACCTTGCTGGTCCACCTTGTAGATGTAAAGTCAGATGTTTGTGTTCCTCTAGATCTTTATCAGTGGGTCACAGGATACTGCCCACAGGAGACACCCCAGGTCGGCTGGACAGTTTTGGTTGGTGGACTATTCTGAGTCCAATTAAGGTGTTTAAACACTCCAGCAGCACTGCTCTGTCAGATCCACTCACACCAGCACAACACACACTCACACACCACCACATCAGTGTCACTGCAGTGCTGAGAGTCATTCACCACCCAAACCACCTGCTCTGTGGTGGTCATGTGGGAGTCCTGATCATTGAAAAACAGGATAACCAAGTATACAGAGAAACAGATAGAAACCTGAATCATCGCCTCATTCAATAGCACAGTGAGTTGTTACTCCTCTGATAAGGGGTAAACAGTCCCCTGAAGCCTCACTGAACTGCTTTTAGGCTCTGTATTAATCTACACTCCTTGTCCTCTCTCCCTGCAGGCACGTACAATAATAGCCGGAGTGTTGCCATTAAGAGCCTGAAACCGGGCACCATGTCCATCGAGGCCTTCCTGGCTGAGGCCAACCTGATGAAGGCTCTCCAGCACCCGCGCCTTGTCCGCCTGTTCGCTGTGGTGACACAGGAGCCCATCTACATCATCACTGAGTACATGGAGAATGGTGAGAGACGTGACGTTGCTTTGTGACAGGCTTGAGGTCTTTCAGGCCCCATGGTCCATGCTTCAGATAGGCCTGCCCTACAGTGATGTACTAACTGGTGTAGTAGATGTAATAGTTAACAATATAAAGTTATGCTGTAACTACTGTAGTCAAGTAATAGTCTGTAGTAGCGTTTTTAGGGAAGTATGTTAAATTTGTTGCTTTTCATATAGTTCTTATGGAAATATATTTCAAATTCTAAACCTGGGTGAAAACCAATGATTTGTAAATGTTGTATGTTTTCTAAAAACTAGGCCACAAAGAAATATAGTGAGCGACAAAGGACTTGTATGTGTATGTGCACACGTGCATGAGTATATTTGTGAGTGTGTGTGTTGCCTGATGATGCTGCGCATACAATTCTAAGTGTTTCTAAATGTGTCACTGATATGGCATAAGAGGCTGCCCAGCCCACCGCTGCACCTTTAGATAACCAGCAGCTAAACTCACATATAGCCTGTAGGAGGTTTATCTCATTCACTCTGTCGATAAAGATTTTTTAAATTAATTTTTTAAATTAAATGAATCACCAAACCAAATGCCTTATGAATGAAGAATGTTCTTTTATTCTGTTCTAAAGGAGTTATAAACAAACATCCCTCACCGCCGACCTCTAAAGGAGTTAACAAACATAAAATAAACAAACATCCCTCACCGCCGACCTCTAAAGGAGTTAACAAACATAAAATAAACAAACATCATTCACCACCGCCCTCTAAAGGAGTTATTAACAAACATCAAATAAACACACATCACTCACCACCGCCCTCTAAAGGAGTTATTAACAAACATCAAATAAACAAACATCACTCACCACCGCCCTCTAAATGAGTTAACAAACATCAAATAAACACACATCACTCACCACCGCCCTCTAAAGGAGTTATTAACAAACATCAAATAAACAAACATCACTCACCACCGCCCTCTAAAGGAGTTAACAAACATCAAATAAACAAACATCACTCACCACCGCCCTCTAAAGGAGTTATTAACAAACATAAAATAAACAAACATCACTCACCACCGCCCTCTAAAGGAGTTATTAACAAACATCAAATAAACAAACATCACTCACCACCTCCCTCTAAAGAGTTATTAACAAACATCAAATAAACAAACATCACTCACCACCGCCCTCTAAAGGAGTTATTAACAAACATCAAATAAACACACATCACTCACCGCCGACCTCTAAAGGAGTTATTAACAAACATCAAATAAACAAACATCACTCACCAGCGCACACTAAAGGAGTTATTAACAAACATCAAATAAACAAACATCCCTCACCGCCGACCTCTAAAGGAGTTAACAAACATAAAATAAACAAACATCACTCACCACCGCCCTCTAAAGGAGTTAACAAACATAAAATAAACAAACATCACTCACCACCGCCCTCTAAAGGAGTTATTAACAAACATCAAATAAACAAACATCACTCACCACCGCCCTCTAAAGGAGTTAACAAACATAAAATAAACAAACATCACTCACCACCGCCCTCTAAAGGAGTTATTAACAAACATCAAATAAACAAACATCACTCACCACCGCCCTCTAAAGGAGTTATTAACAAACATCAAATAAACAAACATCACTCACCGCCGACCTCTAAAGGAGTTATTAACAAACATCAAATAAACAAACATCACTCACCACCGCCCTCTAAAGGAGTTATTAACAAACATCAAATAAACAAACATCACTCACCACCGCCCTCTAAAGAATTATTAACAAACATCAAATAAACACACATCACTCACCACCGCCCTCTAAAGAAGTTATTAGCATCAAATAAACATACATCACTCACCACCGCCCTCTAAAGAAGTTATTAACAAACATCAAATAAACAAACATCACTCACCACCGCCCTCTAAAGAAGTTATTAGCATCAAATAAACATACATCACTCACCACTGCCCTCTAAAGGAGTTATTAACAAACATCAAATAAACAAACATCACTCACCACCGCCCTCTAAAGGAGTTATTAACTCAAATAAACAAACATCACTCACCACCGCCCTCTAAAGGAGTTATTAACAAACATCTAATAAACAAACATCACTCACCACCGCCCTCTAAAGGAGTTATTAACTCAAATAAACAAACATCACTCACCACCGCCCTCTAAAGGAGTTATTAACAAACATCAAATAAACAAACATCACTCACCACCGCCCTCTAAAGGAGTTATTAACTCAAATAAACAAACATCACTCACCACCGCCCTCTAAAGGAGTTATTAACAAACATCAAATAAACACACATCACTCACCACCGCCCTCTAAAGGAGTTATTAACAAACATCTAATAAACACACATCACTCACCACCGCCCTCTAAAGGAGTTATTAACAAACATCTAATAAACACACATCACTCACCACCGCCCTCTAAAGGAGTTATTAACATCAAATAAACAAACATCACTCACCACCGCCCTCTAAAGGAGTTATTAACAAACATCTAATAAACACACATCACTCACCACCGCCCTCAAAAGGAGTTATTAACAAACATCAAATAAACAAACATCACTCACCACCGCCCTCTAAAGGAGTTATTAACAAACATCTAATAAACACACATCACTCACCACCGCCCTCTAAAGGAGTTATTAACATCAAATAAACAAACATCACTCACCACCGCCCTCTAAAGGAGTTATTAACAAACATGTAATAAACACACATCACTCACCACCGCCCTCTAAAGGAGTTATTAACAAACATCAAATAAACAAACATCACTCACCATCACCCTCTAAAGGAGTTATTAACAAACATCTAATAAACACACATCACTCACCACCGCCCTCTAAAGGAGTTATTAACAAACATCTAATAAACACACATCACTCACCACCGCCCTCTAAAGGAGTTATTAACAAACATCAAATAAACAAACATCACTCACCATCACCCTGTAAAGGAGTTATTAACAAACATCTAATAAACACACATCACTCACCACCGCCCTCTAAAGGAATTATTAACAAACATCAAATAAACAAACATCACTCACCATCGCCCTCTAAAGGAGTTATTAACAAACATCAAATAAACAAACATCACTCACCACCGCCCTCTAAAGGAGTTATTAACAAACATCAAATAAACACACATCACTCACCACCGCCCTCTAAAGGAGTTATTAACAAACATCAAATAAACATACATCACTCACCACCGCCCTCTAAAGGAGTTATTAACATCAAATAAACAAACATCACTCACCACCGCCCTCTAAAGGAGTTATTAACAAACATCAAATAAACAAACATCACTCACCATCACCCTCTAAAGGAGTTATTGACAAACATCTAATAAACACACATCACTCACCACCGCCCTCTAAAGGAGTTATTAACAAACATCAAATAAACAAACATCACTCACCACCGCCCTCTAAAGGAGTTATTAACAAACATCAAATAAACAAACCTCACTCACCACCGCCCTCTAAAGGAGTTATTAACAAACATCTAATAAACACACATCACTCACCACCGCCCTCTAAAGGAGTTATTAACAAACATCAAATAAACAAACATCACTCACCATCACCCTCTAAAGGAGTTATTAACAAACATCAAATAAACAAACATCACTCACCACCGCCCTCTAAAGGAGTTATTAACAAACATCAAATAAACAAACATCACTCACCACCGCCCTCTAAAGCAGTTATTAACAAACATCAAATAAACACACATCACTCACCACCGCCCTCTAAAGGAGTTATTAACAAACATCAAATAAACAAACATCACTCACCACCGCCCTCTAAAGGAGTTATTAACAAACATCAAATAAACAAACATCACTCACCACCGCCCTCTAAAGGAGTTATTAACAAACATCAAATAAACAAACATCACTCACCACCGCCCTCTAAAGGAGTTATTAACAAACATCAAATAAACAAACATCACTCACCACCACCCTCTAAAGAATTATTAACAAACATCAAATAACAAACATCACTCACCACCGCCCTCTAAAGGAGTTATTAACATCAAATAAACACACATCACTCAACACCGCCCTCTAAAGGAGTTATTAACAAACATCAAATAAACAAACATCACTCACCACCGCCCTCTAAAGGAGTTATTAACAAACATCAAATAAACAAACATCACTCACCACCGCCCTCTAAAGGAGTTATTAACAAACATCAAATAAACAAATATCACTCACCACCGCCCTCTAAAGGAGTTACTAACAAACATCAAATAAACAAACATCACTCACCACCGCCCTCTAAAGGAGTTATTAACAAACGTCAAATAAACAAACATCACTCACCACCGCCCTCTAAAGGAGTTATTAACAAACATCAAATAAACAAACATCACTCACCACCGCCCTCTTAAGGAGTTATTAACAAACATTAAATAAACAAACATCACTCACCATCGCCCTCTAAAGGAGTTATTAACATCAAATAAACAAACATCACTCACCACCGCCCTCTAAAGGAGTTAACAACAAACATCAAATAAACACACATCACTCATCACCGCCCTCTAAAGGAGTTATTAACAAACATCAAATAAACAAACATCACTCACCACCGCCCTCTAAAGGAGTTATTAACAAACATCAAATAAACAAACATCACTCACCACCGCCCTCTAAAGGAGTTATTAACAAACATCAAATAAACAAACATCACTCACCACCGCCCTCTAAAGGAGTTATTAACAAACATCAAATAAACAAACATCACTCACCACCGCCCTCTAAATGAGTTATTAACAAACATCAAATAAACAAACATCACTCACCACTGCCCTCTAAAGGAGTTATTAACAAACATCAAATAAACAAACATCACTCACCACCACCCTCTAAAGGAGTTATTAACAAACATCAAATAAACAAACATCACTCACCACCACCCTCTAAAGAATTATTAACAAACATCAAATAAAGAAATATCACTCACCACCGCCCTCTAAAGGAGTTATTAACAAACATCAAATAAACAAACATCACTCACCACCGCCCTCTAAAGGAGTTATTAACAAACATCAAATAAACAAACATCACTCACCACCGCCCTCTAAAGGAGTTATTAACAAACATCAAATAAACACACATCACTCACCACCGCCCTCTAAAGGAGTTATTAACAAACATCTAATAAACACACATCACTCACCACCGCCCTCTAAAGGAGTTATTAACAAACATCAAATAAACAAACATCACTCACCATCACCCTCTAAAGGAGTTATTAACAAACATCAAATAAACAAACATCACTCACCACCGCCCTCTAAAGGAGTTATTAACAAACATCAAATAAACAAACATCACTCACCACCGCCCTCTAAAGGAGTTATTAACAAACATCAAATAAACAAACATCACTCACCACCGCCCTCTAAAGGAGTTATTAACAAACATCAAATAAACAAACATCACTCACCACCGCCCTCTAAATGAGTTATTAACAAACATCAAATAAACAAACATCACTCACCACTGCCCTCTAAAGGAGTTATTAACAAACATCAAATAAACAAACATCACTCACCACCACCCTCTAAAGGAGTTATTAACAAACATCAAATAAACAAACATCACTCACCACCACCCTCTAAAGAATTATTAACAAACATCAAATAAAGAAATATCACTCACCACCGCCCTCTAAAGGAGTTATTAACAAACATCAAATAAACAAACATCACTCACCACCGCCCTCTAAAGGAGTTATTAACAAACATCAAATAAACAAACATCACTCACCACCGCCCTCTAAAGGAGTTATTAACAAACATCAAATAAACACACATCACTCACCACCGCCCTCTAAAGGAGTTATTAACAAACATCTAATAAACACACATCACTCACCACCGCCCTCTAAAGGAGTTATTAACAAACATCAAATAAACAAACATCACTCACCATCACCCTCTAAAGGAGTTATTAACAAACATCAAATAAACAAACATCACTCACCACCGCCCTCTAAAGGAGTTATTAACAAACATCAAATAAACAAACATCACTCACCACCGCCCTCTAAAGGAGTTATTAACAAACATCAAATAAACAAACATCACTCACCATCACCCTCTAAAGGAGTTATTAACAAACATCAAATAAACAAACATCACTCACCATCACCCTCTAAAGGAGTTATTAACAAACATCTAATAAACAAACATCACTCACCACCGCCCTCTAAAGGAGTTATTAACAAACATCAAATAAACAAACATCACTCACCATCACCCTCTAAAGGAGTTATTAACAAACATCTAATAAACACACATTACTCACCACCGCCCTCTAAAGGAGTTTTTAACAAACATCAAATAAACAAACATCACTCACCATCACCCTCTAAAGGAGTTATTAACAAACATCAAATAAACAAACATCACTCACCACCGCCCTCTAAAGGAGTTATTAACAAACATCAAATAAACAAACATCACTCACACCACCCTCTAAAGAATTATTAACAAACATCAAATAAACACACATCACTCACTACCGCCCTCTAAAGGAGTTATTAACAAACATAAAATAAACAAACATCACTCACCACCGCCCTCTAAAGGAGTTATTAACAAACATCACTCACCACCGCCCTCTAAATGAGTTATTAACAAACATCAAATAAACAAACATCACTCACCACCACCCTCTAAAGAATTATTAACAAACATCAAATAAACACACATCACTCACCACCGCCCTCTAAAGAATTATTAACAAACATCAAATAAACAAACATCACTCACCACCACCCTCTAAAGAATTATTAACAAACATCAAATAAACACACATCACTCACCACCGCCCTCTAAAGGAGTTATTAACAAACATCAAATAAACAAATATCACTCACCACCTCCCTCTAAAGGAGTTACTAACAAACATCAAATAAACAAACATCACTCACCACCGCCCTCTAAAGGAGTTATTAACAAACATCAAATAAACAAATATCACTCACCACCGCCCTCTAAAGGAGTTATTAACAAACATCAAATAAACAAACATCACTCACCACCGCCCTCTAAAGGAGTTATTAACAAACATCAAATAAACAAACATCACTCACCACCGCCCTCTAAAGGAGTTATTAACAAACATCAAATAAAGAAATATCACTCACCACCGCCCTCTAAAGGAGTTATTAACAAACATCAAATAAACAAACATCACTCACCACCGCCCTCTAAAGAGTTATTAACAAACATCAAATAAACAAACATCACTCACCACCGCCCTCTAAAGGAGTTATTAACAAACATCAAATAAACAAACATCACTCACCACCGCCCTCTAAAGAGTTATTAACAAACATCAAATAAACAAACATCACTCACCACCGCCCTCTAAAGGAGTTATTAACAAACATCAAATAAACAAACATCACTCACCACCGCCCTCTAAAGGAGTTATTAACAAACATCAAATAAACATACATCACTCACCACCGCCCTCTAAAGAAGTTATTAACATCAAATAAACAAACATCACTCACCACCGCCCTCTAAAGGAGTTATTAACAAACATCAAATAAAGAAATATCACTCACCACCACCCTCTAAAGGAATTATTAACAAACATCAAATAAACACACATCACTCACCACCGCCCTCTAAAGAAGTTATTAACAAACATCTAATAAACACACATCACTCACCACCGCCCTCTAAAGAATTATTAACAAACATCAAATCTGGAAAATAATTGCTGTCAGCTGATTAAACTGTAATCAGGTAGATTTCTTTATGCACGTTTACTAATATGGCTTGTCTCCAGCTTTGCAGTAGGATAGGAGGGGCCTTGACATCGTAATATTAGTTTTGAGTGGGCCAGTGACCTAATGCACCCCCCACCCCCCACAGTTGACGACTACGCACACACAGTTTCATACACATGGTATGAATAGCTTTCAAAGGAAAGGATATCAGACGACAATAAGCCGTCTAGCTTTAACGCAGTCACGGCTGGCTCATGTCTAGACTGAACATTATTAGACTGAGAGGGAAATTTCCACTAGTGTGGCCGATATCAGACGGTCCAGATCAAGCTTGTCTAACACTTAACACGGAGGGTGATGTTGCATATCTGTTTATGCTTCATTTCCTGGCTCTTCTACTCAACCTCTGAATACACACAGGCGTGTGCCCCACCACTGCCTTCCTCTTGAAAACGAAAACACTTCACAAGCCCTTTGATTCTGCAGGTCAGGTCTAGGCGTCGCTCACTCTTTTGCTCTTTTGGCCTAAAAAAAAAAAAGAAAAAAGAAAAGAAAACATCAAAGTCGAGATGACCTGAGCTGGATCTGAAATGATCTCTGAGAATAGCTACACTAAGGGCCGCTGCGACCTCAACACAACGCATGACTCTGAACATTAGACACCGTGTCTCACTTGGCCTCTTCCTCTGCCTCTCGTTCTCTCTCTTCTCTCGTTTTCGTAGGCGGGTAACTAAGGGCATCTTCAAGTGATCATCGTCTGTGATGCACTTTAGGCCCTCAGACCGTTCGCCGCTGGTTGAAATATGCCCTTATCCTTAAAGGCTGATGTAGCTGCTGTCCCAGCAGTTAGCACTGGGCTTAAACGTGTATGACATACTGTATAGAAACAGAACTCAGACGTCTAGATGGCTGCCAGAGATGTTTTAATCTATGGCTTATTCTTCAATTAGGGGAACTTTTATGTCCCTAGGTTATAAATTTGTGATAAAATTACTTCAATACAAAACATTTTAGCTGCTAAAAAGAAAATTTCCAGTTTTTGTAATGATTTAAACATCAATATTTTGATACTTGGCCTTGTCCCCTTTAAAACCTCCCCAATAAAATGCTAAAACATGATCAATTGATGAAAAAGATCACAATATGAGTTTCACAAAAACTTCATAGAAACTAAATGTACTGTTTACTTTCATATTTGTACCTATGCATATTTTTGAGCAATACATTATCATCCCCAACATTATCGTCATTACCGCAACAGTGTATTGCTCCTGATCATAGAGTACATTTATTCAGAGTCATTACCGTTTACATCAGTACGACAGTACTTTACAGCTAAACATTACATTTACACATTATTTATTTATTTATTTATAACTAAACATTACATTTACACATTATTTATTTATTTATTTACAACTAAACATTACATTTACACATTATTTATTTATTTATAACTAAACATTACATCTACACATTATTTATTTATTTATTTATAACTAAACATTACATCTACACATTATTTATTTATTTATTTATAACTAAACATTACATCTACACATTATTTATTTATTTATTTACAACTAAACATTACATTTACACATTATTTATTTATTTATTTATAACTAAACATTACATCTACACATTATTTATTTATTTATTTATAACTAAACATTACATCTACACATTATTTATTTATTTATTTACAACTAAACATTACATTTACACATTATTTATTTATTTATAACTAAACATTACATTTACACATTATTCATTTATTTATTTACAACTAAACATTACATTTACACATTATTTATTTATTTATAACTAAACATTACATCTACACATTATTTATTTATTTATTTATAACTAAACATTACATTTACACATTATTTATTTATTTATTTACAACTAAACATTACATTTACACATTATTTATTTATTTATAACTAAACATTACATTTACACATTATTTATTTATTTATAACTAAACATTACATTTACATAATATTTATTTATTTACAACGAAACATTACATTTACACATTATTTATTTATTTATAACTAACCATTACATTTACACATTATTTATTTATTTATTTACAACTAAACATTACATTTACACATTATTTATTTATTTATAACTAAACATTACATTTACACATTATTTATTTATTTATTTACCACTACACATTACATTTACACATTATTTATTTATTTATAACTAAACATTACATTTACACATTATTTATTTATTTACAACTAAACATTACATTTACACATTATTTATTTATTTATTGATAACTAAACATTACATTCACACATTATTTATTTATTTACAACTAAACATTACATTTACACATTATTTATTTACAACTAAACATTACATTTACACATTATTTATTTATTTACAACTAAACATTACATTTACACATTATTTATTTATTTATTGATAACTAAACATTACATTCACACATTATTTATTTATTTACAATAAAACATTACATTTACACATTATTTATTTATAAACACTAATCCATGGCCTAGCTAGCTTTTTTCTTAAATAAATGAAAATTGTCATTACCGCAACACGTCATTACTAACACATAACCTGTTGAGATGGTATGACATTCGTTGATGGTAATGACAGGTTTTCAATTTTACCATCAGTATCTTTTAAATTATTTAGAAATTAAACATAATTAAGTCTAACAGTGTGATTTTATAATATAATTCAAGTAAAATCCATTACTTTATAAAACTAAAACGTTAAAGATGGCAAAAGAGCCCGCAGTTGAAGAATCCCCCCTATGTGCAATCATTTTGGCAGCTTGACTTTTTTAGTCAGGCATGTTCCTTTAAGACCTGCTCGCACCGGAGGCTTCGTTGCCGTGCAAAAGGTTAGCAGGCATTTATGACCTTTCTGGATTAGTCAAGTTACGACAGTGTGGTTGGACAGTGCTCAGTCCAGGATGACAGGTCATCTTGACCGTGTTTTGAGGCTCCAGTCATGTTCCATAACCATAAAGGTCTAATCCACTCAGTCTAATATGTTAGGGCCTTTTGTTGGGTCACTGTTTTGGTGAATACTTGGTCAACAAGGACAACAAAACAAGTCAGTTAAGGGTGATGCTTTACTGAAGGGGACTATTCGTAAGACTACATGACAGCTACATAAGCTTATCATGACATAGCCCTACATAAAGAACTATATATGCCTTTTCCAGAAGCTTTATCCGCTATGAAGGCTACATTTGCCAGTTTCTTCCAAGTTAGCCAAAGTGGCTTGTAGAACTGATGGTGACTATTGCAATAAGCATTTATAAACATATATGTGGGCTTATGTGAGTTCTCAGGACTAGCTTATATATAGGTGCCATGTAGCCTTATAAACAGTATCCTATGGTTACTGATAAAACTCAATGTTTCATTGCCGACTTACAGATGCGTCTTTGCCTTTGATGGTAACGTGGCTTCCATCATAGAAAACGAATGGGCGGAACTGAAGCACTATGAGCACAAACACTAGCCCATAGTTTGGATAGCAAGTATGCTAGTTAGTGCAGTAGCCCATGTGGTACAGACCACCTTAAAAACTTCCCAAAGTTTTGATGGATTAGCGACTTGCTATAAAAAAGACTGGACATGGTGTCACAGTCCTCCCTGTTTTGTCCCTGTCAGTTATTGTTTATGTAGTCTTGTCAATGCCATGTGGTTCTGTTTATGTTTGCCATGTGCCATCTTGTCTCCACCCTCCACCTGTTCGGTGTTTCTGCCCCCTCCCAGTTGCCAGGTGTCTCTTGTTTAATGTCTTCATTTAAACCCTTTGTTTTGCCCTGGTTATGGTCTGTTATTGTTTGTCTATGTGTGTGTCTCCGTGTGATAATCCATGTGTGTTGTCGTGTTCCTGTGTCAAAGTTAAGTTGAATAAAATACCTGCGTTTATATCCGCTTCACCTGTGTGTGCCTGCTCGCACTGCGTGACACATGGATTTTATATATATATATATATATATATATATATATATATATATATATATATATATATATAGAGTCCACATTATTATATTAAAGTCTGTTATGGCAGTAAATCTCAATCCGCGATCCCAAGACTGCAAACAAAGACACATCTTCTGGAAATATTCCATATAAACCAAATAACCAAACTTTTAGCACCAAAGAAAGAAACTATTTACACAACAATTTACATTACAAGTGGAGGAAAGTGTTCTTCAGTAAAAAAAAGAGAAAAGAAAGGAAAAATGGAGAACCTACAAAAAGTCAGGTCGTCAGGGTTCTATATAAGTTGGCCATTTAGACAAAATCTGATGGTCAGTCTGAAGTCTTAAAGAATAAGTGAACTTTTCTATGGTAAGAAATTGGGAAACCATATCGTACGACTTGAAGAGGCTTGGTAGACTAGATTACTAGATTTTCGAGTAACTGCATTCCAACACTACTTTTAAAGACTCACTGGCACCCCCCAGAGACTCAGCCTGTGAACTTCCCGAATAGTTTTGTAAGTGGTTTCTGGACGAACAACTGCTCGTGCATTTTAACGAACTGTGGGATTTCAGTCTTAACCTTATTGAAGCTGTTACCCACACGACATGCCACGAAGCAATCGCCAGCACAGTTATTCAAACTAGTTAGAACAGTTAGCTAAGCCTATACTGGTCACCACACCTCATGGGTCTTCATTACAACTGAACTGATATAACCCCTCGGATGGAGTGACGACTTTAAGGTCACAGCTCTGTCACGTGAATTACTTCTAAACATCTTAGTCATTCAGTCCACTGGAAACTTATCTGTGTGTGAACTGATTGGCTGATTGGTGTGGGTTAAAAGATCTGTGTACGTTTCCCAAATCACACCAAAAAGACTGTGTGAGCTTCACAGCTGTGGCCCTAAAAACTCCCCAAAATGCCAGTGTGTGATTAATACATATCATTTCATTGTGAGCTGACACGTATTCAGTCATAAATCTTGGGTGTAAAAGGACCCAGATCTCAAACTTTTTTTTTTCCTCTATTCTCATTGGATGACAGTATTGTGCAAAAGTCTTAGGCACCAAAGCTGATAGTTTAAAAGCCTTTATCTGATTAATAACTGTATTTACACCAGATTTGATTAGAACAGATGTAAATAATCATACATAAAATACAAAGTAACATGAATATCTTATTGTGAAAGAAGTAGATCAGATCTTGAGCTCCAGTTTGAAGAAGTGTAGTTCCAGATTTCTCCTGGACGCCCCAGACATTGTATGAACGTGTTGAGTTCCTTCAGCAGTAATCTTGATTTAGCTTAATGAAGTACTGAGCAGTCAAAGCAGGTATTAGATGAGAACTGTAAATAACACTGGCTTGTTTCCACAAGGAGAAGCTTGGAAAGGGTTAAATAAACACAGTGACTTATGTAAAAGCTCTACTTACTGTATTAATAATAGGGATGTAAGAAAATATTGAATATTTTCATATTATGTTTGGTGATACTGTAACGATTCTCAAAAACAAAGAATCGATACACAGATCCTGACAGACAGTGAATCGTTGTGTGTTGTGTTTAAACCTCTGACCACTAGATGGCAGTGTTGTAATTCATTTTCAGCTCCACTCCAACATTAACAAGCAGCACAAGGGCGTAATGCTATTGTAAGCATTGACAAACCTGTTCATACAGTGGTGTGTTTTAATAGTAAGATTTAAAAAATCACCATATATCACTTTGTTTGCAGTATTGTGATATATTGAATCGTGACTGCTGCATCATGATATGTATTGTATCGCCAGGTTCTTAATAATACACAGCCCTAATTAATACTATTAGAATATTCAATAAAAAATAATATTTTGCTGTGTAAATAAAAACGTACAAAAAATAAAAAATACATTTGCCCAGTGCTGTATGTAAATGGGTTGTTGTCTGTGACATCACAAAAACAAGGAGTTTCAAACTCTTTTATTTGGGAGAACAATGTGTTTTTTCAGAACATGGGCTCTTTAATTGCGCACTGATTGAAAAGAGAGAAAGAGAGAGATTCCGAGGGAGGGAGGCTCCTGCTCTCTCTCTTTGTTTGACCTTTAACATGCAACACTGTCCTCCTCCTAACCATCCCTGATTAGATAACTGCGAGAGAAGAGCTCATTGTTCTTTGGACCAGCGCTCATGATTCAGCCTCTATGTTCGAACAACCACCAAAAGAACAGCTTAGAAATAGTCGCCATGGATGCAGGTGTGTTTCCGAAACTCATAATAGTAACTTTCCTCCGCCAGAACAATGCCCCGAGTTCCCCTCCTGTCGAGGCAGACGGCAACAAAAGCCCTCTCAGAGCGACGCCGGGACGGGTGTTAGCGCGGCGTGGCTGTAAATGGGCCGGCTTTGTGCTGCCCTCCTAAGAGAAGCTTGTGTGGCCCTGGCACGCTGCCACACATCTCATGATCTCTTTGTACAGCGGCCATGTGTCTAAGGGCACAATCAGCTGGGCTGTTCTGTTATTGGTCTCAACCCTTTGCCAAACACCACCCCCTCCGCCCCGTCCCTTTTTATACCCAGGCCTACATCATCATAGTGTAGACCCCTGGACACAAACTTTTGGTGGGAGCCAATCTGAAACTCTTATTTTTGCCAGTATGTTGACTTCTGTGTTGGTCTTCAAGCTTGTGTGTGTCTGTGGAGTTCAAGGGGGGCTTTTGATTCTGCCATGATGGGTGCTCTTTATTAAAGACGTGGGTGGAAAGATACAAGGCATGGACCCATAGAGGAGGTCACTGCCAGCCCTAATTAAACAGGCCACTCCCACACATAGAATAACACACATAACACACCGTTAAACTAACAAACAGTGACAGTTACAACATTTATATCACTTTTTTTAGGAGAGTGCACACCTACCATGGGCCTTACCGAGGTCCTCAGAGCCAGCACCGGCCAGTAGACGATCACTACAATATATTATTTTCAAATATGTAGTCTACTCCTGAACAAGCTCATTAAATTAAACATTTTTAATGTAGACTCACGTTCAAGTAAAAATATTATTAAAATTATTATAATGATGATGTATTTGTAGGCTAATTAGAATAACATTGAAACAGGGATAAACTGTTTCAGCCAATAAGCATATAAAAAACATCTATCTATCTATCTATCTATCTATCTATCTATCTATCTATCTGTACTTTACTCTGTGTTGGTAATATATATATATATATATATATATATATATATATATATATAGTTATTTATTTGCTATAACTGCTATAACTCTACATACACTATATACATAGAATATGATAACAGCTAGAATGATATCATACAATACAGCTTGGTCTTTTTACATAACAGTGTGACCTCAACTGGTAGAAACAGCAAGTTTCTTTAGAGTGACTAAAGAGTTCAAGCATTACATCAGCTTTATGCTGATTGGCTGCTGGGTCTGAGGTTCTGGTATATTTGAGTAAGAACTGAGTGAGATAGATGGTTAGTTGGGAATACGGTTAGTTATAGATGTAAAAATTAGTTTTTTTCCTAAAGGAAGATTGTTATTTTAATACTGTTACTCTTATTTTTTTATTTATAATTTTCTCTTATTCCTGTCGTTATCAGCTGTGTTAATATTTCTATGCTTTTTATCATATCACTTTCTTTTGCCTCTCTAATTCTTTGAATTAACTTTGGTACCAAAAAATTTCTTCAGTCTTTTCGTCAGTTTTCTTCAGAAGGGCTCGCTGGTGGCTTTAAAACAGAAGCAATTTGCCAGACAGTGTAGTTTCCAAACACTCTGTGTTGGAGAGCTGAGATATAACAAGGACTAACACCAGCAGACCCCTAACCATTGAGTATCACAAGCTAAAGCATACTGCCACAGCACGCAAGAAACATGTTGTGCACCATTTACATTATATATCATCGCTGCCCAAAGAAAGACAAGTATCTCTATAATAGCAGCTTTAAACTTTGCTTTTAATGTAAGTCAATGGAACCAGAATTTTTTCGAAATTAGTTTGAAGCATTTCTATTGGTCCATTTATCATTAAGTTTATACACAATGTAAACGGCAGCTGCTGCATTCATATGAAGTACAAAAACAAAAAATGACAAAAATTTAGATCCATGTTTTTCTTTAGACAGCGATGATATCTTAGCTTGATGAACTTTGATGACTATCAGGCCCAGACTATTCTGTGGATTTTCTTGTTGTGTCCAGGGGGCCCCCCTTGTGGCCCATACAACCCATAAATTGGTCTGAGCCTGATAGTCATCAAAGTTTTTCCAAAATTCAACAAAATTTGGCACCTGGTAGGAATTTTACTAACAGCTCAGCGAAATAGAATGAACAAACGTCAACCTTCTGATGATCTTCACATCTTTTCAAACATCCTCTTCGTTTTCCACATCCACATCAACGGTTTAACTAAAAGCCATTGCTTCAGGCAAGCTTTGGGGTTTCTAGCAGTGGGCTAACATTCCTCTGCATGTACCTTAAATTTGACGCTCCAGATATTCAATAGATGTGTCTGGTGGTTCTTTAATTATGATTACTGACCCCTGTATGACACAGGCCTCTGGCCAAGTGCCCATAAACCCCCTGTGATAGTCCAGGCCGGTTCATATCAACTATCAAAAATAGAAGGACTAGCTAAACTTAACTCTACGACCTTGGCTGCTGTATCCTTACATCCAGACGGGAGGGTCAGTTCCCTAGTGCGCTAGTTCCTGACAGCCCGCCGCGTCCTTAAGGAAGTGCCTAACCACAACAAAGGCCTGTGGGCACTGGTTCTTTTTTCCAAACACAAAAAAAGTCTCCGTGCGCACAAGGCCATACATCACAGCCGCAGATCTTCGCTGAGCAAGCGGATTTCCTGAGAATGTTTTGTTCTCATATTTAGAATCTATTCTAAGTAACCCTCTATTTATGACCTTATATGAGGTCAGACAACACCTCCGTAAAGCACTGTGTCATTCATAAGTCTGCTGTCTCTCACGGCTTGGAAGTGCACTTCGCTGGACAAGCCCCTCTTTGTAGACGTTGATGAAGAAAGTCCTTGCACAATAATCAAAATCAGTTCTCGAACAGTTCTTGGTTGGGTTTATGGGTCCAACTGTTGTTGGGGTTGTCTGGAAGTAGCGAGACGAATGGACATCTCTGATGCAACCTTCAAGCTGTTGGTCACTCATTCAAGTGGCCATCCAAGTTCAGTCACCCTGACCATTAAATGACCTGAATGACTGGAGGTTCGCAGACACGCTGCTTGATTTTAGATTTTGTTGAATTTTTGGACAACCTTTGATGACTATCAGGCCAGTTTATGGGTTGTATGGGCCCCTAGGGAGCCCCCCTGGACACACACACCCAGAAAAGCCATGGAATAGTCTAGGCCTGATAGTCATCAAAGTTCATCAAGGTAACATATCATTGCGGTCTTATGAAAAACATGGATCTCAATTTTTGTCATTTTTTATTTTCCTACATCATATGAACGCAGCAGCTGCTGTTTACATTATGTATATACTTCATGAGGAATGGACCAATAGAAATGCTCCAAAATAATTTTGAAAAAATTATGGTTTCATTGATTTCCATTAAATGCTAAATTTTTGGCCTCTAGTGTAAAGCTGCTACTTTGGAAATACTTGTCTTTCTTTGGGCAGCGATAATAAATAATGTAAATGGTGCACAACAGGTTTCTTGCGTGCTGTGGCAGTATGCTTTAGCTTGTGATACTCAATGGTTAGGAGTCTGCTGGTGTTATTCCTTGTTATATCTCAGCTCTCCAACACAGAGTGTTTGGAAACTACCATTACACGACCTGAATGACTGGAGGTTCACAGACACGCTGTTTGTGTTACAAAATAAAAGTCCTTATATGCTCCAAATTTACTGCTACAGCTATTAAAAATGAAGTATGACCTTTATTGACTTCCATTGGCTTACATTTCAACCGGACGTCACTAAGTTCTCTGTGTATGCTTGAATTTCAGGCAGCCTGGTGGATTTTCTGAAGACTCCGGTAGGATCAAGTTTGCAAATCACCACCCTGATCGATATGGCCTCTCAGGCAAGTACCATGTCTCCATTGAAAACCTGACGCACCAACAGATCACTCTAGGCTAGTGGAGTCTTCATAACTCACCGCCTCCATTCTGTCGCAAATGAGACTGAGGGCTGATGTTTTAGGCTCATAATGTTACAGAGTGTTCCTGTACTAGCACTCCTGCATGACTATAGCACGTGTTCACCCATACCAGGACTTGAGATGGTCAGCCCAGTTTCAGCCAGTCTGAAAGCCTTGTCTGCTCTACATTTCCAACCAGCCTGCTTCCACAGTATCTGCCCTCGCTACTCACTAAGCTTTCCCTTCAGCAGTATGTTAAGCAGCTCTGCTTTAGTCTGCCTACTAATCTCATACTAACCGTAGGTTCTGAGCTCAAGAGTCTGGACATGAATTTCTTAATACTCAATAAAAAAAGGGTGGCAGCAAAGGTGAGACAGTGGTGAGACCAGCTGTGTTGTATAGTTTGGAGATAGTGGTGAGACCAACTATGCTGTATGGTTTGGAGACAGTGGTGAGATCAGCTATGTCGTATGGTTTGGAGATAGTGGTGAGACCAGCTATGCTGTATGGTTTGGAGACAGTGGTGAGAGCAGCTATGTTGTATAGTTTGGAGATAGTGGTGAGACCAGCTATGCTGTATGGTTTGGAGACAGTGGTGAGACCAGCTATGCTGTATGGTTTGGAGACAGTGGTGAGACCAGCTATGCTGTATGGTTTGGAGACAGTGGTGAGACCAGCTATGCTGTATGGTTTGGAGACAGTGGTGAGACCAGCTATGCTGTATAGTTTGGAGATAGTGGTGAGACCAGCTATGTCGTATGGTTTGGAGATAGTGGTGAGAGCAGCTATGTTGTATAGTTTGGAGATAGTGGTGAGACCAGCTATGTTGTATGGTTTGGAGATAGTGGTGAGACCAGCTATGCTGTATGGTTTGGAGACAGTGGTGAGACCAGCTATGCTGTATAGTTTGGAGACAGTGGTGAGACCAGCTATGTCGTATGGTTTGGAGATAGTGGTGAGAGCAGCTATGTTGTATAGTTTGGAGACAGTGGTGAGAGCAGCTATGTTGTATAGTTTGGAGACAGTGGTGAGACCAGCTATGTTGTATGGTTTGGAGACAGTGGTGAGACCAGCTATGCTGTATAGTTTGGAGACAGTGGTGAGACCAGCTATGTTGTATGGTTTGGAGACTGTGGTGAGAGCAGCTATGCTGTATAGTTTGGAGACAGTGGTGAGACCAGCTATGCTGTATAGTTTGGAGACAGTGGTGAGACCAGCTATGTCATATGGTTTGGAGATAGTGGTGAGACCAGCTATGCTGTATGGTTTGGAGACAGTGGTGAGACCAGCTATGCTGTATAGTTTGGAGACAGTGGTGAGACCAGCTATGTTGTATGGTTTGGAGACAGTGGTGAGAGCAGCTATGTTGTATAGTTTGGAGACAGTAGTGAGACCAGCTATGTTGTATGGTTTGGAGACAGTGGTGAGACCAGCTATGCTGTATAGTTTGGAGACAGTGTTGAGACCAGCTATGTCGTATGGTTTGGAGATAGTGGTGAAACCAGCTATGCTGTATGGTTTGGAGACAGTGGTAAGACCAGCTATTTTGTATGGTTTGGAGACAGTGGTGAGACCAGCTATGTTGTATGGTTTAGAGACAGTGGTGAGACCAGCTAATGTGTATAGTTTGGAGATAGTGGTGAGACCAGCTATGTTGTATGGTTTAGAGACAGTGGTGAGACCAGCTAATGTGTATAGTTTGGAGATAGTGGTGAGACCAGCTATGTTGTATGGTTTGGAGACAGTGGTGAGAGCAGCTATGCTGTATAGTTTGGAGACAGTGTTGAGACCAGCTATGCTGTATAGTTTGGAGACAGTGTTGAGACCAGCTATGCTGTATAGTTTGGAGACAGTGGTGAGACCAGCTATGCTGTATAGTTTGGAGACAGTGGTGAGACCAGCTATGCTGTATAGTTTGGAGACAGCGGTGAGACCAGCTATGCTGTATAGTTTGGAGACAGTGTTGAGACCAGCTATGCTGTATAGTTTGGAGACAGTGTTGAGACCAGCTATGCTGTATAGTTTGGAGACAGTGGTGAGACCAGCTATGCTGTATAGTTTGGAGACAGTGTTGAGACCAGCTATGCTGTATAGTTTGGAGACAGTGTTGAGACCAGCTATGCTGTATAGTTTGGAGACAGTGTTGAGACCAGCTATGCTGTATAGTTTGGAGACAGTGGTGAGACCAGCTATGTTGTATGGTTTGGAGACAGTGGTGAGAGCAGCTATGCTGTATAGTTTGGAGACAGTGAGACCAGCTGTGACATGGACCGAAAGACAGGAGAAAGAACTGGACGTGAGCTGAAGATGATGAGGTTCTTCTTGGGAGTGACAAGGATGGATAGGATTAGGAATGAGATCCTGTTCTTTAACGGTCAGGGCCCTCACAGGACCACCACAAAGGTACTATTAGGGAGGTGAGTCATTCTCAGGGCAGTGACCCTGACATAGTGGGATATTATGTTTGTGATACTGTATCGATTCTCAAAAACACAGTATCGATACACAAATTCCTGGCAGACAGTGAATCATTGTATGTTGTGTTTATACCTCTGACCACTAGATGGCAGTGTTGTAATCAATTTTCAGCTCCACTCCAACATTAACAAGCAGCACAAGGACGCAATGCTATTGTAAGCATTGGCAAACCTGTTCATACAGTGGTGTGTTTTAATAGTAGGATTTGTCCTACTATCACAATATATCACTTTACTTGCAGTATTGCAATATATTGCGATATATTAAATCGTTACCGCTGTATCACGATATGTATTGTATCTCCAGGTTCTTGCCAACACACAGCCCTACCAGGTACTAAAGTATACTATGTTTTAAGGATTAGACAGGTTCAGTAGAACGCCTTGCAGATACCAGCCTTCAAACTGAGCACTGGGTGAAATTACAAACTCTCGCACACCCTTGTTCTACACACACACACACACATACACACATTTCTCCCTCTTCCTTTTACTGTCACTTCACGCCTACATGCTAGATTTTTGCTCGTCAGCTCCAATCCCTCCTTCGCACATACCTAGAAGGTGTAGCATTTCCTTGAACAAGACACAATCACATACATGCACGCCAACACGCTCCACAAAGCCTGCTGCCGCTGCCAGACATGCATGTCTCGCATGTTTTGGTTCTCCACGTTTACCCACTGCAATCAAAAGCACAAAGTGTTGACAAGAATATGTACCTGGACTTACCTTCCGTACTGGCCGGGCCTTTGTTACACGCTCATACCAGCCTTTACAAACTTCACTGCCTGTCAAGCTGCCATTATTCTGTAGTTGGCATTGTGCCAATATGATGAACTCAAGTCTAAGTTGGTTTCTGTATGTATGAAAGTCATAAGAGGTCATGAGGTGGTTAGGAATATCTGGCCTGTTAACTTGAGATCATGGCTTAATTGTCTTGTGATCTCAAGATGACAAAAGTTGTTTACTTGAAATCACAGCCTGAGATATTGGCCCGAAGACAATGATATTGGGAACTTGAGAAAAGCTAACTTTTGTTATCTTGAGGTCACAAGATAATTAAGTTGGATATTTGAGAATACTATCCTTTGTTATGTTGAGATCACAAGACAAATAAGTTAAGATTTTGAGAAAACAACTTTTATGATCTTGAGATCACAAGATAATTGAATTGGAAGTTTGAGAATATTATCCTTTGTTGTCTTTTCTCAAGATCCCAAGTTAATTGCCCTGTGATCTCAAGATAATTCATTGGAAATTTGAGAGTCCTCTCCTTTGTTATGTTGAGATCACAAGACAAATAAGTTGAGATCTTGAGAAAACAACCTTTGCGATCTTAAGAACACAAGATAATTAAGTTGGAGTCTACAGAAAACCTGTGTTATCTGGCGATCACAAGATGATAAGTTTGGGTTCTGAAGAAAACAACTTTTGTTATCTTGAGATCACAAGATAATTAATTTGGGGCCCTGAGAAAACAAGCTTTGTTATCTTAAGATCACAAGATAATTAAGTTGAAAAATTGACAATACTATCCTTTGTTATTTTGAGATCATAAGACAAGTAAGTTGGTATCTAAAGAAAACAACCGTGTTGTGTTTAAGCGTCTCTGTGGCGGCTGAGAGCCATACCGCATCGCAACAATGCGGAAGTTGTGGTAGCACTAGGGGGCGTTCTACTTTTTGGAATAGCTATTCTTTATTTTTTATTGCAATACTCCTACATTTATAGAGTATAATAGCTTACACCATTGTAATCCTGAGGGTCTCCCCATTCGTTTGATGTATAATATGTCCAGATTGGCCAAAAGATGGTTTTACGAAAAATAAAAATGTTCGTAGTGTAGCTAAAATTTTATCATACTAACTCTCTGGACAAGGTAGTTTTTGAAAATATTTATTTTCTGAATGACATTAAAGAAAAAATGGCAGAACAACCTAAAAATAGAGATTCTAAGCTTTCATATGATACCTTGATTGTCTTTGGTGGAACTGTAGATCTTCAGATATATTCTCAAATATATTTATTATTGATTATTGCTGGCACGTTAGGAGGTTAATAGTTTACAGTCAAGGATTTGTGGCAGACCACTAAACCCGTTGTAACGAATCAACACTCTCAGGCAGATTAATCAGATCCATTTGCAAGGTTTATTGACAATACTCAGGAGAATAGTTCAAAACTAAGGAAAACAGTCCAAGGAGATGGTGTGGAACCTCCGGGGCTGCCGGTGTAGAGTCTCCGTCTGGACTGTAAAAAACAAAGGTCTTCGAGGAGGAAGTCCAAAGGTTACCACAAACCTTTCTCTTGAAGAGCACCGTGGGGGATAGTCACTAGGGTGTCTTCACACGAGTAGAGAAGATCCTTCAGATGCTTCTGGAAGTCCAGGAACCTTGATGCTTTCGAGGGAGGTTAGCTGGACCAGAGAGTGACCCATCAGAGAGCTGGCTTGAAACAGGAAGACGATGGAAGCCACTGTGAAACTGACAGGGTTACAACAAACAATAACGGGGAGACTATGATGGTTACACCCATCCTTCAGCTATCAGACTCCTCCACTCCAACGTAAACAAGTGCATAAGGACGCACTGCTGTTTTAATACTATGTCAGTTTTCCTACAATTAGATTTTAGAAGTCATGTTATATCGTCTGACGATCAGAGGAACCTGTACATGCACAGAAACAACCCCGGCTAGAAAACGACGCCTTGGAAACCTCTGTTAAAGACGTGATGATTCATTGGTGTTCTTTAGGCATCTATTTGAATTCCTCCTGATATAATCTCATCATAACATGGAAAAAAACTGCATACGGAATCGTTTGTATTTGCTGGGCTCTCCCGGCAGCCAGTCTCTGATTTCACTCAGATAGCGTGATGTTGCGCGGATTACGGTAAAGAATGAGGCCACGCTGCAGTGAACCCACACAAAGCTCTTTATTTGGAAACATACACACAGCAGCAGGTCTGAGGTCTGCAGTGCCTCAGCAGCTGAACAGCAACCTGTCCTGAGAAGTCACCACCTCAGTTTCATCACTGTGAGGGGTTAAAGACACAGGCCTCGCGCCTGCAGCAGGTTGGGAACCACTACAAGTCATTCCTCTGTTAGAGATGTGGCTGGATCAGCCAGTCACCCAATACTGTGATGCTTTGAATGCATTATAATAAGGGAACTTGCACCATTTAAAAAAAAAAAATCTGATTAGTTCAATCCTTGAGAGTCATTTAGAGTTTAGAAATGGTTCTTTGTAGAGAATATCTACCCGCGCTTACCTTCCGTACAGGCCTGGCCTTTGTTGTACGCTCATACCAGCCTTTTTAAATTTCACTGCCTACAAACCTCCGGAAAGGTGTCTTTATTCTGTAGTTGGCCTGAGGCCAACATAAGGAACTCCAAAGGCTGAGTTGGTTTCTGTATGTACGACAGTCCAGAGAGGCCATGAGGTTGTTATGGTACAGTTACCCTTACAAAAAAGAAGTTCATTCAAGTGTACCATTAGTTTACTTCTTTTAAACAAAAGGAAGTGAGTATGCTTTCAGTTTACTTTTTATGTACTTTTCAGTGATATTCAGTAATACTTAAGTATGCTTGGGTTATACTGACAAGTATAGAACAGTTTAAGTATATTTGGCCTTTACTTGTACTTAATCTTTTGATTGAGATAGTAGAAGTAAGTATTCTTGCTCTGCACAAAAACACATCCAGTAGAATATTTATTTTAAATTTGATTTATAAAGATTTATAAAGATACAAATATGTTTCTTAATCTGAGTGTGTCTTGTTTATTTTACGTGTGTCCACTGGTGAGTAAGTAAACGGTGTTAAGTTCTATTTTAATTAGAAAAAAACTCTTAAACCTAGTAATATACTTTAAAGTACAACAATAATATAAGCAGTACATAAATGAGTATTATGTTAAGTTCACTTACAGAAAACGTACAAGCTAGTAAACTAACAGTAAACCCTTAAGTTTACTTTTAGTGTAGTTGCAGTACAAAAGATGTAAAGTAGTTGTATACTTGGTTTACTACTCTTACACTTAAAGTGTACTTAAAAGTATACTTTTAAAACTAGAAAGTGGGCCAATTTAGTCCCAAGAAGTATTAAAATAGTACATATACAAGTGTACTACTAGTACAATGACATTAGTATAGTAACTGCATAAAGTATACTTAATAAAATGAACTTTAAGTATACTTATTTTCTGTAAGGGTATCTGGACTGCTAACCTGAGATCATGGCTTAACTGTTTTGTGATCTTAAGATAACAATAGCTGTTTACTTGGAATCAGAGCTAGCTTGAGATCGCAAGTCAATTAAGTTGGGATCTTCAGAAAACAACTTTTGTTATCTCGAGACTTCTTAAACTAAACGTTTCACACCAAACCAGCCTGAACATCTCTGTTTACATCTCAACCGTTCAACTGTAGATATGTCTATAATCATCGTCCAATGAAAACCATGTATTTTTCTATATTATTTGAACACAACAGCTGCTCTTCATATCCTGTGAAAGCTTCATGATGAATGGACCAATAGAAATTCTCCAAGATCACTTGGAATCAAAGCTCTTTACACTGACTTGCATTAAAAGTAAAGAATGTTTTTGGTCTCTACTGTAAAGTTACTATTTTGTTGGAGTGGAGGAAGCTTGACGTCAAATGGTTTCAGGTCTAAACTGGACTGTGGTGTGAAGGAGTGAATGTTAGTTACTAAGCTAGCTTAAAGAAAACCATGTACATTGTGTTGTTGATGTTGTTTCAGTGAAAGGCAGTGAAAGACTGATATTAGTCTAAACAGCTTCACAAACATAAACAAGGAGAATAGTTAGTGAAGCAGCGTGTGGACCAACACAGCTACCCAAAGACCCCCGCTCTGCTCTCCTCACTTCAGTCTGGATGAGTTTGAGTGGTTCAGTAGACCACCACTGGTGAGAGACTTGACGGAGGCTGTTGGTTTTAAGCGTAGACTAAAACACAATGCAGTGCCACAGTTTCCCCACACAGGAAGTCCAAAAGATCCAGATTATGGAGAACCACGCAAAGAACCGTGAACGTGAGCATGCACTGGATTCTCTCCTGAGAACGTTTACCGTTAGCGTCAGCTGCTTCTCCTCGTTTGTGGATCCTGAAGGTGAAAGTACAGTCTTAGTAGTGAACATACTACTTCACTAATAAAGGAGTGTGAAGCTCAGAGACACTCCCGTTCAGTGTATCTAGCTGTTTACTGAAGGTGAAAGTCCAGTCTTAGTAGTGAACATACTACTTCACTAATAAAGGAGTGTGAAGCTAAGAGACACTCCCGTTCAGTGTATCTAGCTGTTTACTGAAGGTGAAAGTCCAGTCTTAGTAGTGAACATACTACTTCACTAATAAAGGAGTGTGAAGCTAAGAGACACTCCCGTTCAGTGTATCTAGCTGTTTACTGAAGGTGAAAGTCCAGTCTTAGTAGTGAACATACTACTTCACTAATAAAGGAGTGTGAAGCTCAGAGACACTCCCGTTCAGTGTATCTAGCTGTTTACTGAAGGTGAAAGTCCAGTCTTAGTAGTGAACATACTAATTCACTAATAAAGGAGTGTGAAGCTCAGAGACACTCCCGTTCAGTGTATCTAGCTGTTTACTGAGCGTGAATGTTTCCTGCTAGAAAGCGGAGCTCCTTTAACAGACACTCTCCTTCTCCGTCAACACCAACACACAGCTTCACAACAACTCCAGCACTGTGTCCACTCTCTCCTCCACCCTCTCTGTTCACCATTTACACTAACGTGGTGTGTGATGTCGCCGCTGATGTCAGAAATGTTGAGTTCTAGCTCAAACTGTAAAGACTGAACAGTAGCATGTTTAGCTAGCTAGCTGTGCTCAAGCGCGACGGACGGTTACTGCAACCATTTGACGTCACTACTCGCTGATCACGTCTGTAGATACAACAATGGAGACGTACGTGCAGCGGATTTTACAGAAAATCTAATAAATCTGATACTTTTAGTGATTTTTTACAACCTGTCTTAATCATTTAGAGTCATTACACCATGTTAAGGCTTACATGTGTTACCAGTACATGATTTTGGACGCACCCCCAGTCAAATCACCAGAAATCGAATCATCCAATGAATCATGCATCAAATAGATGCACTTTTAGTTCAAATGCCTATAATCACTAGTGGACATGCACAGGCAACAATGGTCTGATCCTGTCCACTCCTCAGTACTGCTCTTCTGGACATTCAAAG
This sequence comes from Megaleporinus macrocephalus, assembly GCA_021613375.1. Lineage (NCBI taxonomy): Eukaryota > Metazoa > Chordata > Actinopteri > Characiformes > Anostomidae > Megaleporinus > Megaleporinus macrocephalus. The sequence continues at coordinate 8,351,764 of CM038712.1, read as the reverse complement.
CAGAAACCTTTGAAAGGCAATCCTTAAATGACTCAAGCTGCGGACCTGATTTAGGCCCAAGATTCCAAACTGGCCTCAGGTCAGTGTGGATCAGAGGTAAAAACTAAAACAAGAGGGAAAGAAAAGGAAAAGCAGAATAGCAGAAATGCAGGCTGCAGGTGGTAAAGCAGGAAATTAACCATCAGAGAGAGAGAGAGAGAGAGAGAGAGAGAGAGAGAGAGAGGGGTCTTTATTTACTGGGTGGAGACGATTGGTACATGTTAAAGGTCAGACGAGGGGAAGCAGGAGCCTCCCTGACTCAGGAACTCTGTCCATCTCCCTTTGTGTCACACATACCTCCACATGAGTGCGGAGTGAGGAGTCCAGGTTCAGTGCAGGCCTGCTTACATAAAGCAACAGGTAAACCCAGTTTAAGCCCAGCTTTAGGTTAAATCTACAGGAAAGAGAATTCCATCTATTCCTCAAATATAATCAGTATAAGTCATTAAATGTAAACAGTGTCCTTCAGAGAGGTTTGATGTGATATGATTACTTGTAGAGACTCACAGTGGTGGTGAATGGAACCAGGCGGTCACCAGGTCTATAAAACATATATACACATTTTATCCAAACCCACCAATGAACCCACACGTGTCTTCTGAGGTTTAAATGTGATGTATAATTAATGATGGTTCATAAACATGAAATTTTTTTTTTAAATATAATAAAATAAAGTCTTACACTCTTTCATTTGATAACAATAAGTGTCCAGAATCAAATCAGGGCTGTAGATGATTCTGTAATTACTGAGAAAACTTTCGAACACCAAGAACAAGTTCAAGCCCAATACCCAAAATGATTTGATGAGTTGTATTTATAGAAATATATAATTAAAGCAAATGCTCAAGTCCTTTTTATGTTATTATTATTTATATTGTTAGTATGATATGTAATACAGACCTCTGCTGTAACACTCATACCCCCAACATACTCTGTGCTGTATAACTGAAGAAGTGCTGCCCTCTGCAGGTGGCAGAAGGAATGGCCTACATTGAGCAAAAGAACTACATCCACCGGGACTTGAGAGCAGCCAACATTCTGGTGTCTGAGGCGCTCATCTGCAAGATCGCTGACTTCGGCCTGGCCCGCGTCATCGAGAACAATGAATACACAGCCAGGGAAGGTAAGACGATGAGGCCAAATGACCACATGGATGATGAAACTGACCCACTAATAAGTGTTCTTATACTGTACCACTCATTATTTAGATCTATAAGACAACCTCACTCCTTACCTTACATCCACTCCCACCAACAAAGGTCAACTTCTGACCACAGAGCTGCTCTTGGCTTGTGGTCCACTCTCAGTCCAGCAGCAATACTGATGTATGTAGAAACCAATGCAGAGAACTGCTGAGAGTGGTCTACAACTCAAATAACATCTGGTGAGCTGCGGTCCTGCGACCAGTGCAGGACAATGTGATGCCTGAGGTTGAAGGGCTGATACACTGTGCTGCAACAGGTGGACTATCTCCAATATGGTGACTTTACAGGAGAATATTATATTGGAGGTTATTGGAAGAGGACATTTTTCTAAATGTTTGGACCATTTCGGAAACGTTAAAGGGAAATCTGACTGTCCAAATTCACAGTATCATTCAAATATGTTGTATAAACCAGGCAAAACACTTTATTTATTATTAAAACTAATAGACTAAAGCTTTTTACTAGTAGGCAAGTACACTTTCTCAGCAAGCTAAACTTACTTGACTTATTTAACTCTATCATTCAACCTTTCCAACTTTATCCTGGCCTTACACCAAACAGCTTTTCAAGCAATTTCCAGTGTCGGAATAAAATCATGTGAGTCTTGCTAGAGTCGTCTCGATCGTTTGGTTTAAGGTGGTCAGGATATCTGTCTTATTTTAACTCTTCTTCTCAAATTGGTCTTCATAACTTTGTAATGACCAATTGTGAGACCAATTGTGAGTCTGACTTCAGGCTTTTAAAAGGATTTAAAGAATCGTTAAGGTCTTCTAGTGTAGTTATGGTTATTTAATTAGCTAGTGAGAAGACTTTGAATTGAAAATACTTTAAAAAGAGTCTGTCATGATTAATGCTGACCGTACACTAGAAGACTTTTAAAAAGACTCTAAGAAAACGTTTGATAGACTAAAGTCTGACTCACTCTTACATCTAAAGACTAGTCCCAGACTATGATTTTGCAAAGACTGGGGGTCTTTCAGAGTCACTATTTACAAGACTAGACTAGATTTCTTTTGAGATGAGACTGAGTAAATGGACAAGACTGAGTAAAACTCAACTCAAGCAAGACTCTCATGATTTTATTCCGACACTGGAAATTTGTGTGCGACAGTAAAATCTCTTGAAAATCGCTTGGTGTAAGGCCAGCACAAGTTTTTGGTCAGAATATGATTTTGCAAAGACTGAGAAGCTTGCAGGGTGACTATTTGCATGAGCCCAAACTCAAAAACCTGTTTTCATTTCATCAGAACGTCAAGACAGGAAACAGACTGACTTAAGACAGATATCCTGACCACCTTCTACCAAACGGTCGAGACGATGGGAAAGCTCTGCAACTCTAGCAGGCCTCACTTGATTTTATTCCAACATTGGAAATACGTCTGCAACAGGAAGTCTGGGCTCAAAACATAGTGACCCTGCAAAGATCCTCAGTCCTTACAAAATCAGTCTGACTCAAAACTTTGTAAGGACAAATTTAAAGTATTTAAAGTTTTTTAAAGTCTTGTAGTGCAGTTCTGGTTATTTAATTAGCTAGAGTGTGACATCACATATGCTAGAAGACTCCAGTCTGGCACTCACATCTACAGATCATTTGTTTTGGTCAGACTAGGGGTCTTGCAGGGTCCCTATTTGTATGAGCCCAGACAAAAACAACCAGTGATAATATTAAACACAGTTGGTTTTATCAGAGGAAGACTTGATTTTATTCCAACATTGGAAATTTGTCTGCGATAGTGAGTCTGGGCTCAAAACATAGTTTGACTAAAATGACAAATTGTAAGACAGTAAGTATTTAAAGAGTATTTTAAGCTCTTCTAGTGGGGTTATAGTTAGTATTTCCTTACAGAAAATAAGTATACTTAAAGTTCATTTTATTAAGTATACTTTATGCAGTTACTATACTAATGTCATTGTACTAGTAGTACACTTGTATATGTACTATTTTAATACTTCTTGGGACTAAATTGGCCCACTCTCTAGTTTTTAAAAGTATACTTTTAAGTACACTTTAAGTGAAAGAGTAGTAAACCAAGTATACATCTTTTGTACTGCAACTACACTAAAAGTAAACTTAAAGGTTTACTGTTAAGTATTCTAAACTTAACTTAATACTTATAATTTACTGCTTATATTATTGTTGTACTTTAAAGTATATGATTAGGTTTAAGGGTTTTTTTTCTACTTAAAATAGAACTTAACACCGTTTACTTACTCACCAGTGGACACGTAAAATAAACAAGACACGCTCAGATTAAGAAACATATTTGTATCTTTATAAATCAAATTTTAATTAAATATTATACTGATTGTGTTTTTGTGCAGAGCAAGAATCTCAATCAAAAGATTAAGTACAAGTAAAGGCCAAATACATTTAGACTATTCTATACTTGTCAGTATAACCCAAGCATACTTAAGTATAGCTGTGTTTAGTATATCACTGAGAAGTACATAAAAAGTAAACTGAAAGTATACTCACTTCCTTTTAGTTTAAAAGAAGTAAACTAATGGTACACTTGAATAAACTTCTTTTTTGTAAGGGTTAGCTAGAGTGTGACATCACATATGCTACAAGACTTTAAAAAGACTCCAGTCTGACACTCACATCTACAGATAGTTTGTTATTACACAGGTTTTGGTCGGACTGGGACTCAGGATCACTGTTTGCATGAGCCCAGTATAATAAAACTGATTTTATCAGAGAAAGGTTAAACACTCTACAACTCTAGCAGGCCTCACTTGACTTTATCCCGACATTGGAAATTGCTTGGAAAGGTTGATTTGTGTAGGATTGGCATTAAGTGAACGTTTTTTCAACCCATAAGACATCATCACAGAATGTTTATCATGTTTTCCATTCCCGTTTGGTTTATATGTCATATTTTAACAGTATAGGACACGTACCCTGTTTTAAGGCATACAAGTCTTAAGAGTGATGGCACATTAACATGACACAAGTTTTCAAATTAAATGCAATAAGGTTAAAAAACGTTTTTTTGTTGCATCACAGGGATGATATATTCGGTTTTTCAGGCATCGCAGCATCTGGCTGTTGTACCAGTCAAATGCTGGAGAGCCCTCAATAACTAACGTTGACCCTATTGACCATGTGGTTGTGTGTTGTCACCTCACAGGTGCCAAGTTTCCCATCAAGTGGACGGCTCCGGAAGCCATAAACTACGGCACCTTCTCCATCAAATCAGACGTGTGGTCATTCGGAATCCTGCTGACTGAGATCGTGACTTACGGGAGGATCCCTTACCCAGGTACAGAGTGCTGTTGATAAGCAGACAGAGCCAATCAGGAGAATGTTAAATGCTGGACTGTATATTGGCTCTTCAGGGCATTGTAATTTACTTCAGTCCAAACACATGCATGTTAGGTTGATTGGTCATTCTGAATTGCCTATAGGTTTGAGTGAATGTGTGTTGGGCATGTGATGGACTGGCGACCTGTCCATGGTGTACCCCAACTTCGCCTGATGACATTGGGATTGGCTCCAGCTCCTACACCCAATAGAAATGCTCCAAAATAGCTTGGACTAAAACCTGAGTTTGTTTAGTTTGTGTGTATGACTCTTTGTGAAGTATTGCCGTTGACCGTTTATGTACTGTCAGATTTTTCTGGTTCATGGCGTATGGCTTATCGCTATTTGGTCTGCCTATCTGTTTTTTGGTATTGGACCCTCACCTTGCCTTAATCTGGACTTCTATATTTCTCCGTTTTGACCTGGACTGTTTTTATGTCCACACTCTTGGACCCCCCTTCCCACATTAAAGTCTCTTCCCTTTTAATAACTTTGAGTGGTTGCCTCATCACAATGGTGGCAATCATAATTTATAACCAAAAAAAGAATTGAGGGTCTCTTTAGTCGTTTGCCCAAGACGTTCTAGGGAATTTCTTTGGGTGTGGCTGTTGAACAAACCCCGCCCTAGACTAAAAACGTCATAATATTAAACACAGGCAAGACAGTTACCAATCGGGCGAGAACGCTCTACAACTTGGTTTTATTCCGATATTGGAAATTTCATAAGACATCAACAAAGAATGACAATGTAAAGGAATTTTGCCTGTTTATCACCCCTCTATCCCAACAAGAATCAGGATCCTACCCCAACAGCGGAGTTGTAGGGCTTGGTGGTAGGTTTGAAACGGGACTGTGGAATCCGATAACCGTTTTTGTGTGACTGTTTGTTTCTCGATCTCTCTTTAAGGAATGACCAATCCAGAAGTGATCCAGAATTTGGAAAACGGATACCGAATGCCCTGTCCAGACAACTGCCCGGAGGACCTCTACGTCATCATGACCAAGTGCTGGACAGAAAACCCCGACAACCGGCCCACCTTCGAGTACCTACGCAGCGTGCTGGAGGATTTCTTCACTGCTACAGAGCGCCAGTACCAGGAGCAGCCCTGCTGAGGCCCGTCAGCGCCCGTCCACTGCTTGTAGGAACTCTTCGGTCTCCAGAGGATGCTGAGAGAAACAATGCTGTCTGCTTTTCACAACTCATGCCAACGGGACTGTATGTGCAGTATATAAACTGGAGAGTGACGGAACGTTCTGACCAACAAAAACTGGAAGCTGGCAGTAATATTGCGTCTACTGGTGGGCGATATGACGATGTTATGGTTATATATTATGCCACAATATACTTTCATTAAGAAGTCTGTTCCAACATGTTAACCTCAAGAAAATAAAACATCATGATGTTCAGGTATCGCAATATTCCATTTCTGTTATGCCGCCCACACACGTATGTCAAAATACACAATGATTAAAATTGCTATTACGTGTTATAAAGTAGTTTCTATATTTTCACCCCAATATCTGTAGGCCCAACATTTTTTTTTCTTCTGTAGGCCCAATGCACTCAGGTTGTAAAGTGTAAATCTTTGCAATTGAAGTCTGGATGTTTGCTGTGACTGTTGGTTGAACGTATTTCTGCTATAAAACATGTGCTGATGGATTTCTTGAGAAGCTTCTTTGAATAATTGCAGATAAATGTATGTTATGAAAGTCCTGGTAATGTTGATCTGTATGTATATGAACTTTTGGTATCTCCCTTTTCTTTACAGTTAATTTTCGAGTCGTTTTTTTCACTGTGTGATTTTCTAAGCTGTATTAAACTGCCTGATGTGATAAAGCCAAAACTGAAAACATGTTTTTTATTTTTTTGAGTTCTGTGTGTTTGTGCTGTTTTTCATCCTGACCATTGCAGCTGGAGAGATCTAAAGATTTAGGAGCAGTCGTGGGCCGAAGGTCAGGGAACCACCATTGTGATTGGAAGGTTGCCGGTTCGATCCCATGAACCGACAGGACACAACTAAAGTCCCTTGACCAAGTCACCTAACCCCTCAGGACTGCTCACTGCTCTGGGCAAGTGTGCTCACTGCCCCCTAGTTTGTCTGTTCACTAGTACATATGTATATGTGAGTGTTTCACTTCACAGATGGGTTAAATGCAGAGATCTTAAATTTATCTCTGGGATTAATAAAGTATCTATCTGGTTTATTTCATAGCTCTCTAATCACTGTTTAATATGGTGGCCTATTGCACCACTCAGCATTTTCTGTGGGAAAAAAACATAATTATTATACCATCCTGCTGTCATAATTAAGTGACTTGTTATTATGAGATGTCAAAGATCTAATTTTTGTGAAATAAGTTAGTATAATACTTGTAGGCTGATGTCTAAAATTTTGAGCAAACTTGCCCGGAGCAGGGGGCAGCCCCATCCACGGCACCCAAGGAGCAGTTGGGGGTTAAGTGTCTTGCTCAAGGGCACTTCTGTCGTGTCCTGTTGGTCCATGGGATCAAACCAGCGACCTTAACCTTCAGCCCACGACTATTAAGTAACACAGACAGCATAGGGTTCTATGCTTTCACAACGCTTAAGGGGTCTGAAAGTGTTACTGTGCCGCAGCTTCATTGATTATTATAGAAGCCTATAGCATAAAATGACTTCTCATATATATATATATATATATATATATATATATATATATATATATATATATATATATATATATATATATATATATATATAAACTAATGTGAAACTTGGCCAAATATACATTTTTATTTGGCCAAGTTTCACATTAGTTTATACTTTCTCTGACCTCTGTAACCTCAAAACTGTGGCTTCAGCTTCATTGCTCACGGTATGTACACATGTTCCAAAAATACTTAACAAAGCTGGTGATCTATTAAAACATGTAGTCTTATTAGTTACTGCAGCAAAGTGTAGAAAACAAGATGTTGGTTAACTGTTAGTAATAAAAGTTATTAACAACTTTCTTTGGTCTACACATCCTTAACACAGCCTTAACATTTGGAGCAGACAAACGTCATGTAATGTAAGTAAAACAAACGTGCAGGACAAATTAAAATAATAAAATATCACTAATTAGGCAGAAAACGTCTCTCCATACAAAGAGAACATCAAGTTCCAACTAGTACAACGTATTCTTTTGCAAACCTTTCAAATACAGCAAAAAATTGATGTATCACTCTAGCTTCTGTTCCACAGTGTTAATTCTCCATCTGGGGGCGCCTGTGAGTATGTTTACATGTGCAAATGAATCAGATAACTGAAGAAAAGCAGATTTGGGCAGTAGCATGTTCCTTAGGTTTAGAAGCTCATGATAATGTGAAAAACGGTGACCAAGAGATGAGAGTAAATGTGATAAAACTCTTTTATGATATGATGCCAAAATATGATATGATTGTAATATTAGTGTCCATGTAAACATACTCAGTAACACTGTTACTGAATACCTTTCCTTTTGACTTCTGTGTCCAGGTGAGCTTACACTCATACACTCGTCCATCCAGCTTATTAGAAACTCCTGCGCTATAAGCTCCAATATCTAAGTGTATGAAAAAAATTATTACAAAAATAATACTATATACTGTATCAGTTCAAAGACTAGTCAGGTCAAAGTGTTTGCATTAACAAATGTACTCGGCAAGCAATGCATTTAAACAACTTTCCTTAATCTTTTAAAACTAGACAAACTCTTGATAATGAGCGGTCCTGCTGCTGTGTCGTGTTGATACAGCAAGATATTAGTCTTCATTTGTTTAATCCTAAAGATACATTTCTTTGCATACGCAAATGTTTGAAGACCCTCAGTCAAGTAGTTCAATCTTCTACAGGGACTTTCCTGTACTATAACATTTTCCTGCAATTATTAGTACACAGTAGGGCTGTGTATTGGCAAGAACGCAGCCATACAATACATATCGTGATACAGCGGTCACGATTCAATATATCACGATACATTGCGACATTATAATATAACAATATACGTGATATATTGCGATTTTTCAACGCCTTCTATTAACACTCCACTATATGAACAGATTTCCCAGTGCTTACAGTAGCATTGCGTTCTTGTGCTGCTTGTTAATGTTGGAGTGGCGCTGAAAATGGATTACAACACTGCCATCTAGTGGTCAGAGGTTTAAACTCAACACACAATGATTCACTGTGTGCCAGGAATCTGTGTATCGATACTGTGTTTTTGAGAGCTGATACAGTATCACTAAACACAAGATCCCAATACTCGATATTCCGATAATTTTTTACACCCCTAGTACACAATTTCTCTTATATTGCTATTTTCACTTGTAATACATACAACTCATTTGTTTGGGCCAAATAAAGTAAATATAAGTATGTACAAGAGCAGGTACTACATTCTGTCAACAACACGAGCGGCAGACTCTAAGCTTAAAACTGTTCTAAGATAACGAAAGTAGGGAGGTGAAACAGAGGAAACCTAAGAACTAAGGCTGGAGGAAATGCTGGGCAGTGGAAGTGAGCTGTGAGAACTGAGCTTGATGTATATTTGGCAGTGCTGTTTAAACCCGACCAAGCCCAACATAACCTCAACTCTGAAACATTTCAACGTCTAGGTGGCGCTAAAGTTCCTAATAAAGTGGACAGTGAGTGTAAATATGTGAGCGACCAGAGCTGAACTTGTGATCTAGGATAATGCAGAACTTGTTTAAATATCAGGGATAATACACATTTAATAAACCTAAATGTAAATAGTGCCCATAGGCTGATTTTCATCTGCCATATCTTGAACAAGCTAACGAACGCAGTCAAAACTAGGGCGACAGATCACTAATGCTGGTTCACTTAGAGCTTTTTGCCAGTGGGCCCAGATCTGGCCCAGTCAGCATGCGCAGTGTCCACCTCTGGCTCACATCCAATTACTAGTCTCCTCAGTGGGCGTGGCTACATCAAGAAGATCCTGGTGCTCTGTTGGCTCGTCCTCCTCTTCTGGTCTTTCGTTTGGCGACATTGGTATGGGCGACATTGGTATGGGCGACATTGGTCTGGGCGACGCTGGTACAGACTCCGGTGTACGGATACGCACCTGTGATAATTAAGCATTATGAGTTATAAAGAACAAGGAACAGATTACACATAGATAAAAGACCAAACAGCCTTTAATAACATATCAAAGCCTAAAACTTCCAGACAATATAAGAGATACTGATGATGAGATACTGGTGCCACATTAAACTGCTAATTTTACTTTATTTGCTCCCATCAATGTTTGCTAACAAAAGTAGTTTTACATACAGGCCCTATAACATGGAGATCCGCGATGATGTTACAAGCCATCCGTGGCCGGAAAACCTTAAGAGCCCAACTGGCCTCGATATGCCAATCTGTTAACGTGAGTCTGACACACAGATGGCTGTCACACCAAATGCTACAGATGTTTATGGGTCAGCCAATCCTGAAATCTAACTTGTCCAGACGGGTCACATGGGCTAGATGGAACATGGAGGCAGGCCTGTAAGACTGTGCCACTGCCAGACCATTCTAGACCTTTTCCTCAGACCTTCTTAGATAAGGTCTGTACCGCGGTATCTTCAAGAATGAAGCATATACTGGTCACGCTCTTCATTTAGATGGCAAGAAAAGAAGTAACAGCAATGGGATGGCCACCTCCTTCCCTGATCGCTCAGTGACGCTAGCCAGTGTTAAGAGTCGGTCAGCTGATATAACAGCATTAGCACTTAGTGTTCTCTTCTAAGTGTTATGAGCTGTCTAGTGAATTTACATTAACCACAGCTTGAAAACATTTGGTGGTGCTTTGTCTTGCCATGTGTGATAGGAGAAGACCAAGCTGGCTAACAAGAAAATTGGGCAGAAACCCCAAAACTGTACAGTGTATACCATTTAGTGAAGCAAAGATCAAATGATTAGCAATGAAAATTTTTTTTTACCCTGGTTGCGTTAACAGCTCTCCTCCTCCATGGGCAGGGCAGTCGCAGGAAGGCAGTACAGGCCACAAAACAACGTCCAGAAAACACCACCTCCACTATAGACATCACAATCAGCAGCACCCACAGGATCAAAGTCGTCCCCTGCAGGAAAAAAGAGGTGCGACACAGTCCAGTCAAAAGTGGTCATAAATCTACAGCCTTAAAAAATACAAGTGCTATCCAAACTAACAGAACGTTGTTATTAACAATACTTTTTTGGCAGCATGAACTCTTCATTTTCTGCCTAATACTTCACAACATCTGTCTCAGCTTGCTATTTATGCTATGACATAATTAGTAACTGTAGCACTCTCATTCAAATACATGGATACCTTCATCATCTTCAGCAGAACTGGACAGTGCATAAGGGACTAATATGGATGAATCAACAAGCAGCAAACTAACAAAAGCAACAGCACAATGTGGAGCTCCAGCTCCAGAACCCATGAATCAAGAATCTATGAAACAAAATCTATGAGCTGTATGAACGAGACCATGAGTACATATATGATATATATATACTAATTGGCAAGAACAAGCAGTTAACTTTACACATCAGTGATTATTACAGTCTCTCCGGTGACGTAAAAGATGTTTGTGGCGTCCTCCATCATTTCAAAATCGAGAAATACGTTTATTTTGCTTACATGATCACCTAAGAGGTAAACGCAGTGCAGCGTTTTCAATGCACCATTAAAAATATATCAAGCCATCTAACAATTAAGTGCTGCAACAGAGTTGCAGAGACAGTGTTTTAGTAAGTAGGACAAATGTGGCAACCTGGACCAGCTTGGGTTTAGCTAACCTATGCTAAATTGACAAGTGAGAGCGTAGATGATTAAGTACAATCGAAAATCAAAGATCTTCTGTAGTTTGTAGCTATTGTTGCAATGTCTGAACACTCAAAACTATTGTTTTTAAGGTCTACACGCTAGTGCTTGATAATTCTAAGCACTGTTCAATTTCTCAGCCAGTTACATAGTGTCACTCAGCACCTCTTCATAACTTTGTTAAATTAAAGTCACAGTGAGACCACCGACAGCCTTGGTAGATAAACACGTGGCGTAAAATGTACACAGCGAAAGGCAGCCAGTCTTTTAGATGAACAGATTTTACAGTCCACTAACAGAGATCTATTGAATTCAGTCTGCACTGTCCTTTACTGCTACACTTAGCACTTTATTTTAAATACACAACTCTGCACATGTTTAAGTTTATAGGTGTGTCTGTAATGTCCGTTATCGTGCACTGTGAGCTACTGTAACCAAACACAAATTCCTTGTATGTGTGAGCATACTTGGCCAATAAAGTCAGATTCTGAGATTGTGTGTCTGATCAGTACTGCAATTCATATTTCACCTATTATCTGCTATACATTAAACTGTAGGCACTGTTTCGTGATTGAGGCTTATACTTTAAATATTTCTTGCCAGTCTGGCAGCTAGCTGTGGTTGTGATGTCAGCACAAAAATGTGTGATTGCTTTTTATTGGTTTAACTCATCTACAGGCAGTTCCCAAGTTAGCAAGACAAATTTCTCCACTTAAATCTTAGGACTCTTCTGTGATTTAAATAGGCCTGTGATTTTTAAATTCCAGTGGAAAGCAGGCTTTCACTCACGTAGATGCGCGTGGGGTCGAATGGACACTCGTCGGTGACACGGTAGGTATTGAAAGCACTGATGTTGCCGGGAAGCTTGCACTGTGTCAGTAGACTCAACCCGCTGTTACTGATGGTCGTCACCATGGAGACAGTGACACTCACGGCAGAGGCGGAGCCAAAGAGGAAGGCCAGGATGCTCATCACCAGTAATGACCACTTCTGCCGGGGGAGGCAAATCAAATGAGGTGAGGAGACGCATGAACAGCATAACAGCACACTCATCAACAACAACAACAATAATATTATCACAAGCTCTTGGTATTCAGAAGACTCACTCGTGTGCCAGTTGGTGTAATATATAATGTCCAGCCGTGCTTTCTCATTACAATACCCAGCATGCATTACACAAGTCTATAATACAACTAATTAGACCCCCTTTTTTGTCAACCAATCGTGACTGCTAACCTAAACACATTAAACAGCCCCCAACAAGCCATGCCTGCTGTAGAACTTCAAAGGATCCTCCCACCTTTACGATAGATCATCCGAAGGTGGTTTCTGAAGTCTTTAACATGGAAAATCTCACTTTAAAGACCTCTTCAGTCTTTAATATATGTATTTACATATTTATAACAGACAAAGCAACAGTTGTGTTAAACCCCTTTTCACAGTTGCCATAAGGGTCCTTCTGTAAAACTAAGCTTAAAAATAAGTTTAACATTTAAGGATTATATTGTGACGAGAATGTTTATGATTTACAAACCCAGACAAGATTTTCTTCTGATTAGGAGAGCTTTATAGAGAGCAGTTCATGGTTCTATCAGTTATGACAGGCTGTCCAGGTCTTGCAGACACAAAGCAGCCCCAGACCTCCACACTACCACCACCATGTTTCGCTGTTGGCATGATGTTCTTATGGTGGAAAACCATAACTCTTTAAAAAAAATAACTTTTGACTCATCAGGACACAGAATATTATCCCAACAGTCTTGGTGAAAAACAAATTGTGTTCTTTTTGGTCTCACTTTCACATGGATGCTATTTTTGCCCACCGTCTTTCCTACTGTTCATTAGATGTTCATCTGGGTTCTTTTGTGAGTTCCTGGATGAGTCGTCAAGGAGCTCATGATAAAATTTTGGTTTAAGTTTTCTCCATTTGTGGATAAAAGCTCTCACTGTGGTTCACTGGAGTCCCTGAGTCTGGACAATTGGCTTTGTAACCCTTTCCAGAGAGTAGATTTCAAAGACTTTGTGTGAATCTCTTTCATGTCTGGGTGTGGAAGTGAAATTGAACTCAACAGCCAATAGAATTTGGTTAACTGGTTGATTTAGTAGCTAAAGGGGCAGGTGGGCTAAACAGCATTCCACCTTCAATAACTGAAATCATCATTTAAACTGCATTTTATGTTTAAGTGTGACAAATATGCAAAATAAAAAAAGTGAAAAGTTATTTTCACAGCACTGTAACAAACCAGACAAATGTTCTTTGTAGACTCATTAAGAAACATTAATGGCTCTCCCAGTCAGTGGTCATGAGTGTGAATAGTTTTCTCAGGTCAAGTCAATGCAAGCCCAAACACACCGCTGAATAATGCCTCAATAAATCTTCCAGTGTGGTTAAAAGAAAGGCAGGACAGACAGTATGAATGGTCTATGTGTACACAAAGTTCCACTGTGTTCCACTTACCAAAGGCTGTTTTTTCATGTTCTTAGAAAGCACAATGGCTGCTATTCCACCAATAATTGCCTGCAGGTCCCAGCATGATGACAGAGAGATAGAGGGAGATCACATGAGGAAGAAACAGAGTACAGATATAATTTGATACATGAACATAAAATATAAAATATTATAAAATATTATACATTTAATCCTGAAGAGTCGCTGTTCCTGGGAATTTCACTCACTCACCTCACATGACTCATATAAACCAGCTAATCAGGCTCCTTAGGAACATTACTGAGGTGTGTAAGATTAAGGTTGGATCTTGATGAGGTAGTTGGGCTGATCCTTCAAAGAATAAACTCTGAACTAAGGCTCTCACTGACTAAGAACTTCAATGCTCAACAGAAAGTTTCAACACCCCCCATTAATAATAATAACAATAATAATAGTAATAATCTTTATTTATAGAGCACTTAGTATTCATATTAGTAGTAATATGAACTTTATTAACCATAGACAAAGTTCAAATTTATAGGTACTAAGATGTAAAAGTTTATATTAAAGAGAGACAATTTTAATTGTTTCTTAATCCTGACTGTCTAATGAAAATCGGAACTGAGCTTCACAGTTTAGGAGCAGAGGAACTGAAAGAGTCCCTCCAGGTTCTCTGTATTTTATGTGATCTAGCAGGCTCTAGATTATTTAGAGCTTCACAGACGAGTACAGAAGTTTAAAGTCCGTTCTAAAAGATACAGGTAGTCAGTGCAGCTCTTTTAAAACAGGACTGATCTGAGCTCTGCTTAGTGTTTGTTAGGATACGAGCTGCTGCATTCTCTATTAATTGGCTTGTTTTCTTAGGAACACCAGGGAAAGACCATTACAGTGATCAATTCTGACCATTACAGTGATCAATTCTGACCAATACAGTGATCAATTCTGACCATTATTTAAAAAAACTTAACAACTGGTTATTCAACAAACCGAGAGTTTCATATTTGCTACAATTTTCAATTCTAATTTTAGAGCAGTTTAAATATACACCTGAGGTCTAAGCTTTTGGGTGACATAAACCTTTGTAACTTGCTATCTAGATTAGCTTTGCAGCTCCAGATCAAACCAACATGTCTTGGCTAATAAACTACATTTGGGGGAAGTGGGAAACTGCAAATCTGAACTTTCCCTGCAAGAACAAGGTTATCTAGACATGTCTGGCTACAATAGTTTTCGATACTAGAGATAGAGGAGATATTGGTTCGTACCGTCAGGCCTGCTACAAGAGCGATGATGTTGGAGATGGCGTACTCTATGGTGGCAAACTCCACAGTGCTTAATTTCACGTCCCTTAGCACAGCCCCTTGCACGAGAGCCCCCAGCAGGAAGTTCAAATGTCCTGCCAGCACCAGGCCCAAGCCCATCTTCATAAGGATCTTCTCATCCTTCAGACTTCTACAACACAGCCCTAAAGACAAAAAGGAAAACCATCATACTGAGGCTGTGGGACCATTTTGAGTCAGCACTGGTTACATTTAAGGTTAAGGTTTATTGTTTATATGTGCCTTTTACAACAGATGGAAAATCTGGGCCCAACCCCCCAGTAAGCAAGCTAGGACATAACTCTCTCAGTTGACAACAAGGAACCTCAAGGAATCAGTCTCAAAATGTGGAGTCCATTATTCTCTGGTCCACACCGGTTAGTCCTCATACAATAAAAATAAGGTAGTAAGAACCTACAGCAGCAAAGCAATCATTTTTTCATCATATTTCAGCCACACTGGGTAACAGCCCATCCTGCTGAAGTTTAGCAGCAGCAGATGAGGCTTTGCTTCATCTCAGAGCTCTAAGCATTACAATAAACCAAGACAATGACACAAAAAGTTTACTTACTTTTATTTTTCAATAATTGAACACAGTGCGATTACTAGTCCAACAGACCAAAATAACTTTATATTAAAGGTGCCATAGAACAAAAAACTGTATTTACATTGTCGTAGGTGAATAACCTTGCACACTGTTAAACCTCCCTCAAATACTGCATTTACAGAAGAGGAACAGTAAATCTGGCCAAGCTCAAAATCCTAAACTGTTACGTTTCTGACTGTCATATTTACACCTCCAAAATGTACAAATACCAGCTCACGCTACAGCCCAGCGAAACAACAACAATGGAGCAACAGGAACGAAAACAGAAACCAACTGTGTACAGACAGTCCAGCATTCCAGGCCGTGAAGGAGATGTTGGCATTTTGAATATCCTTTCCAAAGAACTAAAGTGTCAGCAGTACAAGGCAAATGTTCACCTTTCAACAAGACTAAAGTTGTCTTCCGGTTTGCTTCTTATTCGAATGTTCTGTTCCACCTTAAAAGCTACAGCTTGTGCAGGCGGCAGGATATAACTGTGGCACCACTTACAGAACAATGGAAAATTCATAAAAACAAGCTGCCACATCTGTAACAAGATCCTGGACAGTTTTACTTTTTTTCAGTCTGCACCTATCCCTTCAGACTGTTTCTCAAACACTTGTCCAATATAGAGCAGCTTCAGCTCAGCGTTTGACACTGAAGAGACTGAAGTCTGAAGAGACGAGCAGCTCCACCTTTATTAGCATCACGACCCCAACAGTGACCTGTAAGTAGCAGCCAGGCTGTGTGAGTGTATTACTGTTGGTTGGTTGAAGCAGATCATGTTAGACTGAAAGCTTCACAGTGACAACTTTAATCTACTTTGTGTTGATGCTGAGATGGAAAACGAGTAGCTAGTCTAGGAAACTAACAGCACTGAGTTTATCTACGCAGATTTTATTTTCCTGTCTGTGTCTATTTCAACATGTTGCTTCTATGTGATCTGTGTATTCCAGACATGTTTTGGCCTGTGAGAATATATGTATATGTAATATTTATTAAGGCATGTGACCTTATACGTCATTTTTTAAAGCACAGATAATTTCTTTATTATCTAAAATAGCTAGCAAAACTACACATCTTCTTAAATTTAATATGTAGCATTAATTATTTAATCTAATATATAGAGGTAAATCCACTGTATGTTTACTACTCTGTTTTCATAAACATGGATTTTTACTATTTTAGGCCAACATCATCTGTAGAACTACTGTATAACAATGTCTCAAGTATCACAACCATCCATCCATTGTTTTCAGCTTTATCCCGCTAGTCAAGGTCACAGAGAGCCAATCCTAGCGTTATTGGGCAAAGGCGGCGTAGACCATGAACAGAAGCATCACAACCACTTCATATAATAACTTTCTGCAAGGGAAGGACACCTGGTGTGAACAATTTAGAAAATTCCTTCAGGACTGCAAGCACTCTTGCTTAGTGCCACCAGAGGTCTCTGTCCCCTGAGTACTGAGGTAGTATAGAACACCTGTCCCTCATTTCAGACACCTGTAGCTCATTACACTCACACTTTAAAAACCTCTCGTTCTTCTCTCAGTGTGTGATATTGAATCTACACTTATACGATGCACCAGGCTTCGTTTTTTTGTACAGCTAGTATATGCTGTTTCCGTCAGACTCTCTAGCCAAACACAAGGTCGATCTACACTTCTCTGCTTCTGCTCTACATAACTATCATCATCCCTGTGAAGAGGTAGCTCCACGTAAACGGCAAGTTAAGGTTTACTCAGCCTCTGCACTCTCTGTGCTACTCGCAGGGCTTCGACAAGCCCGGCTGGAAAAGGCTGGGCTGTACTGACTCTCTTTTGAACCATGCACTAACTTTACCCTTTCGTTCAGGCCCAAAGCCTGGATAAGGCAGTTTTAGTCTGGGCTTCCATCTACTGCTGCTAACCCTCTACTCTGCACGGCCTGCTCCCTCAGACACCCCCTAGGCTACCCTGGTACTCTGGTTTCCTGTTTATCACGCCCTTCGCCCCGGCCCAGTACATCACTATTTTTCATTCTCTGCTCTTATTCAATAAACAAGTCTGAATATGGATCTCACCTTTGCTTCCAAATGTGTTCTAAATCCTTACAAGGACAAAGCATTGCCACCATTTATGCTTACATACAAAATACTGTGTCATGAGCAGTTTCCAGTTCAGCTCAGGGAAACTTTACCCTTCTCAGCCTTGTTAAACAGTCAGAAGCCAAAGCCCGACAATATGAGTTCCTTTGAGAATGAAATAATTAAGCCCAACGCCCTCAGGTGCTGCTGCAGGTAAAAACAAGAGTTTAATCGAACAGATAATTGTAGTGTCAACAAGGTAATGATTGTCCATGTGAACCCAAACAACGGCTAATCTCTCACAGCGTGAAAGGAAAGAAAAGGGAAGGGAATATGATGCTGGGATTAATAAGATACCAATATGGAAATCAGCAACAGGCCAGTTTGGCTTTGCATGGAAAGCAATGGTTGCTGTGCTTTACAATTGGTTTATAAGTGGAGCTTCAACAGCAATTAAAAACAAGCATCTTAACTAATTCACAAAATATAACCAGCATGAAAGGACAGTTCTATCAAGTATATTTCCCAATGTGATAATCCATCCATGCAACAGGAATCTATGAAACACAGTAATACAAATCTGTGTGTAGTTTAAGTAAATCAGATATCTTTTTTGGCAAACCACATGGAAGAACCAACAACTCTAATTGCTGTAATATAATACAGATGTTGAAGGGCAATTTCACCATTTTTTTTCAAATTATACACAGAATTAAACTGTTGAAAAAAAATAGTTTAATGTGAAATGGTTAATTATAGAGATTTTAATAGAGCCGAGAACCAGAGGTCAAATATAGACATTTTAATTACTATACAAAACCAACAGTGAACCAACACATGTCTTCTGAGTTTGCATATCGTCTCCAAAATGACAACTTTACAAGTGAGGCCAAAAACATACTTCACTTTTAATGAAAGTCAATGGAACCAGAATTTTTTCCAAGCTATTTTGGAGCATTTGCATTCGTTCATTCATCATGAAATGTACCCTTAATGTAAACGACAGTTGCTGTGATCAAATGATGTAGAAAAATTTAAAAACGACAGCGATGCTATGTGATGACAATATTTTAACTACGTTGCGCCTCACAACTCCCTTCACGTACGCATCTATTATGAATGGATTAAAAACTGCAAATTTTGAGCCAAAAGCTTCTAAAAACAAAGCTATTTATAACCATGTCATGTAATAACTATCTGTAAGGGAGCTTTCAGAAGTGGTGTCTGGTTACCATCACCACCACTGTACACAGTTCTTTCTCTAGAACAAAGCATTTCACACCAAAACCACTCTGAATGACTCTGTTTACATCTTAACTGTTTAATAGACACTGTCAGTGAATAGACGTCTCCTTTAAAAGTGCTTTACAGTGTTGACTGTGTGAGCAGGACAGGCACAGTGACTCTGTGTTATGAGTAGAAGAAAAGCTGACAATCAGGTTCTAAAAGCCGTGACTTCAAAACAGAGCAAGGAATGCTGGGATAGAGCGGCTGGAAAATGGAGCCACTGGAGAAAAAAAAACACCAAGGACAAATGGAGACCGCAAAACACAAAACACCGGATTATCCTAATCATACGCAGTCATACATAATCCACACAGTCATTCCTTGTACTGGGAACTGAGGCTTTCTTTTACTGTTGACTTTCAGAAAATACAGAGCCCTTAAATAGGCTGCAGGCTTTTTTTCAAGGGCACATGTTCTTCTGCCTGCCTCATTCAGGAAACATGTGACTGACATGCTTCAGAGTCTGGCAGAATTTGGCTTAAAGCACTTCTGACATCATCGCTGTCCAAAGAAAATAAAAAAAGGATCTCCAAAATAGCAACTTTACAGGAGAGAACAAACTTGTTCTTTACTTACAGTGTGAAGTGAATGTAAAGATGTTTTATTCTAAGTGATTTTGGAGCATTACTTTTGGTCCATTCATCATGAAACAGGATATAAAGAGCAGCTGTCGTGTTCAAAAGACATAGAAAATTGAAAATGGAGATACGTGTGATTCTTTGGACAGCAACAATATTAGAGTTAAGTGACAGAGATTAGCCAAAATCTAGTGTGCTCATCTGCACCTCAAAAAGAACCAGCAAACGTAGAATAAAGCCTGTCCCCATTTTAACAAAGGTTTGACTAAAAAACAGAACGGTAGGGTGAAGTGATTCAAAGTCAGTATTCATCTTGCAAGATCTGGTTAAAGCACATTAATATACATGTTATTATTACAGTCGCTCCACATATACTCATTACAGTTTAATACAGCACTGAGCTATAGTTACATGTACACCGTTTACCTGTACACAGGTAGGTGAAGACAGTGTTACAGTTTACCTGTACACAGGCAGGTGAAGGTAGTGTTACAGTTTACCTGTACACAGGTAGGTGAAGACAGTGTTACAGTTTACCTGTACACAGGTAGGTGAAGGTAGTGTTACAGTTTACCTGTACACAGGTAGGTGAAGATAGTGTTACAGTTTACCTGTACACAGGTATGTGAAAGCAGGGTGACAGTTTACCTGTACACAGGTAGGGAAGGTAGTGTTACAGTTTACCTGTACACAGGTAGGTGAAGATAGTGTTACAGTTTACCTGTACACAGGTAGGTGAAGATAGTGTTACAGTTTACCTGTACACAAGTAGGTGAAGGCAGTGTTACAGTTTATCTGTACACAGGTAGGGAAGGTAGTGTTACAGTTTATCTGTACACAGGTGGGTGAAAGCAGGGTGACAGTTTACCTGTACACAGGTAGGGAAGGTAGTGTTACAGTTTATCTGTACACAGGTGGGTGAAGTAGTTTTACAGTTTACCTGTACACGGGTGGGTGAAAGCAGGGTGACAGTTTACCTGTACACAGGTAGGTGAAGGCAGTGTTACAGTTTACCTGTACACAGGTAGGTGAGGTAGTGTTACAGTTTACATGTACACAGGTAGGTGAAGGCAGTGTTACAGGTTACCTGTACACAGATAGGTGAAGATAGTGTTACAGTTTACCTGTACACAGGTAGGTGAAAGCAGGGTGACAGTTTACCTGTACACAGGTAGGTGAAGGTAGTGTAACAGTGTACCTGTACATAGGTAGGTGAAGATAGTGTTAGGAGTCTTACGCAAAGACTCTAATTGATATAGTGTAAGGTGGGAATCAAACCCCAGTCTACAGCATAGAGGGCAGCAGTGTAACCCACTACACTATACCAACCCTAGAAAAAAGAAATACATTAACAAAAATGGGCAGTAGCCTGATGATAAATTAAAAAAAAAAAATAATTAATTAATTAATACATACATACATACATTTTTAAGCTGTGTCAGGCATCAGGTAGCAAATACACCTTACCATTCCATGTAATAGCTTTCTGTGAGGGAGCTTTTAAGGACATTCAACTCTTCATGCGTCTGGTTTCATTCACCACCACTGTGAACAGTTCTGATTTGGCAAAGAACTAAGCATTTTCAGGCCAGACTACTCTAAATGACTTTGTTAACATGTCAACCATGTAAGTCTGTACAAGTAACAAGAACTAAAAATCGGTGGAGTTCCCCTTTAAGTAGAAGTGAATAGATATCTACGTTTCAGAGACAAAAGTTCTGCTTCCGCTCATATATATGAGAAAAATGACCAACTTTTACCTCAGCGTTACTATATTTACTCACTTTGAGGTCCCTTTTTGGGAGGCTTGTGTTCATACTTTTGGGTTTTCTTTTGGGTTGCATCAGTTGGCTTTCTCACTCGCTAGCTTCTTGTTGGAATCTTCCCGCTCCACCTTAAATACGCAGCAATTACATTCTGAATTTAAGGTGGAACGGAAAAAATCCAACAAAGAGCTAGAAAAAAAAAAGCCTCGTAACCTAAAAACGGTATCTTTTCGACAGACCTGAAAACTCGTCAGTACACGAACATTAGTCTGACACACCTAAGCAGTCACCTTAAACGCCCTTTAAAGCCCTCGTTTGCAAACTTACCCATTTTCACCACCTCCAAACTTCTTCTCAAGACGCTTCTCAAGTCATTTTAACAGTTAGAAGCTGTGTTTAGGCTGTAATCGCGCTGTTGTGGCGCGGAAAGCTCCACATTCCTCGTCTTTCCGCCTACCTGAGTTTAGGGAGGATAAAACGGTCGCATCGGGTTGCAGCCACGCCCTCCTGCACGCGCAGGTCCTGCAATACAGACAGTCTGTGTTCACACATGCAAATGACTCGGATTCATATATGTGTCATTCATTAGGAGTCGAATCATTTTGAATCATTTGAATCATTTTGATTCGCTTCCTATAAGGTATATACGTAGACTCCAAATTAAACTGGTTAGTAGTTCCTACTTTAGGATTAGGACTAAGGTCGGGATTCGGATCAGGATTTGGCGGTGAATGTGAATTTTGTCTCTGTCCAAAGCATGTACCTCCATTTTTTTTGTCCATGTTTATGTTTCTACCTCATTCGAAACGCAGCAGCTGCTGTTTAAACAATGTAAAAATCTCCAGATTAAGGGATCAATAGAAACGCTCCAAAAGCACTTGGGGAAGAAATCTGGTTCCATTGACTTACATTGAAAGTAAAGACAGTGTTCGGCCTCTCCTGTAAAGTAGTTTTTTTGGACAATTTAAAGGAACAATGTGCAACTAGTTTAAAGGAACTATATGCAACAACCGTACATTAAAGTAACAGCTTAAAATCCATTTTGATGGTACTCTGGCTTATAACAGGGGAACTGGCATCTCTGCTTTCCCCCTCCAGGCCCAGAACACCGCGCTATGGAGCTTTGGAGGAACGGGCACCAGACCTCTTACGAAAACTATGGAATGTTTTACAGCACCATGTTGCACAATAGAAGAAAACTAGAAGAAGAAGCTAGCTCAGTATTCCCAGCATGGAGACCATGTCACAGCTTGGAGACCCCCCCCCCCCCCCCCAACCATATATACTGTTGTTCAATGCAGTGGTGTCAGATTCAGGTGTCAGTGGCTTCATATAATGAGAACATACCTAGAACAGCTCTATGTAGGGTTACCTATAATAACAATTAATCAGATTTTATGAATTGCAATGCTCAATTGAGATGTAACTGAGGCTGTGTTCACATTACCAGCCTGAAGTGTCTCAAATCTGATTTCAATGTTATCTCAATGTGATACAGATGTGATCTTTTTCAGGGCTGTGTGGACAGTTCAAACCCAATCTTCTAAAATCAGATTTGAGTCACTTTCATATGTAGTGCTAGATTGGATACATGTCTGATTAGTGGGCATGTGACATGAATGAGATCCGATCAGATTCAATGTGTCTTTTTGCCCGAACATGTGGACACTGGCAGCTCAGCTGAACAACAGTGAAGGAACAACAGCGACGTCAAGATAAATCTGATCCACAGCACATATTAACACTAATCTGGATACGTGCTCCTGAAGGCCTTCATTACCTGGTTCAGGTGTCTGAGATTAGAGGTGGAGCTTAACTCTGCAGGCTAATTGGGTTACCTGTGAATGGCTGCATGTCTGATCACATGATCATGCTGGATGGCTAGTCATGTGACCACACACTTATTTAAATAGGCTAACAGCACAGCTCTCACACAGGTTCTCTTTGTGTTGAGCCAGATGAAGTTATTCTTCTAATGATGGGTACGGCAGTCTATTTGATATTAGTGGCCTTAGCCTTGTATGGCCACTCTTTAGGCAGTGATGCAGATGCACATGCTGGCTTTTATTCAAAGGCAGCCGACCAAGATGTTTGGCCAGACCTCACCGTCCTCTCTGGTGGCCGTGGTGGATTTCTTGGTCAAGGCCTGCTGCAGCCACCCAGCTTACATGAGCTTGAGCGTAATTTCCCAGTACCTTTACACACCTTGGACTTCATGAATGCTGGGCCTAGCTTTGCTATGAAGGTCATGAACTGTAAGTAGCTGAGCTACTTCTTGTTAACATGGTCCAGTTAAGTGGATTAGCATCCAGTGTTTCAATGCTGTCTGCATATTTCTACCTTTTGGCTGTACTAGCGTCTTGGAGTGGTCTTGCTGGGGCTGATGTCTACCAAAGAGGAGAGCTGGTGTACCTGCAAGTCACGTCAGACGTGCCTGACCCAGAGCTTTATATTCATTCCTGCTATGCTGCGCCGTCACCAAACCCCACTAATAAATCCAGATATGCTCTCATCTTAAACAAGGGGTGAGTACAGCTTGACTACATATACCTATTTACTTGTGACTTGCCCTCTTAACTCTGTTGGTTTGTATATTTGGCAGATGTGTGTCCTCCAAACAGCCTATGCTCAAGTATGTCTCCAGGCAATCGGACTCAATCAACTTGGTCTTGAATACGTCCAGTCTGAAGTTCCTGAAAGTGAGTTTTTGTTGGTTCCTTTTCTTAGCATCTCACCATTGTGGTGGTCAGCAAAGCTCTGCTATTGTAAAATCTTAGTCTATAGCACCAACTCCTAATTGGTAGGTGTGCCCAGTGACTTGTGCACTGGTTGTATATGACTTTTATAGCACATACAATATTTTAGGTAACAGTTGTGAGCTTTAACACATGTATATGTAAATGTGTTCACATTGCCACATGTTCAATGCATCCTATAAAGCAGGAGCCTGTTCTTGGTACAAAGGGAGTTCATTTAGTTTAACTCACTGGAGTCTTAGCCTTCAAGGAGCAGTGTGTAACTTCTAGTGGCCAGGTTGTGAATTGCAGTCTGCTAAGGCCCAACTGCTCCTTTCCCAAGAAATTGCAGTGGTGGTTGGGTTTCTGTAATTGCTTTAGTTAATTTGTCTTGGTTTAATCGTGTGTGTGTGTATGTATGTATATGTGTGTTATTTAGATAGATAGATAGATAGAAATAAAAATGTGGTCAGCCAGCACTGGTGATGTAGCAATTAACTCTTTAATTCAACTGGCTTTACCCATCATGGTCATTTGTGATAGTATTTCAAATGATCTAGTATTCATAGTAGTCATTTGCCAGGTTCCACCTTAAATGATTTTGTGGTTTCACTCTTTTTTTTGGCTTCTGTCTTCCAACTAGTCCTATAGCACCACCAGATTTAAGCTGCAATGTTTAAGTAAAATAAAGCTCTCTTTTCAGGCACCATGGTTTTTAGCTATTGTAGAAACATGGTGGTTTCACATGCCAACCTGAGCTTGATGATCTGCTCCTAAGTAAATATGAAGGGCTCATTTGAGGCTAACAAACAGTTTCTAGTTATAGGGAACCATTAACTAACAAACAATCTTGTACACCATGCTCAATTCCTGCTAAATGAATCTTGCACACTGCACCTTTAAGATTAGTGCATACTACTGTATATATCTTACAGGGAATCCCAGTTCTGGAGCACTGATCCTTCACAACTGGGTGCTATAAGCCCTTAAATGGCCCTTGATGCTTCATGAACGAGTGTCCTTGTTGATGAATGACTTAACTTGTTGCCAATTTTGGCCTGTTCTATCCTTTTTAGATGTATGTGCACTGCAGTGTGGTCCTCTCCAGTCAGGGGCTGACTCAGAACACAAAGTCCTGCAACTATATTGAGAGCAAATCCAGGCAAGTGGTCACTTAGAGCGGAAGACATGCTATATATATATATATATCTCCCCATTATATTAATATATAATATAATGGCTTAATGTTGGCTTCCTATTTGTAAGGATCTTGATCTGAATGTTCGGTTCCACCTTTAAAACATATAGTGCCACCATTTAAGGTATAATAAATTTTGCAGAACAGGCTAAAGAAGGACTTCAACTGAAGAGAGGTGCAGTTCCACCTTTACTAGCGTCCCAGCCCCTGTTCTGTGGATGTCTGAACTATAAAAACATTATATGCATGTATTCAATGGTACCTCTTTCAAGTGTGTCTGAGTAACATCTACCCTGTTGCTTAATCTGCCTTAACTTGTGGTATATGCTTATTTGCCTTTCAGATGGGTTGACCTGAGTGGCCAAAGTGATGTATGTGACTGCTGTGCCACGAAATGCAGAAGCCCTCCTTACTATGAAGGTCTATTTAGTGGTCAGTATTTGCTGCCTACATTACCTTTCAGCCATAAACATAAAACCACCTCCTTGTATCTGCACTCATTGTCTTATCAGCTCCACTTGCCATATAGTAGCACTTCGTAGTTCTATACTTACAGACTGTAGTTCATCTGATTCTCTGTGTACTTTGTTACCATGTTCAATGGCCAGGACCACCACAGAGCAGGTGTTATTTGGGTGGTGGATCACTCTCAGCTTTTAAACATGGCGTCCACTTTATTAGATATGCCTACCTTGTTGGTCCAACTTGTAGATGTAAAGTCAGATGATGGCTCACATGTTGCTACAGTTTGTTCCTTTAGTTGTTCACCAGTGGTCAAAGGATGTTGGATGTAGCCCAGCAGTGACACTGAGGTTCTTTTTTTAAAAACTGCTGATCTACTCACACCAGCACAACACACACAAACACACCACCATGCATGTCACTTCAGTGCTTAGAGTGATCCACCGTACTCATGTACCTCAGGCCTTGGTGGTCCCCAGCTTTTGCTTCTAGAGATCCTTATTCCTGCAAATTATAATTCTAATTGTAAGATCATGGAGATCTTTAGGAGGAGGCTTGGTGACTAAACCCTTTGTGTAACACGGTTTCTTGCTTTTTCAGAGTTGAGAACAGTGGTCAGCGTTGGTCCATTGACTATAAAGGAACATGAGAAGCAGTTGTCTGTGTCCAACAGTACCTCAATCACTGCCTCCCAAATAGGAGCTTCAGCTGTTTCCACTAGAAAAGACTGGATTGTGTCTGGAGCGTCACCTTCTGTTGGAAAAGGATGGATTGCATCTGGAGCTTCTGTGTCCGGCAGCTCGGTTCTCAAGCACCCTTCTTTAATGCCCCAACCTGTAACTGCAGATTTGATCATAAGTCAAGAACGAGGGGCTTTGTCGTTTAGCCTTCCAGGGCTTGTACTAGATGTCCAACCTTTCCCAGCCCTGGAGATGGGAGTCGTTTATCCTCAGCAGAAGGGTAGAGCCAAAGTTACTATGCTGAGTGGTCCAGCTGACTCATTTTGGGCAAAACCAGAAGTGATAATGCAGCAACATCCATCAAATATGCTTCCACAGCTGGAGTCCAGACATTGGGAATTTGTTAATGCAGGTGATGTGTTGGTGGCTGATGCCCCGAATTTTACAAGTGCCGAACCCTTAGACATGCCTGAGCCAGTTTTGGAAGGCTTTAGGAAGTCTGAGGAGGAGGAACTGAGAGGTGATGTGTTTACAAACTTCAGAGAGCCTCAGCTGGAGAACATCCCTCCAATGAAGAACTCTTTCCATGGCTTGCGAAAAGACAGGATTCCTGAAGGGTTTCAAAACAGGGATGACGTTCTGGTCCTCACACAGACTGAGACGTTGTTTAAGATGGTTAAAGGTGACGCTGAGGCCAAACCAGATTCTGTAAAGCAGTCCAAGCTGACCCTCTCTAAGGTCTCAGATGGATCTAGCCTGCTCAGCTTTGAAGAAGAGGAGAGGTTGCCTGATGTAGGTGAAGAAGCAGTTAGGAAAACCACCTTTGAGCTGAAACGGAGCAAGATGGAGGACAAGCTTGGAGAAGAAAGGTCAAAGCAACTGGATACCGAGACCAAACTGGTGTCCTCTCTGTTGGACCTGTTGAGGTGAGACTATGTGCCAAAATGAAAAGCGAAACCCCCACAGCAGTGTCTTCATGTGTTTGTCTGAAATTGAACAAAAACAGTGAAACATTGAGTTGGTGTCTCTCTAGTTAATAAAATTGTTTATTTGGTGTTCTATAATAACCTTACTCTCACAGTGGTCATCTTGGTCTTCCATCTGATTTCTGATGACCTAGAAAAATGGGTGTCTGGGCCTAAGGAGACAATCCTGTAGCTTCCGACTACTAGCAAAAAGGCTGTTGTGTGAATGATGTAATGTTGGTCTGCAAAAATGATCTAATTTGACATCTTTCTTCTTTCTACCTGCAGGGGAATGAAGATGCAGTGACCTGTCCATGAACAAGAACTTGATCCATGGCTGTGGTCTAATAATGCTTGTGTATATAAAGCTGTTGAAATAAAGTGAGTGAGCTGTAACTGGGTTTGGTTTGTTTTGTGGCCATATCTTGAGGTTGTTTAGATCTCCCCTGCCTCACCCTGGGTGTGGTCAGGAAGAGACAAAGTGAGATTTGGATGCTATGTTATCTTTATCACAAAGGCGTTGCTCAGATAGCTTTGTAAATCAGTTGTGGCTCAGTCTGGATGCTAAAATGGAACAAAGTGTTGTTGGCATCACTTACTGCAGTAAGTCCTATGTAGGTACTTGATTACATTAATGCAGCAACCTATGCCGATAGGTTGGTGATGTCTGGTTTCATAAGTATCACTTGCAAATGGTTGGCCAAAATGATTTCATTTGGAAAAAACAGGTTGGTTTATTTTGGGTTTTTTTTTTTTTTTTTTTTGCAGGCTGAACTTGGACTGCCAGCCCAAATCTAATATTTAGCATGTACTGACTGATGGTCTAGACCAGGGGTGCTTAAGTAGAGTTCAGTAAGGTCCAGTTGGAGGAAATTTCCACAGGCCATGGTCTGGACAGTTCTCATCTCTGTGTGTACTGTCAAGGGGGGGGGGGGTGGTTCACATCTTAATAGTTTTTTCTGTTCCTCTCTCTCACTTTCTCTTGGTAAGAGAAGTGAGCTCCTGGTTGTCTTTAAATCTGGACTGAAATGGTGTCAGGGCCGTTCTTGTACACACATGAAGGTGTTTGTTGGTGAACCTGGAACAATATTTGTTCTCAGTAATGTCTATTGTGGAATGAAGTGTCTGAATTAGCCTTTCTCTGACTTCTGTGTGCATGCCACACTCCTGAATCTGCACAGACCTGATTGGCTGAGGAGCGCCTATGGAGCTCTTACAACACACGTGATTGGTCTGTGAGGTTACTGTGACGTAAAGACAGGAAAAAGTCTAATTTTTATCGTTCTCAACAGTATCAGTTTGAGTCTGCATTGAACAATGGTCCCCCTAAGGGTGACCCCTGGTCCAGACAGTAAAGAATGTAATTCAAATTGGTTTCAGTTTGGATGCAGAGTGTCCTACAGTCTCAGCATGGACTGCCAGCCTAAATCAGATTTTTAATGATCTGGACAGCAATGCTGCATATCAGATTTTTGCAATTTGGACCTAAACCAGGTGGGAGGGGCTTTGAAATGTGGTTCAATTTGGATTTTTATGTTTTAGATTTGATTAAATTGCCCTTCGTATTACTTACAATGCAACAAACCACAGTGTCTAATCTGGAGTGATGTAACTGCTGGGGTTTGCTACATAGTTACTGACTCCCATATTATCACAACAACCCATGCAGATAGATTGGTGATTGCCTGGACACATACTGTACATCCAATGTAATCACTTGCACGTAACGGTGTGGACAGTCGACTCAAGAGATCAGAGTTGAGAAATGCCTTTGATTGGCCTGCTGCCAGCTTAGCCTAAGAAAAGGGTGGGACCTCATCACATTGTCATATTTGTAAATGGTAACATGGGCTTGTAATCGTTTATAGATGTTATGAGTTGGTAGAGTGAATTCCGATCTTGTTAACTATAGAGATATTGATGCGTGGTGCTGTGGTAAATTGGTTCACACAGTTAGTCCTTCAGGGTTTAGTACCTGTAACTATGATTGGTATACCTCTAAGAAGAAGATGTGTGAAGGACTCGCCACTATTTCAAGTAAGCACCCCCCCTTCTATGCCCTTTTTCATTGGGGCAAACTCTTACAGTGAGAAACTAAATAAAGGCGCAGTGAAGATGACTGGTTGTTCTCAAGCCCTGGAGGCTCACTCTCGTGCACACTTTAGTGCTTTTGCTGCTTCAACACACAGACATTAACTCAATATTGAGCTGTTAATGGACTGATTGTGAACTGAGAAAACGCTACACTGTGCGGAGATGTGTGGGCTTCCAGGACCAGGGTTTGAGGGACATTGATGCAGATCAGTGGGCTTCCAGGACCAGGGTCTTGAGAAACACTGATGTAGACCAGTGGGCTTCCAGGACCAGGGTTTGAGAAACATTGATGCAGACCAGTGGGCTTCCAGGACCAGGGTTTGAGGGACAATGATGCAGACCAGTGGGCTTCCAGGACCAGGGTTTGAGGGACATTGATGCAGCCCAGTGGGCTTTCAGGACCAGGGTTTGAGGGACATTGATGCAGACCAGTGGGCTTCCAGGACCAGGGTTTGAAGGACATTGATGTAGATCAGTGGGCTTCCAGGACCAGGGTTTGAGGGACATTGATGCAGATCAGTGGGCTTCCAGGACCAGGGTTTGAAGGACATTG
Organism: Megaleporinus macrocephalus; assembly: GCA_021613375.1. Taxonomy (NCBI): domain Eukaryota; kingdom Metazoa; phylum Chordata; class Actinopteri; order Characiformes; family Anostomidae; genus Megaleporinus; species Megaleporinus macrocephalus. The sequence continues at coordinate 8,321,685 of CM038712.1, read as the reverse complement.
ATGCAGATCAGTGGGCTTCCAGGACCAGGGTTTGAAGGACATTGATGCAGATCAGTGGGCTTCCAGGACCAGGGTTTGAAGGACATTGATGTAGATCAGTGGGCTTCCAGGACCAGGGCTTGATGGATATTAATGCAGATCAGTGGGCTTCTAGGACCAAGGTCTTGAGAAACACTGATGTAGATCAGTGGCGCAGTGGTTTGGAAACGCAGTGCTCGGATCTGCCACCAGGGGGCGCTGTAGGAACCACAGAAATAAAGCTGGCCAGCTGGCAGTCTGTGCGCAGCTCCCTCTCCCTTTTACAGCACATGGCTCAGACTTTTCTTTTCCTTTTTTTCCCTACTCCGTGCAGCGTACGAGTGCGCGCGCGCACGCGAGACCCTGCTGCTGGCTGCACTTATAAAGCTGCCATGCGTTTCCCACGCGCTCTCTTTCCCCGGCCACCCATCCGTGAGTGTGACACTCACTCTTCTTTAGTATCTTAAAAAAAAAAAAGAAAAAAAATATATAAAAACTACAAAATCCAGAAAATCTCAATAAAAATAACAATAATAAATAAGCACCTCGAGAAAAAAAAGGAAAACAACTTTTTTTGTTTTCAAAGAAAGAAAAAGGAAAAAAAGACGAACCCAAAGCAGGCCTCGGTGTTTGGTGACGATTTTTTTATTATTATAAGAGAAAAGAAGAAGCAGCCAGTCGTCCTACTCTTTCTCCGCGCGCTGCCGTTTTTCTGTGCTCGTGCTCATTTCTCGGGAGAGAAACTTTTCCACCGACCCCCGCGCGCCCCCCACCTCCACCTCCTCGCCGGGTACAGCTAAAGGGGAGCCGAGCTAACGCTCCGCCGGCTATCCGGTTAGCACGCGCACTCCCTCTCTCTCACTCTCTCCCTCATTCCCTTTCTCTCCCTCTCTCCCTCGCGCTCGCACAGCCGGGTCCTCTCGCTCCTCCGCCGCTCCGCTGCTCGACCGGACACCGAGGATCAGGAGCTATGAACGCGGCCACTGCGGGGAGTTACCCGATGGCCTCGCTGTACGTGGGGGATCTGCACCAGGACGTGACGGAGGCCATGCTGTACGAGAAGTTCAGCCCCGCCGGGCCCATCCTGTCTATCCGGGTGTGCAGGGACATGATGACCCGCAGATCGCTCGGATATGCCTACGTGAACTTCCAGCAGCCCGCGGACGGTATGTAAGGACGAGGGGTTGAGCTCCGGGGGGCTGCGGTGGGACTGTGGGGGGCTGTTTGTGCGGTTTGGTGGTTGGGAGCACATGTGTGTTGAGTGTCAGCTGCTTTGGGGGGAGCTGCGGGCTGGTGTGTGTGTGTGTGTGTGTGTGCGCGCGTGTGAGTGTGTGCCAACTGTAGTAAGCACGTGCGAATAACAGAAGCACGCTTTATGCATGTATTTGTGTCTGCAGGCACTTCTAACAACATCTGAAGGCAAATATATATATATATATATATATATATATATATATATATATATATATATATATATATATATATGTGTATGTGTGTGTGTGTGTGTGTGTGTGTGTGTGTGTAATAGTAGTATAATATGCAGTGTAATATGTGGTATAAAGAAGTGGAAATAAATGTTTTATAAATATAGTATTTTTATTATATTATATATTTATATTATATATTATAAAGATTATATGATATTTCTTTATATTTATATTATTTTAATAAAATATATACTGATAATTTTTCATATATATATATATATATATATATATATATATATATGAGATTTCTGGTAATAGTAGTATAATATGCAGTGTAATATGTAGTATATAAATAAATGTTTTATAAATATTGTATTATGTATTATGGAATATTGTATTGTGTAGTATATAAATAAATGTTTTATAAATATTGTATTATGTATTATGGAATATTGTATTATGTAGTATATAAATAAATGTTTTATAAATATTTTATTTTTGTATTAATTAGATTATGTGATATTTCTTTATATTTATATAATTTTAATAAATACCAGTATTATTAATACATAACAGAGAAGAATAACAGCAACAATATTATTTAGTAATATATATATATATATATATATATATATATATATATATAGTTATGGGCTCATTAATAGGGAAAGCTGACAGCCGGTCCCCCAGGGGGCGATCTGACAGTCTACACTGCTCTATTTTGTCATACCTATCCAGCTCACTCTCCTGTAGGGCGTGTGTAGCCTGTCTGCCAATATGTGTCAATACAGTAAATCAGTCACAAGGTTTTAATAAAATGTGGTGAAGTTTAAGCTTCAGTGAAGTCTGAGGGTCTTGGCTTGTCCAGTTGGTCTGTTAGCCCCCATTTATCAGCTGGTCTGACCCGGAAAGAGAGAGAGAGAGAGAGAGAGAGAGAGAGAGAGAGAGGAATGAGGAATGAGAAGACAACGTAATGATCACTTACGTTTTAATTGGAGACTAATGGTTGCGTTCCCCCCAGAGATTCTACGTGGCAGCTTTGAGACGACAGATTTAGTCTCTAACCTTGACAGATCTTCAGCTCAGTGATTAAGAATTAGATGGGAATTCGAACATGTGCTGTTTGACCCACATAGACAAGGTGTCCTAGTTTTGCCATCTAACCTGAATATTGGGGGAATGTTGCCATGGACGTTGGGGCTCACCAGTGTTAGCGCTACTGGGGTAGCACCGTGGCTGCTCAGGCTTCAGTATTGGTATTATTTGGTAGGTCTGTGCGGAAGCTCCAGTGGAAGGCCATCACCATGGCCCACATTTCGCAACCCGACGTGACCCATTTGAGCTATTTACAGAGTCATCGAGGGAGAGCTCTGTCGTGAAACGAATGTTTTTCTGCCTTTGCGACAGCTCATGAAGAGACGGTGAAAGAAATGAGCTCTGGAATGGCATCTGGATCTGGTGCCGTTTCATTGCAGAGCTGAGAGGATCGAGGCGTGATTGGCGTTTGGCAGGTTGCATGATGGAAAAAGGTGTGACTCGCAGCTTGGAACGTGCCTTATCGCTCAGGTTATTTGAAGACTTGCAATGGAAACATGACCCTTCTTTGTAAGCGTGAGGTTGGGGTATATGGTATATAGGTGGGGGTATATGGGTGGGTACTGGTCTGCAGGACCACATATGTACTACAGTAGGATATACTACAGGCAAATAAGTGATACATTTAGAGAAACTCCATAAAAATCCTATCACTTTTTCAATGAACAAACTGGAAAATCAAATTGTTATGTATCAGTATTGCCTCACATACTGTCTTTAAGGCCTACAAGTAATAACCATACTTATTATTCATATGCAGACAAAGCATACTGTAGTAGAATGGTAGAACTGGTGGGCCTGAAGATTCAGTTATTTGGACCCTATCCTTGGGTAGGTGTTCAGGTTTTTAAGGTTGGGATTGTTTGTTTTGGCTAAATGTAGGACATCAGTGCAGGTGAACTGGAAAAATACTGTTTGGGAGTTCTCGGGAGAAAATCAGACGACTCCAGGTGGGAGGTTTAGTTGTAATTCACCAAACACAGCTCCAAACACGGCGATTACAGCCTTTCTAGAGCTGACAGCTAACTAGCCTGCCGCTAAGAGAGGCTGGTGGTCCTTGTCAATGGAGCTAAACCACACTGTGAGCACTCTGGAAGAAAAAAAGCAACTAGTCTGGAGATTAAGGCCCGGATGCATCAGGCACGGACCCTCTAGAGACTTTGTTTTTAAGTCTTTTTTTATAATTGCATTAAAGTGAGACATTTACAGATGTTTTGATTTAGTCTTGAAATGCTACTTTTATTGTGGCATGTGTGCCAGATATGAAAGTTTGATATGAAAGTGTGATTGATTTTTAACAGCTGGGGGGTCCTTACCCCAACCTTTTCACCCCTCATTGCTCGCTAGCAGCTCAACCCACCAAGTCTTTAGTACCAGATGATTAAGTAACTAACTTTCTAGAGCTACATGTAGCCAACTATAAAGTAATATCATGAATCTTGAGATCTTGAGCTACGCAAAGCTACGTAACCATGGTTACACACATTAACTGCTTGTTGTGAAATGACAGGCTTTTAGTGACAACGCTACGGTTGCTAAACCAACAAATAATACTTCAGACTCGTTAATGCCTGGTTCTCACTACACGACTGTCGTCAGGTTTTTGTGCCGTTTACACTACATGACTGGTTGGCAACACAGGGTCACGAATTACACGACTTTCCCCCCGGGGAATCACCCCATCTGGCTACCATCCATGAAAATGAGTGGTCCGCAGCCGAAAGATTGGGTGAACAGTGACGCAGTTCTGTCTCTATGTGATCCTATTGGCTGTAGCTAGACGCTTCTGTTGACTCACAGTCGCCGACTGGCCTAGATATTAAACATGCTAGATATTTGCTGGGTGTCGGCGAGCACTCGGGGACGGCTCGACGAGTGCCTTTTAGCAGTTCACACTACACGACTGACTGAGCGCCGAATGGTCACCGATTCCCTCCGAGCAGAGGTAAAAAAAAACAGTTGGCGACTGAAAAACCATGCTAAAACCGTGTAGGCACAAGGTGTGTTGGTGCAGATGTGGTTTCATGAGACTAACAAAAAGGTCAGCATAATTGTCCAGACCACCAGAGGGCGCTCTTCTGACGTCTCTATCATCTCTTTCTCTGATTTACAATAAATAATGGATCGTTATCTGTAGTACCAGCTGAATATCTAATCTAAACCTCACTTTTAGTGCTACTGTCTATGTTTCAACTATAGCGTAAGAACATGTCTCAACAAGATGTTTAACAAACGTTCCCCACACAGTAAACCAACAGTGTCCTAGTTAATCTGATAATAGAGTTATAGGAAAAGTGTTTTAGCTGGTAATGTTGTAGCTGGGGTAGATGCGGAAAACACAGGGCTTCGACCGAATGCTCTTTTATTGAAAATGGTAGGCGTGGAGACCGCCGCCCAGTTCTACTCGAAAGCCAAGATAGCAGGCAGATCAATACCAGCCACATGTTCCACACTGGCTTCCACACAAGCACACCCAAAGCAGCCTTGGCAGTGATGTTGGGTTGATTTCTGTCTTGCTATGTGGCAACAAGGACGTCTACAGAGACATTATAAACGAGGACGCTGGTCACTGGTTGAAATTCATAGCGTTCAACATGGGCATCTTTTTATGGAGAACCAGTCAGCTTGCTGGTTACACCTAATGTGGGTAAACACAGTGAAGATGTGTGCCAGCGCTGTAGCCCAAACAACCTGGACAAGCCATGTTTTTGTGCCAAAATCTTTCTGGTTTTTGTCAGGTTTAAAAAAACCAAAACTTTTTAAGCAATAATTTGACCTTCAGTTTGAAGTATTTTGGTCTCGCCCCCTTTCAAAGAGAGAGGTGGTCCTGCTCTTGGCTGGAAATAGCGTTGCAGGCATTGCAAAGATGGCTGCCGAGTCAACAGACTTTCCTATAATGGCTTTGGTTTAGTGCCCACCTGGCATATAAAGAGAACTCGTATAAATCCAAAAGTAGTCTTATAATCCAAATTATATGATTATTTATGGAGCTAGCTGATCCTGGGTCAGCGTGTTTCGCATGGTTGTCCTTTGTCTGGAGGATCAGGGCCACTTTTCCAGATACAGGTTTGTTAACCTGATGAAGTCATAGTGTTTAGGTAGGGCAACCGACTGAAACAGGTCTAAATAGTTTTGGAGTTGTTACTATAACAGGTAATGAACTGGCAGTACTTCGCAAAAGCTGCTCCATCAGCCAAGAAGTGTGCTTCGTTAGTTTTAGTCACTGGAGCTACAGGTTTATGAGAAAAGCTTAATTTGATGAACAGTTACATTGTACCACTATACACAAATAGGGACTTGCAGTGTATTTATATGTATGTATGTATACATACATACATACACATACATTATATATATCATTGTTGTGCACTATACTATTGATATCACTGGTGGTATTTTATCAATGACCAATGTCTCGTAAGGAGACCATCATTGGTTCTGTTTGAAGCCCCCTCGCCACTTAACCTGTGTTTTCTTTTGAATGGAGTTAATCTCATGTATAAAGTGTGTCTTTATGAGTATCTTCCCAAAGTCTAATAAATATCTGCTGTATTTCGTCATATTTTTCTCCTCTCTATGTAAACTGGGTGGTCCTAATCTTAGGTAATGCTTCTGTAGCACTTTCTAACCAATCATAAGGCTGGCATCTTTGGCCCCGCTCACTCAAAATAGTCAAAGCTAATCAGCATAACCAAAAGCTAGCAAGCTAGAGCACCTGCCACCTGTTTATTCCATGTTCAGTATACAAACACTGTTCTATCAGCCCTTCCTTCATTTACACGTTGCTTAACCTTGTTCGTTTGTTTGTATTACTCCATCTAATTGTCTGTTTGTTTATGTCTCATCCGTTTGTTTGTCCCTTTGTCTGTTCCTTCGTGTCTTCCTTCATCCGTCTGTTTGGTTGTTTGTCCAACTGGATGAATGAAGCAATGCATGAAGCAACAGATGCACAGACAGCTGGATAATGATGTTAGTTCTGTGTGAGGGGGCGGAGCACAGCTAGGACAGAGAGCTGTCAGTCAAGCTGCTTATTAGCCTTAGCGAGGTTTGATCAGTGTTTTTAAACTTTGTTTTTATCATATTTATTGTATATACTTTATACGAGCCATATTGTGTAGATGTTTTCAGGTATCATAATGTAATTTACACATATGAAGAATTTCAGTAACATCCTCCAACATTAAAGGCATATCAGTTCATAACGGGGGAGTTCAGTAAAAGAAAAAAAGCAGGAATGCAGGCCCTCATGCTCTTAGGTCATGTGGCACCGTGCGTTTAGCCCAGAGCCCTTAGCCGCCTAGCCACGTGTAAAATTCCCCAAACCTTTTCCACAGTCTTCCAAACACGAACCCAGTGTCGTGCTTTAGCCTCCATAACGCCAACTGGCCGGCCGCTCCAGTCGCTCCCTTTACGAGAGCCCTATTCAGCTTTCAGGGGCCAAAAGGTCAGAGCTGAACTCAGTGGCCCTGGCTAAAAATGTGGAATGTCAGCTTGTTGTGAATGTGTGCATGAGATACGTTAGCGGCGCACCTATGCGTGAGGCCTGTCCCGGGGTCAGAAAACCGTAGAAGGATCTGGAAACGTGTTTAAACTCTCAGACGCTAGCCGACGCAGAAGTCAGTGGAGTTAAATGTAAAGCTGTTTTTGAGCTGCGCTCAATCTTAAAGAGAGGTTGACGGCGGACAGTTAAATTGTAGGTCTTCAACGTCGCGCCCACTCTCCTTCCTTCTGTCTCTCTGAAGATAAAGCTACATCTACTCGCCCTCCCCCACCAACACCCCCCCTCAACAGAAACCGGTGGCCTTCTTGCTAAGTTTGAGGGCGTAGGCCTCTGCGCTAACCAGCTGCGTGTGTACGCAGTTGTCGGAGCCTCAAAACACATTTTTGTCCCAGGCCTCTGAGCTCCATCAATGGGCAGGGATCTCTCAGCTGGCCCTAGCTGCCAGCGCATAGCTCGCAGGACCCCAGCGGGCTAAATATAGACCTGCTCGGCTCTCTGGCTGCCTGTCAGCTAACTGAGCTAGCGCAGGACCCAAATGAAACAAGGCGAGACGACCAGCTGGACACAGTCACTGTCCGGCTGGGACGTTGTTATTAGTATTAAAGTCATCTGAGGCCAGAGTGTTTTCTTTTGCTCTGTCTGTGTTCTAGCCGCTGGGTTAGCGATTAGCATTGCTTTAGCTATTTCAGGCCTTGAAATTCGTCCGGATGCCAAAATCTGACAGGATAACTTTTTAAAATCTGCCCCATGTCAGAGTCTTGGGGGGCTGCACTGAAAGTGGGCCAAGTTTGAGGTAGTTTTTTTGCCGAGCACATATTTTTGAGGTTAGCGTAAAGCTAGCAACACAGTTATAGGCGAGTTAGGCTGTGTTACTGGTTTTGCTGAAAGTGAGGGCAGATGGGAATGTTCCAGTTTGGTCACCCCAACCTCTCTCTTTCTCTTTCTCTCTATCTCTCTCTCTCTCTCTCTCTCTCTTTCACTGATCCCCCTTCGCCCCTGAGCTCCACGTTAAACAGTCAAACTGCTGATGCCAGCAGAGCCAAGGCTGCTCCGTGTTGTTTACTGGACTTGTTTGACTGCGTGAGCGGGCATGCGGTAGCGGAGCGACTGAAACAAAAGTGACGCTGACACGTGTGGTCAAACGGACATGAGAGTGTTTGGCACAGACCTTAGAGAGGGGGCTGCTGACCATATCGTTGGCAGGCCCCTTTGATTAGACTGTGAAGGAAACTAAAACAGCTCCAGGAAAACTAAATTAAACCTCTCTGTATGTGCGCGGCCATAAATCTGCCACCGTGTGAAGAGCTGGTCAGAGTCGTGTGTGGGGGGGTCAGTATTAAGAGAGCTGTGGCCGAGAGTATAATGATGTGTGCAGTATGATGCAATTACGCATGCAGCAGCACAGCGGAGTAGAAAACCATGTTAGGATGCTGCGCTAAACTCATTAGCAAGGCAGCTAGACTGAGTTTGGTGGCGTAGTTGAAGATGAAGGTGAACTGATATAAAACATTTGTGTGTGTGTGTGTGTGTGTGTGTGTGTATATATATATTTATGTATATATATATTTATGTGTACATATATATCTGATTCTTTCATATATATATATATATATGTATATATATATATATATATAAATATGTATATACTGTGTAGATCCACAGACTTTAGTTTCTTTGTAGAGTTTGTTACTCTGTTCTTCAGTGGTCAGGACCCCCACAGGACCTCAGCTGACGTGGTGCTTGTGGTGTGTTAGTGTATGTTGTGCTGGTGTGAGTGGATCAGACACAGCAGTGCTAGAGTGTTTAAACACTGCGTCCACTCACAGTCCACTCTATTAGACACTCCTACCTCATCTACTGCTGCACAGTTTGTGTCCTTTAGTCCTTCATCAGTGGTCACAGGACGCTGCCCAAAGGACACTGTTGACTGACTGTTGCTGGTTGGTGGACGATCCTCAGTCCAGCGGTGACACTGAGGTGTCTGAACCACTCGCACCAGCACAACATACACTAACACAACAACACCACGTCAGTGTCACTGCAGTGCCTCCCTAGTAGTACCTGCTCCGTGGTGGTCCTGTGGGGGCCCTGAGCATTGAAAAATGAAACAGATGAGCTACGGTCTGTAAGTGTACAGCTATCAAGTGCTCCTATATGCTAAGGGGAGTTGATAAAGTGGACAGTGAGTGTTTTCCTCAAATTTAATTGGTCAGCCACAGCATGATGATTTCACACTGGCTAGCTAACAATAATGGACCTTTATGGCTGCGTATTTGCGTCGTCCAGCTTGCATGCCTACCTCATCACACACTTTCCTCAAACTTCACTGAGCCGTCATCTCTGATAGGCTGGCTCATGTGGAGGCGAGCGTGGAAGCACAGTCTTATTCCAGATTGTTTTTGTCCTGCAGCGGAGAGAGCTCTGGACACCATGAACTTCGATGTGGTGAAAGGAAAGCCGATCAGGATCATGTGGTCACAGAGAGACCCCTCGCTCCGGAAATCAGGAGTCGGGAACGTCTTCATCAAGAACCTGGACAAGTCCATCGACAACAAGGCCCTGTACGACACCTTCTCAGCGTTCGGAAACATCCTGTCCTGCAAGGTAGGGGGCCGGCAGCAGATACACCACGTTGAACTCTTTCTCAGTTGCTGTCAGGCACATGAGGCAAACGAATTATAATGATTGTTCCCTGCGCGAATCCATAGACTTGTTTTAGATGGAGTAGCACCACACAAATCACATTGATCATTGACAGCATTCAGATAGAATTTGGATAATCAGGACTTGGATAGATGAACTCTATGTAATACTTTAAACTGAATTAGCTGAAGTCTTGCACAAAATGAAAAGTTCATGTTTCCATGCGCTTCTAATTTTAGTAAGAGAATGTTCACCTAAAGCCATGATGTACGAGTAAATCTTAGATACAGTAGCTTTTTCAAAGGGGTATAGACTTGTTTTAGATGGAAAGCTGTTGGTGTAGCTTATAGGCTGCAGTAGTTTTAGTGAGTTCTTATTTTATGTAACCTATTTTTCAGCTTTATGGTTCGTCGGATTGACCCAGTGTGTCCTGAATTTCAGTTTCGTCCAACTCTCAACATTCCATGCATCATCATTAGGTTCTGTATTGGGACAGTGTTTTTTAAACAGGTTGCACAGGTGCCAGGACGGGAGAGCTCTTACATACTTCTCAGACTGACTTAGTAGCGGGTGATATGGACACTATGTACATTACAGTATAATGAAGATTACTGATGGTTTTGGTATATATCAGTGTATTTATGTATATTTTTCTAATAAAATATCTTTGGATGCTTAGGTTAAAGCTTGCATTTAGATGTAACCTAACCTAATGCATTGTGGATTAACAATGGTAGTAAACAAATTGTGAAAATAACGATATCATAGCGTGTTCAGAATGAATTTTCCACATGTTCCCTTTTTGCCTAATATGACAAGGACTTTTATTTTTTAAGGTGACTGAGTAGGGACAAGTTCAACCCTAAGAAATGTGACAAAGCGTTTATTTCAATGGGAATATTTAACTTCACCAATAGGAATTGAGCATTGAGAAGCGTGGAACTCGCTTTATCTATGCCACCGTGAAATGGTTCTCTACTTCTATGGATCCTAGATAATCGTTCCTACCAGAAAACAATAAATGCTGTTTTTTGTCACATTGACTGCACAGACAGTGATGCCCTTTTTTTAAAAATTAATTACATTTTTTTAACATTCTGTTTATTGGGAAAACAAGGATTTACAAGCAGCAGTCCAATAAATACACAATTTTTTTGTTATTACATTCAATTATCCTAAATATATCATCCCAACCCCCCCACAAAACACTCCTACCCACCCAACCTATTGTATTCTACCCACCCTCACCCACCTGTCACTTACTGTTTTTATAAAAAAAAAAAAATAAAAAAAAAAAATAATAATAATAATAACAATTAAAAAAATATTAATAAAAAACCTGGGGAGGAGAAAAAAAGGGACTAAATTTTAAGAAAAAATTATAAAAATAAATTAATTAACTAATGAGGGACGACATTTTTTAGACAAGCTATTTCGCTCCAGCATCTTTATTTTTAGCAGGAAGGCGTCTGATTTGTGGTCAAAATATTAATAAATCTATGTACTTTGTAGATGCTAGCTAATAAAATAAACTGTACTGCTGTAGCATTTGCTTGCCGTCAGTGAAACCATTCAGAAACACACACAGGCGATGAGCGATCAGCGGCGAAAAGTCGCTGTCGGTGTGAACGCAGGGTTAGTGTCTATTTTAAAGCATTTTCAGAGCCTGATTTAAAAAATCAGCAGAAAAATACATACGACAAACACGTTTTTCATTGTCTTTCATTATCTTGCATACACCGAGCGACTTTACTACAGTCCATTGGGGGCACTGTGATTGAAAACGGCGACTGAATGTGTATCTAGGTTCTCTGAAGGAAAAGTCGGTCAGTCTGTTTGTTGGCCAACATACACGCAACACAAAGCAAAGCCTAGTGTGAACTCTATGCGTGAGTCAAGGCCGAATACAGCCTTGAATAAAGCCCAGCAGCTGGAACTGGGTTCCCTTACAGTCCTTTGCCTTTAACATACAATTCGGTTCAGACTCTGCAGACAAAATCGGGTTTGTTTCTCAAATCAGGTGTTGTCAGTGGACCGTCCACACTGTTTGTCACACACACATGAGTGACGTACATAGTAAACACTTTGGGTGCGTCTGAAATGGCCTACTAGTCAGTAGGTACTAGATTAGAGTCAGTATCTGCTCGAGCGGTAGACTAGTAGGTAGTTTCAGTAGGTGAGTTTTAGTAGCCACACAAGCTCAGACGTACTACATCCACCATATTACCAGCGTCCTGTGACGCAAGACGTCAGACCAACACCGTAAATGTCCAGCTATTCATTTAAAAGCTCGTTTACTGACAGATTTAGATCTTTTAGTGACTCTGATCTGCGTTTTTATCTGACTATGTATCAGACGGTGTGGAGCTGTAGATCAGAGAAGATGAAACGGGAGGAATGTAATCATTGTTTACCTCAGCAGTAGCGTTAGCTTCTGTAGTGACAGTTCGCTAGCCGTAGCTGAATTCATCCACGACTCCAGGTGAATCATGGGATAGCGCAGTGTGCTGTGTTCACCTACATAAAAATGGCTGCTGATTCAGTAGGTCATCCGGGTACCGTTCACCTACTACTCAATACCTACTGAGTATTCAGACATACTAGCCGTGCTCACCTACTGATTTCACTACTGAGTAGTAGGTAAGTAGGCGATTTTGGATGCACTCTTTGTAATCTGATATAAGCATCCAGACTGAGACACATCGGAACAAATCTGATTAGGATCCTATTTTCAAACACCTCCAGATGTGGATTGGCTCTGATTTAGAAACATCTGATTTCACATGGTTAGCGGTAACGACAAAACTAATACTAATGAAGAATCACAACCAGCCTACGGGATGAACTGGTACACCACCCACTACTAATCGAACAGCATTGAGCTGAACATGGGTCGCAGTTTGATTGACTGCTTAACGGGGCGAATACTACAACTGCTGTTATTTACACTACACACAGGATTCATGTCTCCCAGCATGTGCACCAGTATTGTGTATATAGAGTGTTACTGAACTTGGGAACGCTGCTGGGCGCTGAGCTGACCGCTCTCCCTTCTGCAGGTGGTGTGTGATGAGAACGGATCGAAAGGCTACGCGTTCGTCCACTTCGAGACGCAGGACGCCGCCGACCGCGCCATCGAGAAGATGAACGGCATGCTCCTGAACGACCGCAAGGTGTGAGTGTCCAGACAGGGTGGTGGGGGGTGGGTTTTAACACCCACCCATTTGCTGCAACATGTTTTGTTCATTTCTAGCTGTGTGTATAACTCCTTTAATCCAAGCAGGGTCTGAATGGCACCAGTTCTTAAGGGCAGGTTGGAGGACGTACAATGTATATTGTCCCTGTCCAAAGAAATCTCCAGTGTTACCAATGTTTATGTTTCAGTCTCATTTGAGAAAATTAGAAAATTTCATAATGAATGGACCAACAGACACGCTCCAAAATCACCAAAACAACCGCAGCGAGACCCTCGAGAGGAGGTGGTCTCGGTCCGGTTCCAAACGAACGGTTCGTTTGTGGTGAGAACATGAACCGACCTCGATCAAACCCAAGTATTAGATGTACTCCACAAGTTTGAGCTAAACATCTCCTGCAGCCAGCTGTGCTTTGCATTATGGGATGCGGCGGATGACGTAAACAGAGAACTGGAGAACTAGAGCCGCTAACAGGGCGAGGACAATGAAGCGAGGTCTCTCTTGGACTAGCAGTGAGGGACGTTGTCTACTTGATGTTTGGAGTGAGCTGGGTGTTCTGCAGGTGGACTGTAGTTTGGTATATTATCAGATTATTATTACAGCTATGAACAGATGCTGTCTCTGCCGCTGGGAAAACTGGATCTTCTCCCTGTGTTTACTTATTTCCTCGCACGCCAGACAGCTCTGACCAATCAGAGGAGACAACGTGCTCACGTGGTTTGTTGGGACGCATTTTGGTGCGTTTCGGTTTTTGCCTGTGTGAAAACAAACCAAACCGAGGGGGGAAACGCTCCAAGTAAACAAACTCATTAACTGATCCGTACCAGTGAAACAAACTACAGGTGTGAAAACACCCTAACATTGAAAGTAAAGTAGGTTCTTGGCCTCTACTGTAAAGTTGGAGATTTTGGAGATACTTGTTTCTCTTTGGACAGCAATGATATACGGTGTCTTACCAGACATTGAGAGCTGCTAAGTCAGTAATTGCCAAAATTCACAACTTTGTATATTCTTCATTAGTGATGCATCAATACTTTTTTTTTCTGACCGAGTATGTTTTGTAGTACTTGCCGATACCAAACCTGATACCGTACTGAATTAGTTGGAGTAAAAAATAATAGAAAAAAAAATAATAATAATGCTGTAAGCAGTATCACTGTAGACTCGTAGAGGCTTATAATACTGTCCATAGGCTACTTGGATGCCTATATAAGCTAGAGTACATAACTGACATAACCCTACATAAGTGTTTATATATATATATATATATATATATATATATATATATATATATATATATATATATATATATATATATATATATATTCTTCATTAGTGATGCATCAATACTACTTTTTTCTGACCGAATATGTTTTGTAGTACTTGCCGATACCAAACCTGATACCGTACTGAATTAGTTATGGTAGTAGCTGTTAGTGTAAATGAGTTCAATATATCTTAACAGTTAAATGACCTGCTTATTCAGTCGTACCTTGGTAAGTAAATTAGTGTTGCAGTTGACTCCGGCTCCTCATATTTCTCAACATAATTAATTAATTTTGAACTGTTTGCCATTTGTTGTGTTTTACCTCCACATTTAACCCATCCGTGCAATGAAACACCCACATATACACACACTCGTGAGCAAACTTGCCCAGAGTGGTGGGCAGCCCTATCCACTGTGCCCGGTAAGCAGTTGGGGGTTAGGTGCCTTGCTCAAGGGCACTTCAGTCATGTCCTGTTGATTCAGGGGGGTCGAACCAGCGGTGACCTTCCGGTCACAAGACCGGATTCCTAACCCTCAGCCCACGACTGCTAACACAGATAAAAAGCTCACGTTTCAAGTTGTTAAAGTCTTATTGGCTGCTTGAGCTGTAAGTGCATGTACTGCATAGCCCTGTAAACACTGTGGTTATAGAAATCTTGTTCTTTGGGGACTTTTGGGTTAAATCTACAGACACTTTCATAAAGTAGTAACATAAAGTAGTTTCATAAAGAAATAACATGCTGCGCGCCGAGTACTGAGCAACTCTGCTAATGTGCACATGCACAGCAGGACAATGCGGTCTCTCTGCAGCCTGTTTTACAAAAATAGTTTAAAAATGATTCAATTGACATTTACACCTCACTGTTATGTTCAGTCAAGTCACCAAATATGAACTTTGGTAGCAAATGTCGATTCTACTTCTTCAGTTTTACTTGTGTGTGTGCACCCGTCTCGATAAAGTGGTCTTAACTCGTGTTTGGTGGAACTATGAGTTTTAAAAGAAGCTGAAGGCACACAGTGTAGTTTTGGTGGAAATATTTCAGAGACACAACTACAAACAGATGCAAGAGCATAAAGTACAAAATATTGTAAGTAGCATAAAAAAATAAAACTTTGTCTTGTAAGGAATTAACATAAATATGGGACTTTTTTAAAATTAGAAATTAAATTAAATTAAAGAATAAATAAAATAATAAAGTAGGTACTCAGTCAACAGACAAACTGCTGTGTAGTGTATATATATCGTCGCTGTCCAAAGAAACACAAGTATCTCCTAAAAGACAACTTTACAGGAGAGGACAAAACCATCCTTAACTTTCAATGTAAGTCAATGGAACCAGATTTTTTCACAAGTGGTTTTTGGAGCTTTTTCTATTTTTCCATTTATTTAACTTCCACAGGATATAAGATAAAATGATGTAAAAAAATAAAAATGGACAAATATGGACATGTTTTTCTCTGGACAGCAGCCAAATTCTCCTGGACTGTCGGGGAAAATTTGAGAAACTGCTGTTTGTAAAGAATCAGAGATGCTCTGTGCAGAGCTGAGCTTTATCTGAGACGTGGATGTCAACGGTGCGTCAGCCATGTGTGCAGTTTGGAGCTAGCTGCTGATACGATCTAGTTTATGATACTGTGAACGTTAGACACAGCGTCTGAGTGGATATGAAAGGCTTATGTAAGCTATGAGATTTCCCAGCAGCTTGACTTTCTCCCCAGCGCTCACATCTGCACTACACGTCTCCGCCATGTATCTGTAAGTCCTGCAGGTCTGTTTGTCCAGGTTTGTTTGTGTGTATGTGTGTGTGTACGTGTGCGTGTAACCATGCTTGTGTGTTATAGTGATGGCGAGTATGCACCAATGCAAAGCGAGAAATCTCAGCATGGGAGTGTCCTGCACGGCCAGGTACAGTCTGATCTCAGGACGCTGATGTAATTAGTCTTCTCTCCTCCCTTCAGCCACTCACATCCTCCAGTTTCCCTTCTCAGCTCACAGCCATCTGTACCGACTCTGTGTTGAAGTGCATTCAAGTAGTGCGACCAGTGTATGCATTAGCAGCACTCTTTATAGGCCACTTTATTGGAAACGCCAACCTTGTAGCTCCACCATGCTGGTGCACAGTTAAAGACTCATATTTCTCGTATATGTTGGACGTCCCCCTTCATTAGTGGTCAGTTTGTATACTCTGAGCTGGAGTTTTGGATTCCGTTTATTATCCAACTCCCAGAATCTGAAAGAAATAATATTTATAAAATTTAAAAAAATAATAATAATGTTGTAAGCAGTATCACTGTAGACTCGTAGAGGCTTATAATACTGTCCATAGGCTACATGGATGCCTATATAAGCTAGAGTACACAACTGACATAACCCTACATACGTGTTTATATTTATATATATATATATATATATATATATATATATATATATATATATATATATATATATATATATATATATATAACGCTTATTCCAGTAGGCGCCATTTGCTATAGATGTTAATTTTGACAGGTGACACCTGCTGGAAAAAAGCCTTTATGAACAAGTAGGTAGGGTTATGTCAGTTGTCATAACAAGCTTATGTAGGTGTTATTTAGCCTTATGTCGAGAGATGGACCGTTCAGCATTTTTTAAGGCTAATTTCGATCACCGATCACCTTTCAGCGCGAGCGGTCGAAAGCCGATACCGATAGAGTGCAGGGTATACGCCACGGCAGGGCTACATGTAGTTATTAGCGCAAGCAAGTCATGAAACATGGTCTAAACTGGTTTATTACCATTTTTAACAAGCTCTTGTGAAACAGCTTAATATTTTTAACAAAATTATCAGTAAATAAACAAAGTAAATCAAACTAATCTCCCCAATAATGCAATCATTACATTTAGACCCTTAAATTTAAAACGAAAAAAGCTAATTAAATAAATGCAGTAAACCTAGTGGTTCAGGGGGTTCACTAGGAGGAAATGTGGTTCAGTGGCCGGAGGGGGTTTCAAGGAGGGCTCCTCTTCCTGGATGAAAAGCTAGCTGGAAATCCAGAAATTAGGCTCAGTTGTTTAACGGCATCGGTCGGCTCTCGGGATCGGCTAAATTGGAGAAATATCGTACGATCACCGATCACATATATTGATTACAAATGGTCCGATACCGATACATAGCTGATCAATCCTTCCATCTCTACCTATGTCATGTCAGTATCCTAGCGAATAGATAAGCGAATAGATAATGTATAGCAGATATAAACGAATGAAGGTCCTTTTCCCACCAGAGGGAGCCAAAGTAATGACCAAATTAACATGTGCCCTCCAGCAATGACCCACAGTCTGTAGTTGTGCGCGTACAGTGGGTATACAAGGTAGGTGGCCAGGTAGGTGGTCATTGAGTGACAGTACAGGGTAGATGTTTCCAAGTGATGGTGATTTATTTATCAGTTTACAGTCAAGATTAAACTCTAATCAGTGACTCTGAGAACTTTGCTTTACTTGAATGCACCTCGATTTGTCTCCTGTGTCTGTCTGTGTGTTGAATGTCGTGAGTCTGTTAGTCGTAGATTAACTTCCCGCTCATTTCCATCAATCACGCAGGTTCCTGTGACCTGGAAGTGATCAGTCTCTTTCACCTTTACCTACCACGCTACCTGGCGACGCCTAATACAGTCTCGTCATGTTCACTACCAGAAAGGGGTCCTCACTCTTCCGGGTGGAGCCGCTGGGACGCGGAGAGTCTTTGCGTGGTCGGTCAGGTTTCGACGCGAGGAGCTCTCACACCAGCCATGTTTCTACTTGGTCTGCAGGTTTGTTGGGAGGTTCAAGTCCAGGAAGGAGAGAGAGGCGGAGCTCGGTGCCAAAGCCAAGGAGTTCACCAACGTCTACATCAAGAACTTCGGCGAGGACATGGACGACGACAGGCTGAAAGATATCTTCGATAAATACGGTACGGTATTACTTCAAATGTGGTCTTTTACCAAATCTGAAGTTTGCCTTGCCTAGACCACCTACACCAGTTAGCATCATCAGTGTAATGTAAACAAGTGATTGGAAAATAGTTTATTGTAGAGAATAAACAGTGGTGATGAATGGAACCAGGGGTCCCGATGCCTGTAATGCAAATATAGGCATCTTATTTACTATGTAAAACTACCAATGATGTTTATATATATATACTAAGTCTCAACCTTCTCCACCCCTCGGCCCACCTGCTCATACCTACGAAGCATAGCGGCCCACAGGAACCTCACAGTCCACTTTAAAATTCAGTTTTTACCGTTGGATGAACAGGTAGGGTAGATGGATGCATATGTTGATGTATGGATGGATGTATTGATGGAGAAGAGGAGATTCGAAAGGGTGGATGAATGGATGGACTGAAAAACTAATGGATGGATGAACAGGTAGGGTAGATGGATGAATACATTGAAGTATGGGTGGATGCATTGATGGAGAAGGATAGGGCTGAAAGAATGGATGACTGGATGGATGAATGACCAGGAAGTGTAGATGGATGCTAATGTTGAAGTATGGATGGATGTGTTGATGGAGAAGGGGAGGGTCGAAAGGATGGATGAATGGATGGACTGAAAAACGAATGGATGGATGAACAGCTTGGGTAGATGAATGAATATGTTGAAGTATGGATGGATGTGTTGATGGAAAAGGGGAGGGTCGAAGGGATGGTCTCCAGATGTTGGTGTATCTTTGAGGGTATTGGTGATTCATCTGAAACAGCTGAAGCTCTCTGACTCCGCCCACTGCACCTCCTCACAGTCAGCACTAATAATAATCTGATATCTGCTTCTTTGTCAGTTTATCAGCTTAGCCGCTCGTGTCGCTGATGCTCGGCCAGAAATCTGCTCCTACATCCAGGAGCCCAATCAAACGCTGCTATTATTTTATGGCCTGTTTGGTTTTTAACAGCAGCTGGTGCTGCAGGAACGATACGAGAGTCTGTAAAGAGTCGGGCGATAAAACAGGCAGAGTCTGCTGACAGTGCGGTGCCAACATACTGCTAGAAGAAGAAGAGAACTCTTCTGATGAAGCTCCCTCGTATGATAATAGACTGTGTTCCACCAGCAGTTAACTGAACCAGAGTGGGGCTGGAGATCTCTGACTAGCTGGCCGTCTGTACCAGTACCTGCGGCTGTGTTTGTCTTAGACTGATGATGTTTATTATTTTGGTACTCTGACGTTTTTTATTTGTAGGTCTCTCTTTAAGATTTATTTTTTAAAAGTAGAATTAGAAAAAATCACTATATATATATATATATATATATATATATATATATATATATATATATATATATATATATATATATATTACTTTGCTTGCAGTATCGCAGTATTTCGCGATGTATTGAATCGTGACCGCTGTATCATGATACGTATTGTATCTCCAGGTAGCCCAACTTAACATGAAATGTTGAAAATGGTACAAGAGTCATATATAGGGCACTCATCCACCTTGTAACACCCTCAATATACCTCTCCACCAAGAACTGATTTATATAATTTATTTTAGACCAAAACCTTGTAAAACAGTGTCTCTGTCAGTATATTAATAACCATTTTTGTGTAACAGTTATCTGTGAGGGAGCTTTTAGAGATATTAATCTCTAGAGACGTCTGGTTCCGTTCACCACCATTGGGAACAATTCTAAGTTGGTTACTATTTTGCTAATCTGTTGTTTTAAGTAATCCTCTCTAGCCGATAACAGAGTGAGACAGGCTAAACTTGGCAGGTGAAGTGTGGTTTAGTAAAATTTCATTCAAAACTATATTTTAAAAAAGTATTGTTATTTATTTGAATTGATTTAAATTAATGTAAATTGTTCCCTCATATGATCAGAGAAGTGTACATATATGGGGGACTATAAAGAAAGTCTCTTATCTTTCCTAAAAGGTTGCTGTGTGTTTTCACACATCTATACATTTGAATACAGTACGAGTGACTTATTCACAGTAAATGCACTGTAACACGTCGTCCTGTGGCTGAAACAGTGTGGCTGAGCGGTATCCTCATTCTCACCTGCAGGGAAAACTCTGAGCGTGAAGGTGATGACGGATCCCACAGGAAAATCACGAGGTTTCGGCTTTGTCAGCTACGAGAAGCACGAGGACGCTAACAAGGTAAAACACTGTCAGGAAAAAACTGTGGGAACTTGATTCAACAGTTTCAACACTGAAGCAGTTTTATTGCAACAACTATTCAGGTTTGGATGGATAAATAGAAGATGAATGTGTGGATTGAAGCAAGGATTAATGGATGGATGGATGGGTTGATGGGTGGGCGAACAGATTGAAGCAAGGGTGATTTAGTGTATGGAATGATTTATGATGGAAGGATGAGTTGAAGGATGAACGGAAGGTTGTATCTGTGGACAGAAAAATGGATGAATAAATTGATGGATGGAAGAATGGCTAGGTGATTAAAGTAAGGATAAATGGGTGTGTTAAATGATGGATAGATGAATGGATTGAAGTATGAATGGAAGGTTGGATGAGTAGATAGAAATGGATGGATGAGTTGAAGGATGGATGGATAGATGGACGTATAGGTAGACTGAAGGATGGATGAGTGGCCTAATGGACGCAGTGCTGATTGAAGGACGGATGTTTGAACAAATAAAAAGATGTGGTGGAAAGTTGGATGAGTGGATTGAAGAAAGGTTGGATGAGTAGATAGAAAGATGAATAGATGGATGATTTGAAGGATGGATAGATAGATGAATGGATGAGTGGACTGAAGGATGGATGAGTATACTGAAAGAAGGATGAGTGGCCTGATGGACGCAGTGCTGGATTGATGGACGGATGTTTGAACAAATAGAAAGATGTGGTGGAAAGTTGGATGAGTGCATAGAAAGATGAATCGATGGATGAGTTGAAGGATGGATGGATAGATGGATGGATGAGTAGACTGAGAAATGGATGAGTGGTCTGATGGACACAGTGCTGGATTAAAAAATGTATGTTTGAACAAATAGAAAGATGGGTGGATGAACAGATGAAGGAATGGAGGCATAAAAGGACTGAAAAGATAGATTAAAAGAAAGATGGGTGCATAAGTTGAATGAAAGAAGACTTGATGTTGGAGTTGTAAATTTTTGTTTAGATTCATTCTTAATATATTGAAGAATAGATGGAGTTACTGAGGGAGAAGGAGGGGACTGAAAGAATGGATGGATGGATTGAAAAACAGATGGCTAAATATACTGAAGTTTGGCTGGATTTATTGATGGAGAAGGAGAACATTTGATGGATGGATGGATGAATAGAGTAGGTAGATGGATGAATATAATGAAGTATGGGTGGATTAACTGATGGAGAAGGGAAAGGTTGAATGGATGGATGGATTGAGAAACGGATGGATGGGTAAATAGGGTGGGTAGGGGGAGGACAGAAAGAATAAATGGATGAATGACCAGGAAGTATAGATGGATGAATATACTAAAGTATGAATGGATGTCTTGATGGATAAGGAGAGGACTGAAAGAATGGATGGATGTATGACCAGGATGTAGATGAATAAATATATTAAAGTATGGATGGATGTGTTAATGGAGAAGGATAGGGCTGAAAGAATGAGTGAATGAATGAATGGATGACCAGAAGGTGTAGATGAATACATTGAAGTATGGATGGATGTGTTGATGGAGAAGGAGAGGACTGAAAGACTGGATAGATGAGTGGTTGACCAGGATGTAGATGGATGAATATATTGAAGTATGGATGGATGTGTTGATGGAGAAGGAGAGGACTGAAAGAATGGATGGATGAGTGGATGACCAGGAGGTGTAGATGGATGAATATTACTGAAGTATGGATGGATGTATTGATGAAGAGGGATAGGGCTAAAAGAATGAATGGATAGATGGATGACCAGGATGTAGATGAATGAATATACTGAAGTATGGGTAGATGTATTGATGGAGAAGGATAGGGCTAAAAGTATGGATGAATAGATGGATGACCAGGATGTAGATGAATGAATATACTGAAGTATGGATGGATGTACTGATGGAGAAGAAGAGGGTTGAAAGAATGGATGGATAGATGGATGACCAGGATGTAGATGAATGAATATACTGAAGTATGGGTAGATGTATTGATGGAGAAGGATAGGGCTAAAAGTATGGATAGATAGATGGATGACCAGGGTGTAGATGAATGAATATACTGAAGTATGGATGGATGTACTAATGGAGAAGGAGAGGGTTGAAAGAATGGATAGATAGATGGATGACCAGGTTGTAGATGAATGAATTTACTGAAGTATGGGTAGATGTACTATCAGCTGTATGAGTGGCTGTGCTGTCTCTCAGGCTGTGGAGGAGATGAACGGTACGGAGCTGAACGGTAAGACCGTGTTCGTCGGACGTGCTCAGAAGAAGATGGAGAGACAGGCTGAGCTGAAGAGGAAGTTTGAGCAGCTGAAACAGGAGAGAATCAGCAGATATCAGGTAACTGAGGAGGACCTGCATGCGGTTTATGTTCCTAGTTTGTTTCTGTGGTTGAGATGGTTCAGGGTTGTGTCCGTTAGGGAGGAGCATTTTATCCAGTCTTGCTGTTCAGGATTCACACTTTTACACATACAGATTTAAATAGACTGATGCTGGCGTTCATGGAAGATGGCAAGAGTTTTACCAACTTCTGTATATATATATATATACTGTCCAATGAAATACAAGTCTCTCCAAAATTGCAACTTTGAAAGTAGAGACTGTGTTTGGTCTCTCCTGTTAATGTAAGTCAATGGAACCAGAATTCTTCCAAGCAAATTTGGAGCATTTCTATTGGTCCATTCATCATAAAATTCTTACACAGTGGAAACGACAGCTGTTGCATTCACATGATGTAGAAAACTTAAAATTGACAGAAATGGTGATACATGTTTTTCATTGCACAGCGACGATATAAACAAAATACAATAAAATTATATTATATAATTACATTATCATTCAATTTTAATACACTGTAAACGCCAGCTTCAGCAGTGTATCATACGATGTGATAAAAATAATTTGATACAAATCTACATGCATGTTTTTCTTTGGACAGCAATAATTATATAATATAATTGTATTGTATTTCGTTTATATCGTCACTGTATGTATATGTATATATGCATATATATGTGCCCTGCCCACAATTTCCAGAATAAAGTGGAAGATAATGGATATATATATATATATATATATATATATATATATATATATATATATATATATATATATATTCCCTCTATATCACATGCCTTGTTCAAGTATGCAGTAACTAATATGATTAGTTTCAATAACCGGCTATTAGAATAACCACGTCCATCTCTCGTGTTTGGATATGAGTCCCACATTTATTGTTTGTTTTTGCAGGGTGTGAATTTGTACATTAAGAATCTGGATGACACCATCGACGACGAGAAGCTGCGCAAGGAATTCTCTCCATTTGGCTCCATCACCAGCGCTAAGGTCAGTACGAGGTCAAACCAACCAGGTCTAAAAGTTGCGTAACACTCAGTAAACAACAGCTGTTATTTCGTCAGAGCGTTGCTGAAGTGTGCTGGGATTTAGTCCCTGTACGCGAGGCAAGACCTGATAAACTCTATCATCAAGATTCATCCTGAAGTTGTTTTCTCTCAGGGAGATATATATATATATATATATATATATATATATATATATATATATATATATATATATATATATATATATATATGGACAATGTTATCATATAAAGAATGCTTTCATTACAGTGAGAACATACATAAATATTCCAGTTGATTTGGCATCTATTAAATAAAGATAATTGTACTCATAGATGTTGAAAGTATTTCCGATTAGTTGTGACAGTTCAGGGTTTTTGTTAGTTCCAGCTTCTTAAATACAAACAAAATTTAAATACATACATTATTTTGGCAAAACTATTTACTCACCCATCCAAATCATTGAATTCAGGTGTTTCAATCACTTTCATGGGTGGTATAAAGGTGTATAAAGCCAAGCAGCTAGTCATGCAGACTGCTTCTACACACATTAGTGAAAGTATGGGTCGGTCTCAGGAGCTCAGTGAACTCCAGCGTGGTCCCGTGATAGGACGCCACCTGTACAAGTCCAGTCGTGAAGTTTCCTCACTACTAAATATTCCACAGTGGACTGTCAATGGTGTTGCGATCGGGAACCACAGTGCTTCTGGAAGAATTGTTGGTCAAACGTTCCCATAAACACACTCCTAAACCGTGTGGAGAGACTTCCCAGAAGAGTGGAAGCTGTTATAGCTGCAAAGGTTGGGCCGACATCTTATTAAACCCTATGGATTAAGAATGGGACGTCACTTAAGTTCATATGTGTGTGAAGGCAGACCAGCGAATACTTTTGGCAATAAAGTGTATGTGTTTTTATGAAAATGTATTATTATTATTATTATTTTTTTTTTTTTTTTATTGTTTTGTATATTATATATTTATTTTATACCACCCACCCCTAATTTTTAGTCGTTAAAGACTGCTTACACTTTATAAACTCTATAGATGTTGAAGATGTGTGTTCATCTACTATAGGCTACAGTGGACGGGGGTCCTTGTGAGTGGAGCTTTAACTGAGTATTTTGATGCAGGTGATGCTCGAGGAAGGTCGCTCCAAAGGTTTCGGCTTTGTGTGCTTCTCCTCTCCGGAGGAGGCCACCAAGGCCGTGACGGAGATGAACGGGCGCATTGTGGGCTCCAAGCCGCTCTACGTGGCCCTGGCCCAGCGCAAAGAGGAGCGCAAAGCCCACCTCACCAACCAGTACATGCAGCGCATCGCCGGCATGAGAGCCATGCCCGCCAACGCCATCATCAACCAGTTCCAGCCCACCAGCGGCTACTTCATGCCCGCCGTGCCGCAGGTGAGTGGAGGGGCTAAACAAGCGCAGTAGTATATGAGAGCTGGACTGTTTTTCAGAATCCACAAATTTCAACTGCTAAGAAAACGTGTTCAGCGATCTATTGTATCTGAGCCACATGACTTACTGTAGATAATAATTCAGTGTTTCATAAAGTATCGCTAATCAAGTCTTGACCTCACGATTGAAGCTCATGTTGAATTTAAATGAGGAGCCAGTCAGATCTGTATTGTGAGCACCCAACAAAGCTATTCATTGGCTGTCGTATCCCATAATCCTGCAGGCCCAGAACAGAACCACGTACTATGCCCCGAACCAGCTGGCCCAGATGCGACCGAACCCACGCTGGCAGCAGCAGGGCGGCAGAGGTCAGGGAGGTTTCCAGGGAATGCCCAACTCTCTGCGCCAGCCGGGCCCGCGCACCAGCATCCGCCACATGGGACCCAGCGGCACACAGGGACCCCGCGGAATACCAACAGGTGCCCACAGAGTGGGTGAGCAAACCCCACTGACCGGAGGCTTGCTTAGAATACGCGGCTGATGTGAACGAAAGACTTGTGGGGTTCATTTATGACGTTCAGAGCAGACATGACATGCAAGAGACGCTAAGAAAAGATGGTGGATAAGTAGCGTTCACTCCACTCCGCACTCTTTGAGTCCTGAAGACTTGCAGCTGAGGCTGAAGACAATTTAGAAAAAGCTTTTAGAGCTAAAATCAAGTTGCCCAGCACTTTATAGAACCAGTAGGAGCAAAAGATTGATGATCGATGCTAGTTAGGAAGAGAATATGTTGTTAGCATTTAGCCTAGCAGTCACCAAATGATTGGGTTTGCTGACAGTCGACATGTACAGACCCATTCCAGAAAATTAGAATATCATGGAAAAGTTGATTAATTTCCATAATTCCATTCAAAAAGTTAAACTTTCATAGATTATAGATTCAGAGCCCACAATTTAAACGATTTCAAGTATTTATTTGTTTATTTTTACATAATTTGGGCTTCCAGCTGATAAAACCCACGAAAACAGGAATAAAAAAATTTGAATTGTTGTGAATTTGTTTTATACACACTATAGCATTTGTTCTATAGCAGTATATGAGAGACAGGTGGCCAAGAAATCTTGCGGGAAGGTCAGGGCTTTTTGGGACCCCTGCCATATAGGGCTATATAAGGCTACGACCTATCTTGGGAACTTCTGTTGGAGAACCACTGTCCACCCAAAAGAATTACGGCGTGGCCAGGTGTACAAGGGTAAAGAAGTAGGAAGGCGGGCCTATAAAGACAATGCAGTCGGAGACATCAGGGTGTGAGAGCTCAGAGAAACGTCGGTACCGCAGTCCAGGAATAAAAAGCTTTCTCTCTGAACTGGTCTCCCTCTAAATTCTGATGCCAAAAACGAAGTTACGACAGAATACTGTGGAGAAATCAGCCCAAACAACTTCTCAGTTTTTGCAGAAAAAAATAATTTATCACACATCAAATCATCTTCTTCTGCCACATTTTGTCCGTCCACTAGACTTTCCATTGATATGCTTGGACACAGCACTCTGTGAACAGCCAGCCTCCTTACCTATAAACTTTTATGGCTTCCCCATCCTATGGAGGGTATCAATGATGGTCTTCTGGCCAGTTGTTATGTCTGCAGTCTTCCCCATATTGAACCGAACTGAGACAATTGAACCAAACTGAAGCAGTTTAATGACACCTGGGAAATCTGTGCAGGTGCTTTGAGTTTAGTAATGATTAGTGAGTCACACTGAGTTTAAAACATTCATGCCCTGCAAAATTTGGGCTGATTTCTTCACAGTATTTAAATTTTTAAAATATCCAAATTATGTAAAAATAAACAAATAAATACTTGAAATCGTTTAAATTGTGGGTCCTGAATCTATAATCTACGAAAGTTTAACTTTTTGAATATATATATATATATATATATATATATATATAGGATATCGTTGCTGTCCAATGAAAAACAAGTATCTTCAAAATTGCAACTTTACAGGAGAGACCAAAAACATACTTTACTGTAAGTCAAAGGAACCAGAATTTTTCCAAGCTATTTTGGAGCACTTCTATTGGTCCATTCATTATTAAATTTTCACACAATGTAAACGACCATTGGCGTGTTCGAATTATGTAGAAAACTCAAAATCAACTAGAATCGAGACATATTTTTAATTGGACAGCGATGATATATAGGACACTGCTGTCTGGATAGTTTGGTTGATGGACTACTCTCAGTCCAGCAGTGACACTGAGGTGTTTAAACACTCCAGCAGCAGCACTGCTGTGTCTGATCCACTCACACCAGCACAACACACACTAACACACCACCACCATGTCAGTGTCACTGCAGTGGTGAGAATGATCCACCTCCCTAATAGTACCTGCTCTGTGGTGGTCCTGTGGGGGGCCTGAGCATTGAAGAACAGGGTAACAGAGTATGGAGAGAAACAGATGGACTACAGTCTGTAAGTGTAGAACTGCTAGTCTGTTAGGACACCTTCTGACAAGGAGGTGGTTTTAATGTTATGGCTGATCAGGTTGTGTGTGTATATATATATATAGTGCATTAAAATATGCAGGGCAGGGCAGAGTGCCTCCAGGACCAGGATTGAGAAACACTGATGTAGCTAACCAGCAATAGAAGCTTATGTAAGCAGTTAGCATTGTGCAAACTGCATCACATGCTGAAACTGCGGGTCTTAAACAGACAGAACTGTTTTCTGACACTGTGTGATACACTGTTATCTCTAGAACTCTGGACAGGCTTCAAGGTGGCAGCTACTACTGTTTTCAGCTTTTATAAATTAGGTTGATCACCAGACTGTAGCTTTAATAGCAAATAGTTTGGGCCAAGAAATGCTTGTATTTAATCAGGCCAGAGAAGCTTGCATTATTGATTAACTGAATTATTGATGGACCAGACTGGATAAAGACTCGAGCAGAGGTGTGAGCATACGGTACATCATATAGTACATTATACAATACAGTAATGCTCTCCCTGCCTGTGAGGTAGACCTGTATTCGTCATGAACTCATAGCTCATACAGTATCCACATAAGCTGTTCATAACAACTGGCCCAAATCTACATACACCGTAAGATATAAAGGTTTATTTCTGCAAGCATTAGTTGTCATAACGACTGTTTTCATCCAAAAATGTCTATAAAGGTTTGTCTGTTGTCATAAAGGTGTCACGCAGCCTTAGAAGTGTTATTAACAGTTTCTGACACTGTATAATTTACCGTTATAGATTCTCTTATCTATTTCTAACACTCTTCCTCCGCTCTGGCCAACAGCTGGTACCGGCCAACCGATGGGTCCCCGTCCCACCCTGGGCGTGACTACGCCCCGCTCCATGCCTCCGTACAAGTACGCTACTACAGTGAGAAACACCCAGCCTCAGGTGGTGCAGCCCATTGCCTTACAGCAGGTAGGCTCCGCTAAGCGTGTTACCTACAGCTGTTACAGTGCTGACCCAGGAGTGGGGGTTCTGTTTGTAAATGAAAGCATATATATTTTTTATAAAGGTTTGATAAATTCTGTAAACACTTGTACCATTCAGTCCATACAGTCCTTATGTAGAGACAGCTATGCACACAGTCCATGTATGGAAACAGCTGTTCATTCAGTCCATATATGGAAACAGCTGTTAATATGGTCCATATGTGAAAACAGCTGTTCATACGGTCCATATGTGGAGACAGCTGTTCATTCAGTCCATATGTAAAAACAGCTGTTCATGCAGTCCATATGTGGAAACAGCTGTTCATGCAGTCCATATGTGGAGACAGCTGTTCATACGGTCCATATGTGGAGACAGCTGTTCATACAGTCCATATGTGGAGACAGCTGTTCATACAGTCCAT
The DNA here is from genome assembly GCA_021613375.1 of Megaleporinus macrocephalus. Lineage (NCBI taxonomy): Eukaryota > Metazoa > Chordata > Actinopteri > Characiformes > Anostomidae > Megaleporinus > Megaleporinus macrocephalus. The sequence continues at coordinate 8,292,793 of CM038712.1, read as the reverse complement.
ATGTGGAGACAGCTGTTTATTCAGTCCATATGTGGAGACAGCTGTTCATACGGTCCATATGTGGAGACAGCTGTTCATTCAGTCCATATATGGAAACAGCTGTTCATACGGTCTATATGGATAGAAACAGCTCTTCATATGGTCTATATGGATGGAAACAGCTGTTTATACAGTCTATATATGAATAGAAACAGCTGTTCATACGGTCTATATGGATAGAAACAGCTCTTCATATAGTCCATATATGGATAGAAACAGCTGTTCCTACGGTCTATATGGATAGAAACAGCTGTTCATACGGTCTATATGGATAGAAACAGCTGTTCATATGGTCTATATGGATAGAAACAGCTCTTCATACAGTCCATATATGGATAGAAACAGCTGTTCATACAGTCTATATGGATAGAAACAGCTCTTCATACAGTCCATATATGGATAGAAACAGCTGTTCATACAGTCTATATGGATGGAAACAGCTGTTTGTATAGTCCTAATGTGAAAACAGCTGTTCATACGATACATATGTGGAAACAGTCTGGCATCATGGTTGTGATGTCAGAATCATGTACAGATCAACATGTCATTGCTAACCAAAACAAAAGTACCTACAATTTTTCAGTGTTAATTGTTAAAAATGATTTAAACATATCAGTGCAACACTCAGGAACGCATGTAAGATCACCATTTCTGAGATACTATTTATTTGTTTGTTTGTTTACTAGACAGCAATAATATGATTAGTTTCATTTTCTGAGCTGCTGTGTGTGTTTGTTTCTTTTGCCCAGGCTCAGCCTGCAGTCCACGTGCAGGGTCAGGAGCCACTGACTGCCTCCATGCTGGCTGCGGCCCCTCCACAAGAGCAGAAGCAGATGCTGGGTGAGATTTAAAGACCTTGCATTCCAACCTAGAGAAATTAAAGATATTCTTCTTTTCTTGTACCACCTGTTCATTCTGCAGCAGTTCAGTGTTGCTCCTGCAAACAGCCTGGAGCACCAGGCATGTGCACAGATAGACCCCTGGAGGGGCTTTTGGAATTAGGCTTTAGAAGAGCCTTGGCCTGGGTTTAGAGCTAACAAGTTGGCTTGAGCTTCATCACTATTGAGCTTCCAGAACTGATCAACATAACCTGTTAATAAACCAGAACAAAAACAAGGATTATATGAGACACTTAAATGGGGTTACAACAAGTTATAACTGGGTGGTTCATAATAGTGGGTTATGTTACAGCCCTGAACGCTGGATATTGGGGTTTAGATCCCAGGTTACTATCTCTTAGTAAGAGTGTCTCCAATATTCTGTGCATTATTTACTTTTAATTCGTGTTCAGCTTTCCAGCATCTCTCCTGCTTCTCTCCACCACTCCCACTTCCTCACTCCATCGGTCTCTCGCCCTCATCCCTTCCTTTCTTCCTTCTTTCTCCTAGGTGAGCGTCTCTTCCCGTTGATCCAGGCCATGCACCCCAGCCTGGCGGGAAAGATCACAGGAATGCTGCTGGAGATCGATAACTCAGAGCTGCTGCACATGCTGGAATCCCACGAGTCCCTGCGCTCCAAGGTCAGAGTCCTGGTACTGGAGCCGCGTCCCAGCAGTGTCTTCTTCTAAACCTGGTGTTGAGCTGAAAATAAGATTTAACATTCAAGTTTTTGGGTGATTTGATATCTGCATCATGTGACGCCACCATTGAGCCCCTTACATTGCTTGGGGCACTCGTGGGCTGGGGGTCATGGAACCAGCCTTATGACCTGAAGGTTGCCGGTTCGATCCCCTGAACCCCCTATCCCCCAACTGCTCTGTGGATAGGGCTGCCCGTGGCTCCGGGCAAGTGTGCTCACTGCCCCCTAGTGTGTGTGTTCACTAGTGTGTGTATGTGTAGGTGTTTCACTGCCCACTAGTGTGTGTGTGTATCTGTGTTCACTAGTGTGTGTATGTGTGGGTGTTTCACTGCCCACTAGTGTGTGTGTTCACTAGTGTGTGTGTATGTGTGGGTGTTTCACTGCCCACTAGTGTGTGTGTGTGTGTGTGTTCACTAGTGTGGGTGTTTCACTGCTCACTGTTGTGTGTTCACTAGTGTGTATGTGTGGGTCTTTCACTGCTCACTAGTGTGTGTTCACTAGTGTGTATGTGTGGGTGTTTCACTGCCCACTAGTATGTGTATGTGTGGGTGTTTCAGTGCCCACTAGTGTGTGTGTGTCTGTGTTCACTAGTGTGTGTATGTGTGGGTGTTTCACTGCCCACTAGTGTGTGTGTTCACTAGTGTGTGTGTATGTGTGGGTGTTTCACTGCCCACTAGTATGTGTGTGTGTGTGTTCACTAGTGTGGGTGTTTCATTGCTCACTGTTGTGTGTTCACTAGTGTGTATGTGTGGGTCTTTCACTGCTCACTAGTGTGTGTTCACTAGTGTGTATGTGTGGGTGTTTCACTGCCCACTAGTATGTGTATGTGTGGGTGTTTCAGTGCCCACTAGTATGTGTATGTGTGGGTGTTTCACTGCCCACTAGTGTGTGTGTTCACTAGTGTGTGTGTGTTCACTAGTTTGTGTATGTGTTTGTGTTCAGTAGTGTGTGTATGTGTGGATGTTTCACTTCCCCCTAGTGTGTGTGGTCACTAGTGTGTGTATGTGTGGGTGTTTCACTGCCTAGTAGTGTTTGTGTTCACTAGTGTATATATGTGTCAGTGGTCAGGACCCCCACAGGACCACCTCAGGGCATGCTTGTATTCCAGTTGTTTTTTTTTTCTGTTACTATTTGTTTTTATTGTAATTATAATTTTAGTGCAGTAAAGTTATTGTAACCCATCTGGTCCCGGGCTGTTCCAGGTGGAGGAGGCTGTGGCCGTGCTTCAGGCTCACCAGGCTAAGAAAGATGCCACGCAGAAAGTGGGTGTGAGCGCTCCGACTGCTGCTACGTCCTGACAAGTACAGTCTACTGTCCACACGGTAATACTAACCCACATGTACTGGATCAGTATGAGCTCAGGTGTGCTGTACTGTGCAGAAGCCAGACTGACCGATAGCTGATTTTTTCTGAGCTGATATCCAAAACAGTTTCGTTTACCAGCTGAGTCTAAAGGGACAACAGGCTCCAGCAATATTCACAGACTGGCAGCTTTATACATTTGATGCCAACCAAGCTTGGCTTACTATGCCAGTTCATAGGCCGTTGGGGAGGAGGGTCAAGGGTCCACTGGAGGGTGTCAAGGCCAGTAGCGGGCTTATGATTGGTTGGTTTGCATGTCAAGGCCAGTAGGGAGCTTTTGATCGGGCGGTTTGCATGTCAAGGCCAGTAGGGAGCTTGTGTTTGGTTGGTTTGCATGTCAAGGCCAGTAGGGAGCTTGTGTTTGGTTGGTTTGCATGTCAAGGCCAGTAGGGAGCTTGTGTTTAGTTGGTTTGCATGTCAAGGCCAGTAGGGAGCTTGTGTTTGGTTGGTTTGCATGTCAAGGCCAGTAGGGAGCTTGTGTTTGGTTGGTTTGCATGTCAAGGCCAGTAGGGAGCTTGTGTTTGATCGGTTTATGTGTAAAAGCCAATAGCAGGCAGGTAAATGATTGGTTTGCGTGTCAAGGCCAGTAGCAGGCTTGTGATTGCTCGGTTTGCGTGTCAAGGCCAGTAGCAGGCTTGTGATTGATTGGTCGGAGTGTAAAGGCCAGTAGCGGGCTTGTGATTGCTTGGTTTGCGTGTCAAGGCCAGTAGTGGGCTTCTGATTGGTAGGTTTGCGTGTCAAGGCCAATGGCGGGCTTGAGATTGGTTTAGTTTGTCTGTCAAGGCCAGTAGCGGCGGGCTTGTGATTCGTTGGTTTAAGTGTCCAGGCCAGAAGCGGGCTTATGATTGGGCGGTTTGCATGTCAAGGCCAGTAGCGGGCTTGTGTTTGTTTGGTTTATGTGTAAAAGCCAAAAGCAGGCAGGTGAATGATTGTTTTGCATATCAAGGCCAGTAGCAGGCTTGTGATTGGTTGGTTTGCGTATCAAGGCCAGTAGCAGGCTTGTGATTGCTTGGTTTTCATGTCAAGGCCAACAGCAGGCTTGAGATTGGTTCGATTTGCCTGTCAAGGCCAGTAGCGGGCTTGTGATTGGTCAGTTTGCGTATCAAATTTTATTCTCCTTTGTGTCAAATTTCCTTCTCCTGCAACAGTAGGTGGTTCTTGTTAAAGGTTGGCACATGTCCAAAGTGATGTAATTGTGGGTGCAGAGGATGAACGCACCACTCGAAATTGGCCAGTTTGTGTGGTGACGGAATCGTGCCTTGATTGCTCGTTGGCCAAATAAAACCCGCTGCAGTTCCTCGATTCCACTGTGCTGGAAAGAGCAGCTCCCCAGCTCGAGCAATCAAACCATGCGGTCCGGCAGTACAGCACTAGATATGATCCAGCCTCAAGTGAGAGTCTGGCACTGTGAGACTAGTTGGGCTATGACTTTTGCACAGTACAGTGTATATAAGTAGATTAATTCTACAATAAACTACATAAAAACTAATTTTCTTTCCTGTTGTTTTTCTACAGGCTGCAGTGAAAGCTTGAGCAGAAAACACTACACTGGCTGGTTCACTTCACAACCGGATATAAAAAATATATAATAAAATATAAAAAAAGAGTAAAAATGAAAGAAAACTATACTTGAACATTAAAAGAATTTGTTGCAGGGCTTCTATTTTTAACTCTGTGATAATTTTTAAATAAAATATTGAGAGCCTATTTAAAATTTATTTAAACAGAGGATCGTTTCTGTTGAGGGGAAAACGCTCCAGAAAGTGGCCTGGACTGACCCACCCTTTCTTTTCTATGAGGCCTTCAGGCATATTCTTCATTTGAGAGTTGCGTGTTTGCTGATTTGATTCGTCCTTCTCCATCTTCTAAACCCTGAGTGGTGTGGCCTTCTGAATAAAGGGATGACTATTTCAACTGTGTGGTTGTGCTGCTGTTTCTGATCATCACTGATTCTTTCTGTCTGTCAGAACTGTTACTCTGTTTCTTAATGGTCAGGACCACCACAGCGCTGGTACTGTTTTGGTGGTGGATCATTATCAGCACTGAAGTGACACTGATGTGGTGGTGTGTATGATTTGCGCTGGTATGAGTGGAACAGACACAGTGTTTAAACACCAGAGACACTGAGGTGGACTGAGAATTGTCCACCAACCAAAACTCAGTCCACACTGAGGTGCACTGAAGTGGACTGAGAATCGTCCACCAAACCAAAACTATCCAGACAACAGTGTCCTGTGGGCGGCGTCCTGTGTCCACTGATGAAGGACTAGAGAAACACAAACAGCAGCAGCAGATGAGCTACTGTCTCTGACTTTACTTCTACAAGGTGGACCAGCAAGATATTAGGAGTGTCTAATAGAGTGGACAGTGACCATCACACCACCATCACATCAGTGCCACTGAAGTGCTGAGAATGACCCACAACCCACATAATATATACCTGCTCTGTGGTGGTCCTGTGGGGGTCCTGACCATTGAAGAACAGGGTAATGGAGTATATAGATCACCAGATGGACTACAGTGTCTAAGTGTAGAACTACAAAGTGCTCCTATATGGTCAGTATAGCTGATAAAATGGATGTTTAGTGCACATACAAGGAGGTGTACCTTATAAAATAATCGTCATGGTACAATTCATTCACACTCTTTCTGTAACGTTCATAACTCATTTCTTTCTACTGGTTTAACTCTTTGCTTTAGTGGTGTCTATACATCTTTAAATGATCCCGAACGCGGGTTGGTTTAATATGGTGTAATATGGTGCTGATGTAATGTAATGTAATTTTTCACCAAAGTTTGGTTGTTTACCTTTTTTTAAACTTGTAGTACCTTTTTAAACGCAGTCCGTGTAGGGAAGACGTCGCTAAAAACTGCAACGTCCGTGATGCTTTGCGACAGATGCACACTTATGACGCTAATTTATTTCTTCTAAAACCAAAGAAGAAGTTTTGCTTAATGTAGTGCTAATATAGTGTAATATATTAATATAGTATTAATATAGTCTTACTGGTGTACTGTTTTTTTAACCCAGTTTGGTTGCTTTTGTATGAAGTTGTAGTTCTAAAGTAGCACAGCGTCCATGATGCTTTGCGAGAAAAAAAACACTCTTTATGACGCTCATTTATTTCTCCGTTTTAACTCTTTGCTTCAGTGGTTTGTGTGTCTACAAACATCGAAATAACAACTTCGTTAAAATAGAAAAAAGGTTGTTTTAATGTAATTATGATGTTATATTATTTGTTGTTTCCGCCACGTTTGGTTTGCTGCTTTTTTTCAAGTTGTAGTTCTAAAGTGAGACATTCTAACGCAGTCAGCGCAGAGCAGACATCGCCAAAAAACTACAAGACCCATAATGCACTGCGAGAGACGACGTCGCACCGCAAAAGCAAGATTATTTTAAGTATTCGCTGCACTTTTTAATTCTCGTATCGTGATTAAAATTATATTCATAATTGACTCGCATAGTTATATACACTTAAGCAATGTGTCAAGTAAAAAATAAAACTTTGGTATAAATTCTTAGAAGATTCAGAAAGATTACATATGAGAACACATGTTTAACTGGTCTGATTTTAACTGCACCTTACACTCACTGTTTACATACAATACTGTTTACACTCACTGTACTGCTGTTTACATACAATACTGTTTACATTCACTACTCGCACAAAACATTATTGTTAATATTTGTTACTTGCAACTTTCACTTTATGGCTGCTGCTCTTCATACCTGCACATAAAAGCACACATAACTTTTACCTATATAAAAATACTTTTATTTACTTCAACTTATATTATTATACTTTGTATATTTTGTATATATTTGTATTATATTTTTTTTTGTTATCTATTGGTGAATGGAGGAACAGCAAAGTAAGAATTTCATTGTACAGTGTAACTGTCTGTTCTGTACATATGACAATAAAACTCTTGAAACTCTTTAACAAATATTTAATAACCATTTATCAGCCAGCTCAAAATGACCCATAAAATAATACGGTTTTCCCTCTGTACTCCGTTACACCAGGGGGCAGCAGAGCAATAGGGTGGGCTTTTATTCTACCCCCGGCACTGAAGACCACAGACTACGGGTCATAGGTTAAAAACAAAAATGGCCGCGGCCAAACGTGTGCTGTATGTCGGTAAGTTCTAATAATAATAATAATTGTAATGTTTAGCCTCATTAAAGTGCTGCGTGTGCTCATTCTGATCAGTATAAACTCTAAACTAGGCTATAATGGTTTAAGCGAAATTACAGGCTGTATATTAGATATATTGGGGACTGAAGTTGACGGAGTTGTCCAACGTTTACACACTCTTACAATGTTTTAAATCTTCTGTTTGTTTGTACGGGGTTACAGTAAAACTCAGACTGGCTAGCAGTTTGCTTAAAAGCTCAACTGCTTGTTTCTGAAGTTAGCTTCTTATTCGAACTCTCGTCAGGCGCCAGAATGTAAGCTGGACTGAAGGAATTTAAATAAGAAGCTCACTTCAGCCGTGTCTTTCTTCAGGTTGACGTTCAGTAACGGGTCCCGTTTGAACGTAAATCTGTATCTATCTATATATATGTGTGTGTATGTGTATGTGTATGTATGTTTGTATGTATGTGTGTATGTATGTATATATGTATGTGTATGTATGTATGTATGTATGTGTGTATATGTGTATGTTTGTATGTATGTGTGTATATGTGTATATGTGTTTGTGTGTTTGTATGTGTGTATGTGTTTGTATGTGTGTATGTGTTTGTATGTATGTATGTGTTTGTATGTATGTATTTGTGTGTGTGTGTATATGGGTATGTGTGTATGTATGTTTGTGTGTATGTGTTTGTATGTATGTATGTGTGTGTGTATATTTGTGTATGTGTGTATATTTTAACATCTGGGTCTTGTTATGATATTTTGTGGCCCAAGTATGGTAAGCCTTACATTAATTTGTGTCCTCAATACAAAAATTGTTGCCTCAGTATAGAAAATTATAACCAGAGAATTTGTCGGAATTTGTGCCCTCAGTGTTGTAACTTTCAGCCCCTGTATAGAAATTTGTGGTCTCAATGTAGTAAATTGTACCCTTGATGTAGCATTTTGTGTTCATACTATAGTAGTTTGCACCCGAGTATGGTAATGTGTAGCCTCTATATAGTAAATTGTCAACTTAGTATAGTAATTTGTGGCCTTAATATAGTAAACTGTAACCTCAGTAGAGAATCAGAATCAGAATAGTGGTTTGTGGACTCAGTATAGTAAATTGTAACCGTACTATAGTAAATTGTAAACTTAGTATAGTAAACTGTAACCTCAGTAGAGAATCAGAATCAGAATAGTGGTTTGTGGACTCAGTATAGTAAATTGTAACCGTACTATAGTAAATTGTAACCGTACTATAGTAAATTGTAAACTTAGTATAGTAAACTGTAACCTCAGTATAGTAAATTGTAACCGTACTATAGTAAATTGTAAACTTAGTATAGTAAACTGTAACCTCAGTATAGTAAATTGTAACCATAATATAGTAAAGCTGTAAGCTTTGTATTGTAATTTATGGCCTCAATGTAGTCAGTTATAACCTCTGTATTGTAATTTATGGCCTCAATGTAGTCAGTTATAACCTCTGTATTGTAATTTATGGCCTCAATATAGTCAGTTATAACCTCTGTATTGTAGTTTATGGCCTTAATATAGTCAGTTATAACCTCTGTATTGTAGTTTTTGGCCCAGTACAGTATTTTATGGCCATTGCTTATATTAAAAAATATGAACTAAGGTGGAGGAATACAAGGATATAGAGCACCATACAGGAAGGAGGGAGTGTTTTGATAATTCTGATGCATTCATCCTGGTATTTCTCTGCTACTGAGGGCAGTGATGGACAGATAAAAATATATGTGTTTATTTTTATATTTCAGGAGGTCTCGCTGAAGAAGTGGACGAGAAGGTTCTGCATGCAGCTTTCATCCCTTTTGGAGATATTACAGACATTCAGATCCCTTTGGATTATGAAACGGGTAAGAAATGTGAACATACAGCCGACTGTCTTTACTCGTCTCAGTGTGTGGAATGTGATGTGATGTATACACTGGATTTCCTCTGTTTCAGAGAAGCACCGAGGCTTTGCCTTCATCGAGTTTGAGTTGGCGGAGGTGAGTGGATATACATATATGCTAATACATGACTGTGATGTACACTGTATATAAACCCATTTAAAATGATTTTAATGTCGCCATCTAGTGCTGAACCTCTGCACTGCTTCTATAATTTTATAATGTATTGAAGTGTTTGCAGTAAATATTGTTGGTTTATTATAATTGCAAACCTAATGTCTCAATTTGTTCTTGCCCAGGATGCTGCAGCTGCCATCGATAACATGGTAAGAACTATTTTTGCACTGCCATTTGTTTAAGCTGCAGTTTAGGTCGCAATTGATCGTAACTGATCTGCAAAATAGGCTGATCAGACTCCAGATACTGAATAGTGCTCTACCACACCTGTTCAAGTTCATCAGATGCACTAGCATTCAAAAGTCATGGACTTCAATAATATTCAAATATATAAACATAATTTTGATGCTGATAAGCATATAAAATACATCAACACAAACAAAAAATTAAGTATATTTTATCCATCGCCGTCGATCTCCAAAATGGTCTTGTTATAGTATTTTGTGGTCCCAGTATAGTAAGTCTTGCTCTTCACATATTAATTTGTGTTCTCGATACAAAAAATATTGCTCCATTGTAGTAAATTGTAACCGCTGTGTTGTAATTTACAGTTCCTGTGTTGTAATTTATGGTCTTATTAAAGTAAAATGTAACCGTAATATAGCATTTTGTGTCCTTAGTATAGTGTAGTATAGTATAGAACCTCAGTAATTTGTCCTTATTAAAGTAAACGGTAACCTCAGTATAGTAATTTGTGGCTCAATGTTATAAATGGTAATCTCAGTATAGTAATTTGTGGCTCAATGTAATAAATGGTAATCTCAGTATAGTAATTTGTGGCTCAATGTTATAAATGGTAATCTCAGTATAGTAATTTGTGGCTCAATGTAATAAATGGTAATCTCAGTATAGTAATTTGTGGCTCAATGTAATAAATGGTAATCTCAGTATAGTAATTTGTGGCTCAATGTAATAAATGGTAATCTCAGTATAGTAATTTGTGGCTCAATGTAATAAATGGTAATCTCAGTATAGTAATTTGTGGCTCAATGTAATAAATGGTAATCTCAGTATAGTAATTTGTGGCTCAATGTTATAAATGGTAATCTCAGTATAGTAATTTGTGGCTCAATGTTATAAATGGTAATCTCAGTATAGTAATTTGTGGCTCAATGTAATAAATGGTAATCTCAGTATAGTAATTTGTGGCTCAATGTTATAAATGGTAATCTCAGTATAGTAATTTGTGGCTCAATGTTATAAATGGTAATCTCAGTATAGTAATTTGTGGCTCAATGTTATAAATGGTAATCTCAGTATAGTAATTTGTGGCTCAATGTTATAAATGGTAATCTCAGTATAGTAATTTGTGGCTCAATGTTATAAATGGTAATCTCAGTATAGTAATTTGTGGCTCAATGTTATAAATGGTAATCTCAGTATAGTAATTTGTGGCTCAATGTTATAAATGGTAATCTCAGTATAGTAATTTGTGGCTCAATGTAATAAATGGTAATCTCAGTATAGTAATTTGTGGCTCAATGTAATAAATGGTAATCTCAGTATAGTAATTTGTGGCTCAATGTTATAAATGGTAATCTCAGTATAGTAATTTGTGGCTCAATGTAATAAATGGTAATCTCAGTATAGTAATTTGTCGTAATATTTGACCTTAGTATAGTGTTTACTAATACTTAGTAGGGGTGTGCCATATTGTATCGTACCCAATAATATAGCCAACGTTTTTGATTATCATGACCAATATTATACCCTGAAATAATTATCACATCAGACTACCACTTTTTTACTGTTTTTAGCAAAAGAAAAATTCACACTTTTCTTATTTCCCATTATAAATCTACTAGAGACAGATTTTATCTCCAGTATCATTCACTTTACCTCAGTCCTGGATATATGGAGATATTTTGAGAGCATTATTTAGTATCATGACATTCTGGATCATTGACTTCTTTTATAATCTGATGAATTCTTGTATTTTTTTAATATCTCAGTTAGGGGTGTACCATATCATATCGTATGCAGTAATAAAATATTATTTTTATTTTGTTGCAGTAGTGTATTCTTAAAATATATTTTTTAAATGCAATGTTTTGTCATATCGCCAAGAGTATCGTTATCGCAAGAATACCATAAAATATTGTGATATTATTGTCGGGCCATATCGCCCACCCCTAATACTTGTAGTATTTGTCCTTAGTACAGATAGTACAGATCAGCCTTAACAGGAAAGGACAAAAACTATCTAAGATATTAATATAAGTCAATAGAACCAGAAATGTTATTCTGGAGCATTTCTATTGGTCCATTTATCATGGATTTTTTTTACCTAATGTAAATAACAGCCTTAATAATGTTTTTAGTTTACTGCTGATCACAGTATGAGATTTCACTTCTATCTGTTGCTACAAAAAAAAGACAAGAAAATACAACCAAAAATCACAATATCCATATCACCATTTTCCTCATTCCACTAATCCTGACTGTTTTTGATCCTGTGCTTTACAGAATGAGTCAGAGCTGTTTGGCAGAACCATCAGAGTGAACATTGCCAAACCCATGAGGATAAAAGAAGGCTCCTCTCGACCTGGTCAGTCCTAAATCACACTCTCCTGACTTCTCCAAGTTCTCTTCAATGACATGAATGTGCATATATATCATATACAAAGTGGACAGAGATGCTCAGCTCAGGCTTTGAGGCTCATGTCCATGGTTTTGTCTGTGTGTCCTGTTTCAGCCTCTCAGTGCTCCTGAAAGAAGTAGCCAGATGCTGTAAAAGCTTTAAAATTCCAGCTAATTTAGCTTTTAATGTCTCTTTTTATGATTCTTAGCACTGCTCTGACTCTAAACCTGCTACTTACATTTGAATGTTTATTAGGCTTCAAAGCGGGATAATCACTTATTTTATACACAGACAGTATATAAACTCATAATATATATTGACTTCTATGGTAGATTTAACTATTACATATGTGACAACACATGATACACTTTAAATGAAAGATAGATTTGGATCAGTTATTATTATTATTATTATTATTTTTCTTTTTTTGAGTGATTAGATTGGCATAGTATTATTAGTATTCCTCTCGCCTGATTAAAAACGTTGATCATTAGCTTTTGTACGGGAGCGTTACGTGTGACTCTTCTTGCTCAGTGTGGTCCGATGACGACTGGCTGAAGAAGTTCTCAGGGAAGACCACAGAGGAGACGGAGGAGGCGGAGTCAGCAGGACAAGAGACCAATACGGCAACCCAGGAGGTATAAAAGCATCGACTGTGTAAAATCATAACTGTATGTTTATTATACATCTGCAGCCTCTTACCGCTCTGTGTGTGTGTGTGTTCAGGGTGAACCGCCAGCTAAGAAGGGCAGAGCGAACCCTCAGGTCTACATGGACATCAAAATCGGCAACAAACCTGCAGGCAGACTGCGCTTCCTCCTCCGAGCAGACGTGGTGCCCATGACGGCAGGTCAGAGCAAACCCCTCATAACAAACATTTATTTATAGATATTCAGAGATATTCAGTACAATGGCGGTGCCACTCACTCTGGTATTGGCAGCAAGAGCGGACAAATGCTTCTTTGGAACACTAGGTGGCGATCTGAGCCCTTTAGGTCTGAGCGCTGTTCATACCAGTAAAGACACTTAGCGTGATGCTATTTTTGAATGTAATCCCTCCAGCGTGTCCTAGGTCTTCCTTTGGACTCTCCTCCTGGTCAGACATGTCTGAAACACCTCCACCGGGAGGCGTCCAGGAGGCATCCTAACCAGATGCCCGAACCACCTCAGCTGGTTCCACTCAACGTGGAGGAGTAGCAGCTCGACTCTGAGCCTCCCCTGTATGATTGAGCTCCTCACGCTATCTCTAAGGGTGAGACCCGACACCGCACGGAGAAAACTCATTTCGACAGCTTGTATCCGGGCTCTGGTTCTTTCGATCACTACCCAGAGCTGGTGACCACAGGTGAGAGTAGGAACATAGATTGACCAGTAAATTGAGAGCTCCGCCTTTAAGCTCAGCTCTCTCTTCACCAGGACAGAAGGATACAGAGCCTGCATCACTGCAGACGCTGCGCCAGTCTGCCCGCCAACCTCCCGCTCCATCCTTCCTTCCCTCACTCGTGAACAAGACCCCAAGATACTTAAACTCCTCCACATGAGGCAGGAGGTCATTTCCAACCTGGAGAGGGCGCTCCACAGATAGTCACGAATTTGGAGGAGATTTTCATCACTGATTAAAATATGAAGCATCACTGTCCAAAGAAAAAGTGGCGTCTCCAAAATAGTAACTTTACAGAAGAGGCTAAAAACCTCTGTGTAAGTCAGTGTTAGAGTTTTCACTCCTATTGGTCCGTTCATCATGAAACTATCACAGGATATAGAGAGCATGTTTTGCTTTGGACAGTATGAGAATCACACTGGTGAGGTAGTCGTATACTCAAGTGTTGCTGGAGTGATTCCCTCCTGTTACAGAGGAGGTAACATCAAGGATACGTTTGTGGTGTCTCAAAACAAACTTGCTGTGTCTGATTGCATACATAACATCATTTTTGCGGCACCAAATGACTCTAAATGACTTTGTTTACATCTTAATGCTTGAATTAAACCGCCAAGAGTATCATTATTGCAAAAATACCATGAAATATCGTGATATTATTGTCGGGCCATATCGCCCACCCTTTATACTTAGTGTAGTATTTGTCCTGAGTATAGTACAGATCAGCCTTTACAGGAAAGGACAAAACTTTCTAAGATATTAATGTAAGTCAGTAGAACCAGAAATGTTTGGTATTGAAGTTATTCTGGAGCATTTCTATTGGTTTATTTATCATGGAATCATCATAACATCATTTTTGCAGCATCAAATGACTCTAAATGACTTTGTTTACATCTTAATGCTTGAATGAAACAGAAATTTTGAAAAAGCTAGTTTTCATTGTTTCTGCACTAAAAGGCTGAAATGTGCAGCATCCTTTTTTTTTTTGCAAATCGCTGATATTGTGAAAAATGTTATTTTGATAGGATTTTTTTGAACTAGTCCCGCTTTCCAGTGCTTGGCAAGCTGGAGGCAGCTTCGTCAAAGTGCTGGAGATTAGCTGGAGATGTTTGTTCAAGTGATCACTTCTAGTTTTAAACACTTGCATACGCAGGAAAGCACAGCAGCCTCCATGTGTCTGGTGTTTATATGGGATTTACAGAATGTTTGAGTATAGTGTAGACTCTAGTTCTGAATAGTGTCACTCTTCACTCATAGAGAACTTCCGCTGCTTGTGCACTCATGAGAAGGGCTTTGGGTATAAAGGCAGCAGCTTCCACAGAATCATCCCGCAGTTCATGTGTCAGGGAGGAGACTTCACCAACCACAACGGCACCGGCGGGAAATCCATCTACGGACGCAAGTTCGACGACGAGAATTTCGTCCTCAAACACACCAGCCCAGGTGAGTCAGGACTTAACCGGCTCTGTGGTCTCTGAAGTGAAAAATCAAGTGTGCACGTTTTCTCTCCACCTCTGATTCAGTGTGTTAGTGTATGAACGTCCAACACTCCAGTACGAGAACGTAGTGTAAATACGAGGCTTCTATATTAACTAACAGCGTACAAACAGTGGCCAGCACTGTCATAGCACTGATCAGTGGAGTGTCGACAGTGAATACGAGATGTAACAGCCCACAAAACACAAATACGATGTAGCTGAAGAGAGACTGTGAGCAAGTACACAATCGAGTCACAATATTATGACCACTTCCTACTTTGGACGGATTTGGTTATGAATCCATCCCCCTAGATCACCCAAACTTTTATCAAAGGGGACCAAATTGGACAATATCAAAATAGCTAAGGGCCGGTCTCTCTATACAAAAGTATTATTCATAAATTATATATACACTGTATTCCAAACATAAAAAAACACACTTACAAAATAATGAAAAATTATTTTACTAATGAATTTAATTTGAGTAGTGTTACAACGTTACTCCTGTAGACTGTATATCACTCAGTCACTGTATTACCATGCTTACAGAACTCAATAACAGCACGTCTTATATTTCTTAAGTTACATAATATTATGGTATGCAAAACATTTTTCTTTGCTGTGACACTGATGTGGTGTGTGTGTTGTGCTGGTGTGAGTGGATCAGACACAGCAGTGCTGCTGGAGTGTTTAAACACCTCAGTGTCACTGCTTAGCAGTTAGCATAGCCCCCTCATAACTGACTCTGGTCAGGTTCTCCTGTGTCCCACGTGCCCTGAAGAACAGTTGTTGCTGTGAGAGCAGGTGTCTCTGTCCTCTCGTCCTCTATAGAGTATTTACTATAATGTCCAGGCGTTGGTTCATATTGTCTCTTCATATTTAACTCCTTCCTAGTCTCTCGGTAAAAGAGATACACACACATTTGCAGCGTCTCTCTACGGAAAACTATTCAAACGTCCATCTCTCTCTAATCGCCGGTTCTTACCGTGTACTTGGTGCTGTTTTGGCGTAGCCGTCAACGCATGCCGTTCCATAAATTTAGGAGTCAGAAAATTAATGTCTCTTAAGTTTATTTAACTTTGTTTGCTAACACAGCGGTGAAGCGTACTATACATGTATATATACTGCTGCCCCGTCATGTGGAAGGAATAATTGAAAAGTAGCAAGAGGCCACCAATAATGTATTCTTGCGAGTGATGCCAGCGGGCCGGACTTTGGACACCCCTGATCTACACCCATACATGCTGATTGTCTTCTCTGGGGCGGATGGGATCTTCCAGCAAGACAATCCGACACGTCACATGGCTAGAAATGTCCCACATTGGTTAAAGGAGCTGACCAAGACTTCCAATACTACCCTGGACCCCTAATTCCCCAGACGTGTACCTAATTAAGCATCTGTGAGACCACCTGGATGGTGGTGTTGCTCTATGGAACCTCCTTCACGCTCCCTCCCGTAGCTGTGGGATGCACTGCAGGACCTGGACCTTACCTACCAGGACCTTATTGAGTCTCTAAGTCCATCTAGCTGCTGTCCATTCAGCACACGGCAGTCACTCCGGATGTTAGCTGGTGGTCATAATAATGTGACTCCTCTCTGTATACGGCTCTTGTACTGTATAATGACCCTCTCTGCCTCTTCTTTGTAGGTCAGCTGTCGATGGCCAACTCTGGCACGAACACTAACGGCTCCCAGTTCTTCATCACCTGTGATAAAACCGACTGGCTGGACGGCAAGCATGTGGTGTTTGGAGAATTGATGGAGGGCATGGACGTATTGCGGGCCATGGAGGTGGGTCTGTGGGTGCAGTGCCTCAAAAGTTTGGGGTCACCTAGCTCTCCCAGTTTGTAATAAATTGGTTAGGGCTGGCGATTATGATTTAAAACTATTTGCTACTTGTGTTTGTGTGCAGAGGAATTTAACCCACTTATGCAGTGAAACACACACGTACACCAGGGGGCAGTGAGCACACTTGCCTAGAGTAGGGACACTGTGGCAAACAAATGCATAAACAAATGAAATGTGTTCATCAAGCTTTGTTTTGAGGCCAGTTAGAGAATTTCAGATCATATCGGCAAGCTTGTTTAATGTAGCAGCCAAGGAAGCTGTATGTACATCAGCCTATTGTACTGGGCCACATCAAAGCCAGTCCTCAGTAGGGGTGGACGATACGGCAAAAATATATCGCGATACATCGACATTTTCATATTACATTCTACATCACAATATTTTTCTAAGATTTAATAAATTGTAATATACAAAACAGAACACGCAGTGCAACAAAAAACTATAATAATAATAATTATCAGAATTATAGTGATTTTTGTTCAGTACTGCTCTAAATTTAATAGCTATGTTTGTAATAAAAGCTGATCATATCGACCGTGTCAAAAGTGTGTTGTGGCACAATCCACCATAACAATACATTATCACCAGCGTTTTGTCATATTTCTTTTTTTAATATATATTTTTATTGAGGATCTGGCAGTACAGCAGTTGAATAATAAAAAAAATAAAAGTATAAAAAATATATATATATTTCTGTCCTTCTTTTCTACTTAAACATTGCCTTATGTTCAAGGACGGATTAGGGATAGTCTGGGCCCCCCATCCCACGCCCCTCGTGATCAAGGGCCCTCTTATGATATGCCCTGCTCTTCTCTAGGGCCCTCTGGTAGGGGATCTCATAACCACGGCCCTCTAAAATTATGCCCCCTCTTTCCTAATAGCCAGAAGTCAAAGTCAGAGCAGTGCCACAACGCCTCGTCCATTTTCATAAGGGCCCCCAAAAGCAAAGACCCTAAAATTCAGAGGATCCTTGATAATAATAATAATAATACATTTTATTTATATAGCGCTTCAAGAAACTCAAAGACGCTTTACAAACAACACAATACAATATACAATCGTATAAAACATTTAGTAAACAAGTGGAAGAAAAAGAAGCAGGGATAGGAGCAAGCAGCAGAAGCACATATACAAATAGAAAGAAATAAAATAAGAAGGGGCCCTTGGAAATAAAAATATATTGCATCATAAATGTTGATGGGCATCGCAAAATGTTTTGGGCTGGGGACCCCTGACCTCAAGTGCCCCTGGGCGCTGGCCCGGTCAGTAGTTCAGCCATGCTTATGTTTAGTATAACTCTCACTTATAGTGTCATATGAGTATTTTATATATGATCTTTAGGACTTTTAATGAGATTCACCTATTTGTGGTCATTCAGATTGATTCTCAGCGCTCAGTCCCTTCAGTGTTGCCGGCTTGAGACTGACCAGTGTTGTGTGTTTGCTCCACAGGCTCAGGGAACTAAAGATGGCAAACCTAAACAGAAAGTGATTATATCTGACTGCGGGGAGTATGTGTGAGACGTGTGCTCACTAACCATGACTGGACATGCGGTGCGGTCATCTGTTTTGTAGAGTGGATTCTTTTGTATTGCTGATCTGTAAATATCTAATAAACCTTTTATAAAGAATGTTGGCTCAGTTGTTTCAGTGGTGGTCTGATCTCAGTGCCAGGGCTGCATGATGAATCAGATTTTTATCATTGTAGTGATATGAGTTTCTGTGATAACGTATCGTTAGAAACTACAATGACAGAACGGATCAACTTACCAGAGAGACGTACCTCAAGTCGTAGGAACCTGACGAGAGCTTCTCTGGGCTTGAACCCTGGTCTCCTATGTAATGTGTAAATTAAGAATTCTGCTGACCATCATGAACTCCTCTATCCTAAACTACCACTGGTCAGTAAGAACGCTTTGAGAGGTGATGGTGACTCTCATTCTGAGTGGTGAGTCTAAAATTTAAACTCTGGTAAAATATAATTAAGCAGTTATGGCTACTATCCCAACAGATCTGCATCATCCTAAGGGGCTTATTGAATAATTATATGTATTATTCTTACCTTATATTTGGTTTGTAGGTCTAATTTAAATTAAATAAAAAAAAGGAATATGAATAGAATAAGCTGTGTTATTTGACTGGAACTCGCTCATGTTTCACAGGCTATAAGTTCTCCACAAGAGGGCGCCAGTATTAGCCGAATAGCTTCTGATGCTTAATCATACACTAGAAGACTTTTAAAAGACTCTGAGAAGACGTTTAATAGACTAAAGTTTGACTCCCTCTCACATCTAAAAACTAGTCACAGACTTTTAGTCACAGACTATGATTTTGTAAAGACTGGGGGTCTTTCAGAGACACTATTTAAAGACTGCTACTAGATTCCTTTTGAGATAATTTCCCATTCATATGATTGAAGCAATATTCAGCTAAAATGGCTGGGCTTCAGCAATTTCTGTCCACCTTTTTTTATTATTTCCACTCTGTCGTGGTATAAATGTGAAGACACTCTTGAGGCACTCTTGCTCACTCCACAGCTCCACCAGTTTCTCCTCCTTTTGTACAGTCCAGGAGAACCACAGTTTCCGAACCCTCGCCGGACTCCCCTCCATGTCTAACTTCTTTACCCGCCAGACATCCTTGTACTTACCTCGCAGCTTCCCGTTTGGTAGTGAACAGAGCTCTCCTATTGGTTGTCGACGATGTTCACGTCACTATTTGCGTGAGCCAAGATTTCAGACTTATAATAATATTAAACACGGTTGATTTTATCGGAACAAAAGACTGACTTGAACCCGCAGTCTTGACCAGCGTGCAGTCTCCTTCTTGAGTGATTTATTGAAGAATTTCTTGACATTAGGTTTATGATTATGTTGAAAACCAGTGAAATCCCAGTAGATGCCCAGTAGGTGGGGCTTATTGTCCCTTGACCTGATTTTGGCTTCAAAATAAAAGTCCCTATTCATTTAGTATCTGGCAGCACAGTCTTCACAAGACTTTACATCCACAGAGTGGACCAGCAAGGTTGCAGTCTCTAATAGAGTGGACAGTGAGTGGACACATTGTTTAACAACCTCAGCAGCACTGCTGTGTCTGATCCACTCACACCAGCCCAACACACACTAACACACCACCACCACAACATCAGCATCACTGCAGTGCTGGCAATAGTACCTGCTCTATGGTGGTCCTGACCACTGGAGAACAGGGTCAGAACAGATAAACGAGTGATACGAGAAACAAGGAGTTGTAATGGCTAATGTAATGGCTTCTCTGTAAAGCACTTTGAATGACTGCAGTGTATGGATGGGGCTATGGGGGTCCATCTACTGGTGTAGTGCTTACAAAAGGGGGGATAAGATTCCATTACTTTGAACATCTTGGTCGATAACCTACATTAAGGATGAGACCAAAAACTGTGAATGTGATTGTTTCGCTTGAAGTACTGTGTTGTCTGGCAGGAGGAGCCTCCAGCGTCTTGGTATGTGAAATACTTCTCGACGACTACACTCCACAGTCCTGAGCTGTAAGATGGGACCCCGTCACAGGCGTCAGTGCCGCAGACTTAGCTAGCGATAGCAGGAAAGACGGCTTCTGGATGACTTTGATCATGTTACTTTAGCCCATGCAGCGTATTAAACAGGGTCATTGCTCTTGATATGACTTTCAGACTTACCTTTTCATCCCATAATGCACTCCAGAACTTGTTTCCCTTTTACTGCACTTCATATAAAGAGGCTGACTGGTCAATGTGGGTTGCAGTATTGAGCGTTGTCCAGCAGGTGGAGTGCTAGGCTTGAATTTGAGATGAGTCTACTGCACTGATGAGCAGAAAATATATATTCATAGGCTATTAATGCTGGAATTCCATGTAATATATAACAATGTATAGTATCATATTACAGTACAATATAGACAATGCATAGAAATAAAGTAATACGTATCTTTTTGATTTCATGGCTGATACATGCCCATCTTCCAAATCCATTAAGCACTTCTTCTTTTTTTCTAGTTATTAAGAGTGGTGTGAGGTGAAATGCACCAAGTGGTTCACAGTGGTGGTGATAGTAATGTATTTAAAAACTGCCTTACAGAATGTTTTATGTGACATTTCCTGATACATTAAGTTTTGTCCTGAAATGCATTTATATTTAGCTGTGGAGGAGTACACGCAGGGTGTACTATGGCTATATAGTTCCCTAAAGTGTTCAGATTTGCCACAGTGTCACCCCTTATCACCAGATAATTGTATAAAACATTTGTATAGGTCCACCTACTGCTTTGGACAGAACAGAGGGCTTTCTAGAATTCTGTAATGAAGATCTGATGTATCTGATGATCACAGGCGTGTTCAAAGAGCATTCAAAGAGAACTCAGTCAAAACTATGCAAAGGGCGTGTTCTCTGAGGATCGGAGTGACTTATCCACTGACATCATATCTTTTTCAGTACACTGCTGCTTTTCCATTTTAGACCCAAACTTGGAGTCAGACCTTCTTTTTAAGTCAGTGTGTCTCAGACGTTATGATTTCTCTAATAAAACTCTAGGTTTTTGGTTTTCAGTTAATTTTATGGAACAGGATCATTATAGTTGAGTTATTCAAATATTCAAATACTTCTCATTTCATTATTAACACCTGTTAAGGTTAAAGTCTTGTTATGGACCAGGGAAAATATAGATATGGCCAACTGAGCTTTCCCAGGAGCTGAACTGAAAGCCTTAACCAATGGATAGGATTCTGAGAGAGAAAAATCCCATTCTATGCCTCCTGGAGCTTCTTAATACATCACTGATATATCACATAGTCTAAGCAGGTTATCAGCCACGTTAGCACATCTATGACAGGCCCTTTAACTGAAACCTGCTACATACAATGTAAAAGATACACCAATTAGCCATAACATCAAAACCTACAATCACTGTCTATTCTATCAGCTCCACTGACCATGTAGGAGCACTTACAGACTGTAGCTCATCTGATTCTCTGTATACTTTATTACCCGGTTCATTAACGGTCAGGACCCCCACATGACCACCAGTGTGTGTTGTGCTGCTGTGAGTGGATCAGACACAACAGTGCTGCTGGAATGTTCAAACACCTCAGTGTTGAGAACAGTCCACCAACCAAAACTATCCAGACAGCAGTGTCCTGTGGGCAGCGTCCACTGATGAAGAACTAAAGGAACTCAAACTGTGCAGCAGCAGATGAGCTACTATCTCTGACTTTACATCTACCAGGTGGACCAACAAGGTTGGAGTGGAAACAGTGTTTAAGCTGTGTCTGATCAACCTCGTACCAGTACAACACACATTATAACACACCGCCATCATGTCAATGTCACTGCAGTGCTGTGAATGACCCACCATCCAAATAAAACCTGCTCTGTGGGGGTCCTGATCATTGAAGAACAGGGTAATGTAGTATACAGAGAATCAGACAGACTCCAGTCTGTAAGTGTAGAACTACAACAGCACTGCTATTAGCTTAGAGTGAACATACTACCAGAGTCCCATAGCATTAGTGGTGGACTTTTCCTTGCTTTTGACAGAATTTTGATATTTATGGTCTGAACTGAAGGCCTAGAACTAATAATCGCAGTTTGCCACAGCAGCACATCGCAACCCCGGTTCAAATCAGGACCAGTGATACAGCATTTCACATCCTACCACTCGGATTGACCTTTGTTTGTTGAGAAATTCTGAAAAATCAGCTTTGTGTCCCCATCCCACAGCTGGTTCTCTGGACCCTCCCACTGCCAATACGACAGCCCACACGTGAATGATCAGCATTCGAGCAATGTCCACACACTCGCCGAAGCATCCCGGCATCAATACGACAGTGTTCGAATGACCAGCAAGCCGAAAAGAAACGTGTTTATTTCGAGCACTGACACATACGCTTGTTAGACTGTTAAACTGAAATCGGCAGTAAGATGCTAAACCCATCAAGCCATTCACTGCAGCACTGCATCCACGTCACACTCCAGCACATCTCAGCCATACAATAAAGCCAGCCAGCCGACAGCATACCAAACTAAACCAGCCTATTCACATCCAAACAGTCAGTGTAATCCAAACTCGTCCTCTGAGCATGGACGCAGTCCCTTGGCAGAACCATCGTCCAGTCACGTTAAGCACAAATCCCGAGCCTTTGAGCCGTAAAGTCCGTTTTGTTGACATATGAAAGAAAAATACATCTGGAATAAAAAAGGTTTCAGCATCATAAGTTGCACAAGAGCACATACTGGAGGTTTGACATTTGTACTGTGCTTTAGGAAGCCATTCAGACTTGGATAACGAGTGATCATGTGATCAGTCTTTACAGCTCTGCCCCTAAGGATGCCAGTCCTGTTTGAGAGTTCTGGAGCTTTCGCTTATATTATACTGGTCACAGCTTTTTAAATAACAATGCAATGTTGTTAACAGGTGCAGTCTAAATCAGATATGCTTATCAAATGATTGTAATTGCTAGGGATGTAACAATATAACACTAGGGGTGTAAGAAAATATCGAAATATTGAATATTGTGATATTATGTTCAGTGATTCTCTGTTGATTCTCAAAAACTCAGTATCGATTATTAAAACATTCCTGGCAGACACTGATTCACACTCATTGTGTGTTGTGTTTAAACTTTTGACCACTAGATGGCAGTGTTGTAATCAATTTTCAGCTCCACTCCAACATTAACAAGCAGCACAAGGGCACAACGCTACTATAAGAATTAACAAACCTGTTCATATAGTTTTAATAGTAGGATTTAAAACATTTTGCTCTGCAGTGTATTGTGTTGTTGGATCATAACTAGTAAGCGATCTAGAACATCAGATCAGGACACAATACAGGTTTTCACTAGTGCAGCTTTTGTTTCATATGTTGAATGAATGCCTTGTTCAGATTGCCAGCCCAAATCCGATGTCTGGGACATCCTGACTGCATCCGCATTGATTTTTGGTAGTCTGGACAACAAAGAACACATGCAAGTTTTGCTTATCAGATCCAAACTAAATTGGAATGTGATCTGAAGTGCAATTCCAATCACATTTATACAGATGCAACCGAGTCTGGATTCTCTGGTAAGTCAAATCAGAGCATCTTCTGCATCACCACAACAATTAACAGATCCAACAATTAACAGATCCATGTGATGGAAGTGCTGGGATTAAATAAGAGACTGATGCTGATGGCAGACTCTACTCTATGTTTTGGGGGTGAGAATGAATCTTGAAATTTGTGATACCAGTGTAGCTATGTAGTGAGTAAGAAGACTAGGGCTGGGTGATATTCAGAACTTATTATTATCGGGATATTTAGGGATAATCAGGGATCTCGCCTGTCCTGATGAGGACAGAGCACCTTCAGTGGAGCTCACATTTAGTTAGGGCTGTGTATTGGCAAGAACCTGGAGATACAACACGTATTGTGATACAGTGGTCACGATTCAATATATAATGATATACTGCAATGAACAGGTTTGTCAGTGCTTACAATAGCATTTCACCCTTGTGCTGCTTGTTAATGTTGGAGTGGAGCCTGTCATCTAGTGGTTAGAGGTTTAAACACAACACACTGTCTGCCAGAAATTTGTTTTTGACAATCGATACAGTATCACCAAACATAATATCCAGAAATTAGATATTCAATATTTTCATTTAGTCACAATGGAGCGCTTTCAACAGCTGAACAGTTGTTATTAGTGGACTGCAGTGTTTCTGAAAAGACCTGTGTGCTTTCTAAATGTTGTTATGTGACACAACTGGCCACCGTAGTTGGGCGTCGTCACATCTCCACTGTCTGTAGCCTATCTGTCTTTTCGATTTTGGAACATTTAATAAAACTCTGAAGCAGCAGACGCTATTATTGAGTGTCAAATGTTGCATCGGGTCACGTGTCAGTCATTGCCGATATCCAGTAACATCGATCCATCGCCTGCAGTGTGAACACAGCCTTAACTAAAAATGGAAACATTAATGGAAACAAGGCACATTTTCAGCCCCCGCCTATTTCTGCTCTATCCCATTAAGACCCCACCGTATCGTATCATAACAGATCATGAACTTGTTTATTGTTACATCCCCAGTAATAAACCTACCTAGATTTATACCATGCAGACTTTGTTCCAGTTTTAATGTAAATGTCACAGAACGCAGCAGCAGATTGGGACTAAGATTACTTTGCTCACTTATTTGCACGACAGCAGCACATTCACACTGTTCATCCTCTCCCAGCAATCCCTAGCATCTTATTGCAGGCTGAGGATGTACAAATCCAGTAATATTGCAAATACTGGATCATACAAGTCCAGTACAGACCAGTCATTAGATAAGGAGACTGCCACAGTTCCATCGTTCTTCACCACTTTAAGTCCCAGGAAACACTGAGTACAACATTAAACACGTTTCTTTCAAAGTAGGAATGAGAAATATAAGATATAAATTTGATAACATGGCTTAAAAGCTGCAGATGAGACCTGACAACTGTGTGGGCGTGGCTAATGATAAGCCTAATTGGCAGGTCTCTGTCCAACACTCCTAGCCAACTCCGCCCCTCAAACACAACTAACATTATTATCCAGCTGTGACGCTAACTGGACTAAAGAAGTCATGGACAAACAGACGTGCAGACAGAGAATAGTTGGACGAACCGATGGTTCCGAACGGAAAATGAAGAGATGGATGGATAGATGAACAAACGAATGGACGGGTGGACAGACAAACAAACAGATGGCTGAAAACACGTGCAGACGGACACACGGATGAAGCATTGCACGAATGGAGGAACAGACGAGTGAACAATGTTCTTATATAGATATAGATGAAGGGGGAATATGTAGCTACAGACAGGCGGTCTATTTTTTGGTTATCCTGGTTAGCTGTAGCTCTAATAGCTGTAGTTTTGAGTGGGCGGGGCCAGAGAGACATCTTTTTGATTGGTTAGAGAAGGCTTATGGAAGCATTATCCAAGATTAGGACCTCCCACAGGAGAGATATATGGTGAAATATATGGATCATTGATTGGTCACCGGAACATCATCAAAGGCTTTACCTAGTTATGTTTTCGGTTTCCTGGGACTTCAAAAGGTTCTAACTACTTTAGTAAATTTGTGTTAACCTGCTAGGAAACGACTCTTCGTAGGAGTCCTGTTTTTGCTCTTGTACTGGAATCTCAATTCAGCAAAGTTATGAGAAAGTGCTTTAGACGGAACCAAACGTCCAACACCCACTCGGATCTGCCTCAAGGCAGCCTAGACCAACACAATCAGCCTTCTTGTCTTTGGCAATGCTTCAGTTGTGTTATTATTCGTTCACTACAATGGATAAACCCTCCGTGTTGTGCCTATTTTCTCCTCGTCTACCATTGGACTTATATATGACCACCTCGTTAGGATGGACATTTGCGTAGCAGGCTGTGTTGCACTGTGAAAGGTTTTTGCCTTTTCGCGAGTCATTGAACTGGATGGTTCCACAGGTCACTGGCTATGTTTACATGCAGTTTGATAATCCGTTAATAATCCGACTAATAGCTCAATCGGAATAGAATACGTCCATGTATACACATCAATCTGAATAGACTAGTCCGATTGGGGTCTTTCCCATTACAATTTCTATCTGATTGAAGGAGGTGGTTAATCCCGTAAATAATCTGTTTAATAGAAGAATAATAGCCGTGTAAACGTCTGTATCCGATTACATTCCCAATCAGAAAGATTAAATATGTTCTGCACATGTACTGTAGTGTCATAAAGGATGTTTCAACATGGCGGGAGGTAGAAACTGGTCTTCAGAAGAGACACAGTTCATGTGCAAACCTTAAAAGATTTAAAAACAGTTAGCACGATGGATGGCCATAAAGCTCACAATAACGAGCTGTTCTATACACGAACTATAGAGCAAATTAAAAACAGAAAGTTTCTTAGATCTGCGTATTACAGAGCTTAAAAGCAGAACGGAGAAAGCGGCTCCGCTCCACGGTCCCGTTTTACGAAATTATGGATGAATTCATGGGAGATCGACTCCTTGCTAACACGAATGAAAACGGTGTTGAAGGTCTTACTCTTGACCTTCTTTAATAAGTATGTGAAATATGTTTTCCTGAGTCTGCCATAATTGAACTAACTGAAACCTCAGGTAACATACTCATGCTGGTCTCACTCTTGACTGACCTCGCTCGATGCTCGTTGTCATGGTAACGTGTACACCAAGTTGTACTCTACGCATGCCTATAACGTTGGCTCCGATTAACTTGTAGTGTGCATGTAAACGGAGATGTTCATCAGATTGTTGAGTAGAGTGAGCATATAAACACCTCAATTCAATCAGATAGGAGAAAACCTCTGCATGTAAACGTAGCCACTGTTAATCCAGCCCTTGTTAGTTAGTAGCTAATTAAAAAGTAAATTCCAAAAGTTCTGAAATACCTCCATACATTC
This sequence comes from Megaleporinus macrocephalus, assembly GCA_021613375.1. NCBI lineage: Eukaryota > Metazoa > Chordata > Actinopteri > Characiformes > Anostomidae > Megaleporinus > Megaleporinus macrocephalus. The sequence goes on along the minus strand of CM038712.1, from coordinate 8,265,880 downwards.
TAACGTTCCCCGAGACTGACGTCCGTATCCTTACTGCGCGCTGCCAAAGAAAAGAGAACAGTCAAGTGCTTTGTGCTCTTTAACAGCCTACAGACGTTTTGCTCTAGCCAAGAGTCTAACACTGAGAGCTCTCCTCCTAGCGTTGCCCATACAATGGCTTTGCTTCAAGTGTTTAAAAGACTTTCGCTCACAGGTCCATGTTACTTAAATAATAGTTTTCTGCCCTGTTTATTGTGCTATATCTACTTCATTCCTCTGAATTAAATTATACCTAGTAGTTCTACCTCTGACAAACTTCAGTATGTTTAGATTATTTCAGATTTACTTGCATAGGATCTGTGGCTAGGCAAAGGGGGCAATTATAGCTATTTTGTTGTGCTCTTGGTGGCCATCATATGACACTGGGTATTTTTTGCTGCCAGAGAATTTCCACTCAACCATCCAAGTACCAAAAAAAGTGCACGAAACAAACGAAGAGCTGCACAGAGGGTCTGTACAGGTGATGTCGCCGTCCCACGATGCTGAAACAGAAGGGCTTGTCCGGTTAAGGCATCCCATGGACATGTCCATCCCCCCATGCAACGAGAAACATTCCTATGTTGAGCAGTTTAACTGGGCATGACAAACTTCACAAGAAATAAAGCTTTTTTTAAATTGTAATCACTGATCATGCTTCTTCACAGTTTCCCGTCTGCTTTTTTTCCCTGATGAGTCACACGAGCGAGGAAAAAAAAATCACACGTTCCGGTCACCCCTGTTCGGCAAGCTCAGAACGAAAGGGAATAGAACTCCTTTGGCCTCCATGGGAGCTTTCAGAGGTTCCTCTGCAAATCGGGCACCGTCTTCCTCCACGATGAACTGGAGAGTCTGAGTCTTGTTGACGCAGTAGATGCAGTTGCCAATGACGGCACACCTAAACGGCAGCGGGCTCCCTTGCTGGTGGGAGGCGCAGTCGTGCCACATCTTGACGATGGTGTTGTACTTGAACACGTTGACGCCTTGCTCGCGGTTCACGTCGAACCTGTAGATGAAGCTCTTCAGCGCCACCATATCGGTGGACTTCTTCCGGCTGTTGTTGTACGGACACTCCTGCCACTCGTCCCTCTTGGGGTCGTACTTCAGGAGACGGTAGAACAGAGACCCTCCTGAGACATACAGCTCTCCGTTGCAAGTGGTCGCCTCATGGGCAACCGCGAAAGCTCCTTTGGGCAGAGGAGCCACGGTGGTCCAACGGTCCATGCGAGGGTCGTACTTCTCCACTGTGAAGAGACATTCCCCGCCGATGGCGTACAGGTGTCCGTCCATGGAGACCAACTTGAGCTGGGACCGCGCTTGGTTCATGGGCCGTATCTCGCTCCAGCGGTCCGTGACGGGGTTGTAGCAGAAGACCTTGTCGGAAGCCTTGCCCTTCTCCCCGTACCCTCGGATCCCACCTGCAACGAACAGGTAGTTGTACATGCAGCAGATGCCGCATCCCTTGGTGTTGATATCCTCAGGCATGATGGTCAAAGTGCGCCAGTCCTTTGTGCTCTCGTTGTAGTAGTAGATCATGTGGTTGTCCTCAAAAGAAGCCGTGGACAGTGGGCTCTGGGGCCGGCTGTTGTTCCTGCTCGGCGGCCTGCTGCCCACGCGGTCAAACACGTCGCTGATCTCGGCCACCATCAGGCAGTTGCGTCCTTCCATGCGGTTCCTGAGGACGAGGTCCCTCTCGGAGCCCGTGAGACGCCCATAAACGGCGGGGTCCCGCAGGACCTGCAGGAAATTGTCGCTCATGAAACGGTACGCCGTCTCCTTCAGTTCGTTCAGCCGTTGCTTTTTAGCAATGGTGAGGATTTCGTAGCAGTTCTCCGTCGTCAGCTGCGTGGACACGGTGTCAATGGCGGCCTGCACCGCACAGGGGATCTGCAGGACTTTTGCCCCTGTGATGACATCCACCACATTGTCCTTGTTTACATTCATTTTGGAGGAGTAAACGTAATCTATCAACACAGACAGTGTCTTATAGCTCATCCCCTTCACCTTCAAAATGTCCCGAGAAAGCCTGGCCTTGAAATAATCACTTTTCTCAGCTAACACAGACTTGTGCGCTTGGATCTTCTGTCCGCCCACTTCGATGACTAAATCGGGCTCCTCTCTCACCGAGAGAGCATTTCTCAGCGTTACATCCTGTGCTGGTTCAAGTGCACACGGTCCGTAGGAGGGCCTATACTGGGTTGCACCAGCTCCCTTCGATGAGCTGAACAAGTTACCCAGCGCTTGCTCCAATGACCTTGAGTCAGGCCTGCTATCGCTCTGACTCCTCACGTCTTCAGGTTCTGCTCTCAGGCTCAGCGAAGGAGGCAAACTACAGGGGACTTCAGCTCGAGCCCCGTTCGTCCCATCCTTTACCCCGTTCTTACTGCAGCACTCGCTCTGCTTAATGCCAAAGTCCAGTGCCTCTGCTCTGGAGCCACCCAGTGCCTGAATGTGATCCTGAAACCCGCTGTCACTGGAGCCACCATCCTGCAGGTAGTCTCCTGCCCCGGTGCTCTGCTGTCCCAAACTGCCCGTTTCCGTTAGACTCCCAGATTCCACCGTATCCCAGGATGTCTGCTGGCACAGTGTCTGATGCTCAGTACCAACAGTTTTTCCAATCAACGGAATGACATCATCGTTTCCTTCAGCAATGATGGACTGTTCGGAGGCGTCATGGCTGGAGGCATGAAATATGACGTCTGCCTTCACGGTGAAGGTGTTTCTTTCCCGTAGCGAGCTGTTCATCCTTCCTTAGTCGCGGTCCACCCTTTCAGAGCACAGCGTGGTAAGCGAAAAAGGAAAACGGCCAGTCTAAGGTTTTAGAACCCAGCAATGCTCATCCTTCGCTGACGCCAGCTCAGACAAAAGTCCCAGCGGGTTTCAAAGCTGAGTGATGTCCATTAATGATCTGAGTCCAACTGGATGTCATTCACAGCCAACCGTGCTTGATGGGACCTAATCAGCCTGCCTCCGCACAGCAGTCTGCTTCTCGGGATTTCTCTCCAGCCCCATCAGAGTGCTTCATTTCTGACTCGACAGGAAAGTCTTTTGATTGTCCCTTGCATCACTTTCGCTCCCATTGCCACTGTGTTCATCCTTTGAGCTCAGAGTTTCCTCCTCCAGGCCTGTATCAAAGAGAAAACATGAAACATATGATGTGATATGATGATATCATATTAAATCAGGATACTAGCTTTACTACCACACAGTTTATTTTGTTTAAAAAACAATAAAACCTACAATTACATTTAATTCTACTTACAGTTGTATAAACTGCATTGCACTAAATTCAATGAAACATGGAATTATGCTCACTTTGGGAAGAAACGTAGGTAGGCAGTGTTGTTTTGAGTACAGACACTATTCATAATATGCTCAGAAACGTGTAATCTATCCCAGTAACAGCACAATATTGTCTTACGGCACACCCCCCAGTCTAAAATTGGGGCAGACAGTTTTCGTTTCGATCTAAATCCTCATGTTTAATTGGTTTAAATTACGTTTCTAAAAGAGAAATCATGAAGTTGATCCATTCATTTCAAAACACACATTTAAAATTCTGCCACCCACACAAGCACCTTTCAGCAGCCAATAGGATTTCTTGCTTATCTTGCTTGCTGGGAAAGCTTCTACGGTGAGTCACTGAGGTGTTATTAAAGTAATTTAGAGTGGTTTGATGTGAACCTAGTGGTGCTGATGGGAACCCATGGTCATTATGTCTAAAACACAAATATAGCCATGTTTTTAAAATATACAGAACCTGCACATAGCTTAAATGTTTATAAATACCGTTAAAATTTAAATTAGCCCCAAACCATGATAAAACAATGTGCCACACTGGGGTAATCATCTAATTGTGACTTTTCTGACATTGGTTTTCTATTTTTATTCTATACATTAAGATTCAGAGCTGTTTTTTTCTGGCCTGAGGCCTGACCCACGTTTACAAAGTGCCAATAAGTTGTGGTTGTGATGTCTCAACGTTATGTAGGTTTGGTTGCCTCTGATTGGTCTACCTCACCTACAGGCAGTTCTCACGCTCTGTGCTATCAGGATAAATTAATGCACACAGAAATTTAAACGTTTCTGAACATGTAGGCCATCATTTTTTAAAAGAAGCAGCTATTGTGATATGAAAATTTCATTTCATTTCCAATTATGATATAAAACTGATGAATCTTTCAGCTCTATTCAGACATCAAGCCATTACACGGCAGGAGCTTTTACAAGTGGACGTCTGGTTCCTATCTCCACCATTGTGAACAGTTCGGTGTTCCCCTTTAACATCATTTTTGTCTTCAGCTGATTGTTTAAAAGCCTTCATAATCGTACATACAATACAAAGTAACATGAATATCTTATTGTGAGAGAAGTAGATCATATCTTGAGCTCCAGTTTGAAGAAGTGTAGTTCCAGATTTCTCCTGGACGCCCCAGACATTGTATGAATGTGTTCAGTTCCTTCAGCAGAAATCTTGATTTAGCTTAATGTAGTACTGAGCAGTCAAAGCAGGTATTAGATGAGAACTGTAAATAATACTGGGTTGTTTCCACAAGGAGAAGCTTGGAAAGGGTATGTAGTAGTGTAATAACAATATATATGTACATATATATTTTTTGTATATACTATTTATTGTATATTTTTGTTATAGTTTATTTATTTAGTTTTGTTTTACGTTGTGCACTTGTGGAATAGCTACTGGATGCCTTGAATTTCTCTCTGGGATCAATGAAGTATCTATCTATCCATCCATCTATTTAAATGTATATACTATTGTACACATGGCTATGCAACACGGCCGCGACAGGGGGCGCTGTTTCTCACCAAAATATATTCTCTCTCAGCTAAATATATTTTTGAATTATTTATCACGTCGGTCGGGGCATCAAGAGATGCTGACCCATTTTTTTTACAAGCTTTAATATAATGTTTTGTACATTTATGAGACGTTTTAATGCTAAGAAATAAAAACGTGTCCATACGCGAAAACAACAGGAACCGGAGTATACATAAGATATATGGGGTCCTACAAACGAATTCGCTGACTATGATTTATTTAACGTGGAATGTGTTTTATAAAATGTTTTCTACACCTCCTACATACTCCTGAATTAACATTAATCCACTCCGGTTCCAATTGGCCAGCTTGTTGTTGGAATTTTCTCGTTCCACCTTAAATGGTGCAGCAGTTGCATTCTGGCGCCTCACCATTTAAGGTGGAACGAGAAAATTCCAACAACAAGCTGGCGAACGTTGAAGCTGAGGTATATTATATTCCCACAGCACAAATACTATCTTAATAAACGGACATACTTACGTGTCACACTCAGTTTCCTTCTCGAATCGTCTCCGTTTGGTGACTAACACGAAGCCCTGCTTATGTAAGGCAGACCCAGCCTTCCTCCTCACACCGCACAGGTGACTTCCCAGCACGGACGTCTACAATAAATAAAACCCTCCTCACAGAAAACGAGCTCCAGCCTTCCAGAGAGACTCCCAGGCGGCTCCGTGTGCTCCTCAGCGGGCATCTGCTTTCAGTCACCGCGGCGTCTGAACGGCAGTCTAAAAAAAACTGAGCCTCTTTCTTTTTATTGTTTGGACCAAATACGAGAATTTTATCTTCTTCCAGTCTTCTTCAGGTTCAACCAACGCAAGGTCGCTGGGCTTCAGCGCAGGGGCTGGTAGTGTTTCAGTGTTCTAGTGTTCAGTGCTCTAAGCCGGAGGAGTTGGGGATGAAGCCACACCCCCTTTTGTGTTAACCCTACACTAAAGCTACTGTAGGCTATGGAGGAGGCATTCCTTCACATCTTGGTCTGGGTATGGGGAGGGGTGGTGGTGGCAGAATCATATCTGGGATCAGGAGAGAGGCATTAAAGTGGTCCCCAGCCATATAGGAGCTTCTTGTGCTTCTACAGTTACAGCTGCAAGCCATCTGCTTCCATGCATGACATGATCCTCCAGGATCAGGACCACCACAGAGCAGATAGTACTTGGGTGGTGCATCATTCTCATTCTAGTTCATAAGGGCACATAGGAGTCCAGGGTAGCTTATAAGGCTCCAATAAAGTATTACTGTGATGGATATAATGTTACAGAAGCATATAAATATCAAGAAGTGAAAGAAAACATAGAATTAATTATGATGATGATTGATGATGATTATTATTATTAATAGTCACAGTGAAATAACAACAATAGATTAAATAGAAATAAGACAATATGTGTAATATATTGAAAATAATGAGAGTATACATTGAATGTATACACAGTTGGGGTCAATATAAAATATTGTGTGAGGGTCCTCCCACAGTGGTTAATGTTATTGTTCATGAGACCACCATCATGGCAGGGCTGCAGAAGGAAAGAAAACATCTGCTGGTTGCTAAGAGAAGAGAACAACACTGATCTGAGAACTGTATCCCATCTGTGAAACATGGTGGTGGCAGTATGGTGGTTTGTTGCTGTGTAGCTGCATGTGGGCCAGGCCAGCTTGCCATCACTGGTGGAATAATACATTCTGAAATAAGTCAGATAATAATAATAATAATAATAATAATGGCAGTGTGTCAGAGTCACTGCTGGACCAACCAAAAATATCCAGACAACAGCGTCCTGTGATCTCTGATGAAAAACTAGAGAAACATAAACTGACAAGCTATCATCTCCAACTTTACATCCACAAGGTGGACGTGTCTAATAGAGTGGACAGTGAGTGGACAGGAGAACCGATGTGTCTGATCCACTCACACCAGCACAGCACACACTAACACACCACCACTTTCACGTCAGTGTCACTGCAGTGCTGAGAATGATCCTCAACCTGCTCTGTGGTGGTCCTATAAGGATCTTGTCTATTAAAGAACAGAGTAATAAAGTATACAGAGAATCAGATGGACTACAGTCTGTAAGTGTAGCTCCTATATGGTCAGTGGAGCTGATACAATGAATGTAGATACACATGTATTTTTGTGGTTCCCATCATCATCATCATCACCACCACCATAAAGATCAGCACCAGTATTGTTTCTTAGACAAACAATCCCAACCTCTGAATTATGCAGACAAAAACAAACAAACCATAACCACCTATTGCTCCAGGTTATGTTTTCTGCCTGACTGTTGGAAGCCCAAATCAGGGGGCATTCCCGAGCTGTGAGGGATTCTGTTAGTTCCAGAACTGGACATATCTTTTGACACAGGAACATTGTGCAGGGCAGCTGCTCTTCTCTCTCTCTGGTCCACTGTGGGGCAAAGCACCACGCTACAGCAGACAAAACGCCAGGGCGGAGGCGCTCTCTCCGTGCTTGACAACACATGCGTTGACAGCTCTGTCACTGGGGGCCCTGTTAATACAGACATCAGCTGTTCAGACATCAACATTCAACAAGGGTATTTCTGTGCTAGCAACAAAAAAAAAAAAGCTGCTAGGGTGCAAAGGCTGCGCACTGACCTTGGATTGTGTTGTCAGACATATCAGTTGCTCAGCTTGAGCCCAAGAGATTGGAAATTGCTTGAGCTAGTACATTACATTCTGTTTTATTACCTCTTTAAAAGGTGTTCTTCAGGGGTCCGTACTCGGGCCTATTTTATTCACGCTGTAAATCAGAGGGCAGTAACTTGAGACGCGTTGTGCTCGCTTCCATTAAGTTGCAATGCCTGTAAAAGACCTGACTAATCCAAATCACAGACGAGAAATGCAGAACGTTCGCTTGGTTAAGGCATCGTAACGTCTTATTGACACATACTGGTGGAAATCTGATCTCAGTACCATTCTGGTAAGAATGGCTCTACGGAGATAAAAAAGAAGGGCCTACAGAGAGAGAGAGAGAGAGTTCCACATGCTGTAATCACCCAGGCAGCTCCATACTTCCATTACTTCATGCGCTCCAGGCAAGAGCTTGTTCAAACCCGTTGTGGGATATTTGAAAATGTGTCATAGTATATATGGAAGAGGCAAACGTGCTCCTGAGAGAAAGAATGAGAAAGAGAAAGACTGACTGATGTAAATTAAAGCTGTGTGTTGGCAAGAAGCTGGCGATACAATGCATATCGTGATACAGCGGTCACGACTCAATATGATCAAGTGATATACTGTGATTTTTCAAATCCTACTATTAAAACACACCACTGTATGAACAGGTTTGCCAGTGGTTACAATAGCATTGCACCCTTGTGCTGCTTGTTAATGTTGGAGTGGAGCTGAAAATGGATTACAACACTGACATCTAGTGGTCCAAGGTTTAAACACAACACACAATGATTCACTCTCTGCCAGGAATCTGTGTATGGATACTGTGTTTTTGAGAATCGATACAGTATCACCAAACATAATATCCCGATATTCGATATTTTCGGTATTTTTTTTATTCTTACACCCCTAAAGTAAATATAGGTTTGAAATGCTCCAAAACCCCTTAGAACGAAACCTCTTTACATTAACTTACAATGAAAGTATAGTGAATACAGTTTTTGGCCTATTTCTTTTGGAGAGTGATATATTCATATTAATATTTTGTTAAAAATTATGATACTAACCCCTTTAAATCCCAAGAGAACTTAAAAAATTGATGTCCATCCATCAATCCGTTCCTTTGTGCGTTGCCCCGTCCAGCTGTCCGTCCACACATTTGTTTGTATGTGACTTCTTTGCCTAGTTAGCGTCACATAAAATCTTGAAAATGGTGTTTGTTATAAATGAGTTGGACAGGTTGGACTTATTTGTCATTTAAGGTTTTTAGTATTTACATTTTTTTTTCTTGAGGATACATTTTTAGGATCATGGTCCTGTCTGGAAGACCCAGGTCATGTCCGGGTTCAACTTTTAGACTGATATCTTAAGGTGCTGCTCCAGTATTTCTATATGCCATTTATTTTCACTGTAAAGATACTGCCACCACCATGCTTCACTGCTAGAATGGTGTTTTGTGGATTAGAAGCCTCACCCTTATACCCTCTGTACAATGTAATCCAATAATTATTGGAATTATAATTGAATCTGACCGGAGAACAATTTTATTCAGTGATAGAGAACTAGCTAGCAAACAGACAGCTCAGATTCTACGTGCTGATTAATTTCAGTCCAATATGAACATACAGGAACATTTAAGAGACTCTTAGTTCAGCAGCATTCATCCTTCTGCTGTTTAATGATTTAGTTATTAGTGTTGGGTGCTAGCTACCTTAGCTCGAGTAGAACTGCAGTGGAGAAGAACGGGTTATGTTCTGCTGGAAGGACAGTACATCTCATTTTAGGTCTTGTTAAAGGTTTCTGGCTGGTTGAGCTGTAGAGCCACACATGCATTGTACAATCTCTAGAAATCTTAGGAAATATTCTTTAGTGACTCAAACGGTTTAAATAGTTCATTACAGACAGCCCCTACAGACAGCACTGCCTATGAACAAGTACCAGTACAGTCCTTTAGTTAAAAACAAGAAACTGTTGATCCAGGAACTGAACAAACATGCCAAGAGTAGCTTTGCTAACTAATCTGTGCCACACTGAAACTAAAAGCAGGTGGTGATGTATTCCTGGTAGGAGGATATGGCCTCTCTCTACAGCCTGTTTTACTATTTTTATATTGAAGTTTATCTCTCAGGTAAAACTCCAGCAAAATGTTAGCAATGTTTATTTGATACTAAACTCAAGTGTTGTATTAAACATCCAGCACAGCTGAAATGAAAAATACAAGGCTTAAAAAAGCTGATTAGACCTATCTGAGAATGGTGTGGGTGTGGCCCATTAGCAGCTTGATTGACAGCTTTTCCTTCCAACAGCCTGCTTCGTCATTCATACAGAACTAACATCATTATCCAGTTTTTATGTGACACTGACTGGACGAACAGTAATGGAGAAACAGACGGAGGGTCAAACAAACAAATGGGTGGCATAACAGACAGATGAACCAATGAATGGACGGGCGGATGAACAAACAAATGGGCGACTGAAAACACATGGATGGATATCATATGATATCATATTATGTAATTTCATATCATATGATATCATATCATGTAATTTCATATCATGTCATGTCATATGTCGTCATGTCATGTCATATATGATATGATATGTATGTCATATCATGTCGTAATGTCATATCATATCATATATCATGTCGTCATGTCATATAATGTCATGTCATATCATATATCATGTCGTCATGTCATGTCATATATCATATGTCATGTCATATCATATCATGTCATATCATATATCATGTCGTCATGTCATATAATGTCATGTCATATCATATATCATGTCGTCATGTCATGTCATATATCATATGTCATGTCATATCATATCATGTCATATCATATATCATGTCGTCATGTCATATAATGTCATGTCATATCATATCATGTCATGTCATATATAATATGATATATGTCATGTCATATCATGTCGTCATGTCATATCATGTCGTCATGTCATATCATGTCATGTCATGCCATATCATGTCATATATCATGTCATGTCATATATATGATATATAATGTCATATCATATATCATGTCATCATGTCATGTCATATATCATGTCATGTCATATATGTCATGTCATATCATGTCATGTTATATCATGTCATATCATATATCATGTCATGTCATATCATATCATATCATATAATGTCATGTCATGTCATATATCATGTCACGTCATATATCATGTCATATATGTCATGTCATGTCATGTCATATAATGTCATGTCATATCATATCATGTCATATCGTAACATGTCATGGTGTATTACTCTTGATTGCGAATTATTGAGCACAATGTTGGGCCGATACTCGTATCAGTATCGCTGCATCCTTTACTTTTAATACCTTTAATGTAAAAAATGAAGGCAAACGAATAAAATAGTGGCATACTTCACTTTTATCCTTTTAATAGAACTTCTCATCCCTCTTTCCATCCATGTTCAAGACCTTAAAGTCACAGAAAGCACCATTCAGCCAAATCCCTCATTAACTTTTCTTTTTTGACCATTAACTCATGTGGTCGATGCCACATTAATACAAATAAAGGTGAAAATAAAAGGAAAAGCATCTAAAACAAATTAGTTAATTTTTTTGGTAAGAAAAGGATGATTATCATTTAACAGATATACAAGGAAACTGGCTGGACAGAACTGTTTAGATAGCTGTTAACAGACAAAACAGACATACATACTGAGTGGCATCATTATAAAGCTTTCTTTAACATATTAAATATCCGTACATGACTGCATTCATTTAGCAATATGAAACATCCCTCTAGTGTCTAACAGGACTGGCATACCTCTGCTTTCATTTGGGAGCAACAGGAAAATCTGGCCAGCCAGAAATCCCATTGAAGTCTCTTGTATCAGCTATGTTTTGGTGTTGGTTTCAGACTCTCAGCAAAAACCTTAACTGATGTCCTGGTCTTGGAATACCTGGTGACTCCAATCAGCTTTGGGCAAACAACAACAACAACAACAACAACAACAACAACAACAACAACAACAACAACAAAAAAGAAGATCTTGTTTTTTTTCTGGAATATGGATGAAAATAAAAAAAACAGAAGGGAATTAAGAAGTTAGGAAGAACATTTCGGCAAAACATAAACAGGCAGCAGCTAAAGATGCATAGGATTAACTTGCATTAGCAGTGTTACTTCAGTTCAGACAGTTCAGACAGCTCAACAAACAAGAACACAGTTAGTCGTGTTGCAGTATTTCCTCCATCCACCTCCACCCAATGCCACCAACAACCATGTTTCAAGTAATGTAACAGGGTCCACGACCAAGAGAAGTGGTTATACTGCTGACATCCCGTCAGTAGCGTATGAGAATGAGCTTCGATTTAGACCCTCCTCGTATCTCGGTTTCCCTTTCAGTCAGCATTAACCCATTTTTTTACACCACGATGAATCCGGCGCTCCTGTACATGCGAAGGAGGAGCACGCTGAGCATGTCAACCCTGTGCCATGTCCTGGAAAGAGGGAGAGAAGAAAAAGGCGTAAGAGATACAGGAGAGGAGACACTGACGCTGTATGTGTGAGCAGGAGTCTTTAGCGTCTTGTTATATACTAGAAAAATATCTGTGGTGGATTATCATTACTGTCCCAAGAGACATCTACACTTTCAACGTTATCTATATAACCTGAGGTCAGTATCTGCTCTTTACATCAGATTTACACACATCATGATGGACCAACAGAAATGCTTTAAAACTGGCTGGAACAGTCTTCTTACATTGATCTACATTGAAAGGTTTTATTACACACCAAAGTCTACATGCGCCAAACAATTACCCCAAACTATAATCTGTTCTGTGGTACACAATCAAAGTCAAGGGTAGAAAGCTAGGATTAAAATCAAAGCGAAGTAGTTCTAAAATCCAGTGGTGTCCAGAATGTACCTGTTTTTCTTTAGACAGCAACAAAATATTGAATGGTTCCATCATTTATATGTGTTTTATTTCACACAAAGTCTACATACCCCAATCAATTACCCCAAAATAATCTATACTGTGGTAGAAATGTTAAGCAGCTCTAAAATCTAGTGGTGAACTATTACTTATAGGCCTTAATAACAAAACTCCATTTCTGGCAGCCCCCCTATGAGTTTTTAATACTATGTTAGCCCAGACATTTGAAGGCTGATAATGACTTTCCTTGTTTTCTTTTTGACTGGGAACAGACCTTGTGACATATTAGACCTATAACAATATCGTTAGTTGCTGTCCAAAAAAAAAACCATTCCCAGTTTTTGACTATTTTTATGTTTCTACATCATTTGAACACAACAGCCGCCATTTACATTGTGTGAAAATGTCATGATGGATGGACCAATAGAAATGCTTCAAAACTGATTAGAACAGTCTTCTTACACTGACCTACACTGAAAGGGTTTTACCTTCTGTATTGTACCTGTTTTTCTTTGGACGGCAACAAAATATTAAACAGTTCTATCAGTTTTATGGGTTTTATAACACACAAAGTCTACATACATCAAAAAGTTACCCCAAAATAATCTGTTCGGTGGTAGAAAATGTAGTCAAATGTAGAAAGATATCATTAAAATCAAAGTTAAGCAGTTACTACTTATAGGCTTATAGGAGAAAACTCTGGCAGCACCCCTATGAGTTTCCAGTACTATGTTAGCCATTTTGGCTGTTCTAGATTGAACACAGACATTTGAAGCTTGATCATGACATTCCTTGTTTTCTTTATGACTTAGAACAGATGTTGTGGCATATTAGACTTATAACAATATATAATATCGTTAGTTGCTGTCCAAAAAAAAAAAAAAATTCGATATTTATTTTCCTACATCATTTGAACACGAAAGCCGCCATTTACACTGTGTGAAATAGCTTGGAAAAAATTTTGGTTCCATTAACTTACATTAAAAGTAAAGTTTTTGTCCTCTCCTGTAAAGTTGCTATTTTGGAGACACTTGTTTTTCATTGGACAGTGGTGATATATACAATATAACTGCTATAACTGCTAATTCACTAACCTTTAACCCTACAGACTGACTAACTAGCAGCTAACGAAACCAGAAAGAAGAGAAAGACAAATATAGAGAATTCAGAAACGAACACACTCGTTTGCATTTATATGCACTAAAGCTGGACATTAAATATGTTTAATATGCAACGAACAACTGTCAGCCACCAATAAGTCAACAAGAACTCCTTATATATCCTCCAGAACCTACTGGAGAAAAGCGACTACAGCTGAGCTAAAGCTGAAAGCAGCTTTTTGGTTTATATTATGTTTTTAAACCTGTTTCAGGACGTAGTTACAGACGAGATGTTAAAACGTTACACTGGTAACGTCTGCTGCTTTGATTTTCATTGAGATGGAACCGAATCTTTGGTCTTCAGAGTTTCAGCATCCTGTATCCTGTCACTCACCTCTCTGTGCTATATCTGCCTCCGTCCTCACGCTCAGGCATTGAGGATGGGGATCTGCCATACCATGATGGTGGACACGCTCTCCTCGTGCCGCGACTGCTTGGTCTTCCTGTTGACCCGGCGGTGACCCAACCCGCCGGAAACCACCAGGAGCGAGCTGACGTCCACCCGCTGAGCCCGTTTGGCCTTCTGGGAGTGTGCAGGGTCGTTCAGAAGGTCGTAGATGGCCCCGTCTTCTGGTCCGTGCTCCAGAGAGCTGTGGGACAGAGCCAGTGAGCCGCAGGATGAGGAGAGTGAGTCCTGGAGGACCGGAGCAGGGCCGGAACCAGAACCAGGTCCGGGGGAGCTCCTGCTGCTGTCACACAGCCACACGCCTCTGTCGCTGGACGTGACTGGAGCAGAGCCCGGCCTTTCCTCCTCTGGAGGACCACACTGGCTGGAGGAGCTGGCCAAGGGCGGAGTCGCAGTGGCTGGCTGCAGGTTACACACGGGCATAGCTGCAGTGAGGAACTTCACAGGGCCGTGATGAGCGTGGAAGGACACCATGCCTCGCCCTGTGGGGGGTGCAGGAGTGTAACATCATTACTGTTATTTATTATATATTTGTTGTGACATGACATCATTACATTTACATATTACATCACTCTTTAGAAAAACCTACTTTAAAAGCTCAGAAGATCTAAGAGCACTTTAAGGTGGGATAGTTGAGGGTGGGCTGCTCAATTATTATTTTTGTTAGCTGGCAAATGCAGAAGGAAGCCAGACCAAAAGCCTTAGCAACGAGTTTCCCGCCAGCAGGAGAGCCACAAGCGTGTATCAGCTCACTCTCGTTTGATTGATGACGATTTCGCCTTATGTAGGTCCCCCCAAAAAGTCTGTGCAGTCTGTTAGCAGCTTCATCGGAATCATGTTTTGACCATGCAGTACTCTTGTGATCACAGGGACCCCTGCAGAGTGCGACTGTAGAGGGGGCAGCCGTGGGCTGGAGGTTAGGGAGCCAGCCTTGTGACCGGAAGGTCGCCGGTTCGATCCCATGAACCAACAGGACATGACCGAAGTGCCCTTGAGCAAGGCACCTAAACCCTGACTGCTCCCCGGGCGCTGTGGTAGGGCTGCCCACTGCCCCCTAGTGTGTCTGTTATTAGTGTGTGTATATGTGAGTGCTTCACTTCACAGATGGGTTAAATTCAGAGATCTTGAATTTTCCTTGGTGATCAATAAAGTATCTATCGATCTATCTGTATATGCCAGATGGTCTTCTGATCCCAGCCAAGCATGGGGTTGTGGAAACACTACGATTTACATAACAATATTTTCACAATTCAAAAACATCCAAAACTCAAACACACACACAAAAAACATTCATAGATAAAACCTCCACCACAGTCTCTTCCCTTTTTTTAGCAGTCAGGATTCCCAGTAGTGACGTATCTACAAATTGCATGCTGGGTACTGTAGTCAAAGTCTAATGATGGACGAAGGAGAAACTCTCTCCCACTGAAACCACGTTTTTTCTCAGCTGCTTGAAACGCTTCGTTGGATTTCCAGCCCTCTTCTATGTTACATGGTGACATCATCTCATAACACTTTCCTTGCCCAGCAAGCTTGGACCAACCTCATACAGCTTATAGAAAGCTAAACCAGTTAAAACTGACCACTCTAAAACGTCCTGCTCCAAGGTGGGTCTACCAACTTGTCCTAACGGACGGATCGGACTCTGACTCGAACTGATTAGACAGAACTGATGGCATTTTGAGGCCTGAGCTTGTAGTATGATTCTGCTCTGGCGGTTGATCTGTCAAAACAGAGTGGAAGAGCTGACCAATCAGAGCACAGTGGGCTTAAAGCAGTGCTTAATTTGTAAAATATCAGGTAATGGAACACTAAAGGTGGGGTGATCCAGCAAGTGGCAGTGAGGGAAAAGGTCCTGGAACGCATAGACACAACAGTGCTTCAAGTGTCCATCTAACATAGTAGAATTCTATACAATAAAATAATCTTAGCTTTAATGAATGCAGTAAGGAGCTGCAACCATAACATCTCAGAGATGGCACTGGACGAATAGTTTTTGGTGTCCTACAAAAAAAAGATGTCAAAGAGGTGGTGGATCCACATGAATAAGTTCTGGAACACAGGTACCTGAAATATGAGAGGTGCCGGATCTTGTTCCAGCAAGATCCAGCACAAATTAGACACTGGCTTAAAGGCATACGTTTTAGACTGAGGGTGAATATAAAAAACAAATAAAAAAAATTTGTCTAGTACAGCCTAAAAATATAATTAACTAAAATGTTAAAAATGGATCTAACATGTCCTCTTTATTATTATATAGCACACAAGTAGGGGCGCAAAAATTTATATTGAAATATCGAGTATAGGGATATTATGTTTAGTGATATCAGTATCCATACACAGATTCCTGGCAGACAGTATGTTGTGTTAAATCCTCTGACCACTAGATGTCAGTGCTGTAATCCATTTTCAGCTTCACTCCAACATTAACAAGCAGCACAAGGGTGCAGTGCTATTGTAAGCATTGATAAACCTGTTCATACAGTGGTGTGTTTTAATAGTAGGTTTTGAAAAATCGTAGTATATCACTTTACTTGCAGTATCGCAACATATTGCGATATATCAAATCGCAGTAGCGAGCCGTGACACTTAAGCCTTGGAAATGATCATACAGTTGAGCCCCGCCCACTTAGAGGGAAGATATGATTGGTCAGTTTTACTGTCATTTGAAATTGGTATGGCGCTGAATTATAACTGACCCTCTGTACATGAACAGCGGGACCACCAATCACCAACATTCTGCGGAGGCACCACAGTCCTTATAGGGGGAGACACAGGCTCACAGGCTTCCACTTAACCCCTCACGCTCCAACACAGATTGAACAGACACGTTTGAATAATTTATTTGTCTATAATTTTGTGTTAAGAATATTTTAGGCCCTCTGTTGAATCGTGAGCGCTGTATCACGATACGTATTGTATCACCAGGTTCTTGCCAATACACAGCCCTACATTCAAGCTTTCGTTGTCACTGACTTCTAAGGGTTAAACGTGAGCCAGTCTGCTCTGGGAAAGAGTGCAGTAAGGCAAGTAATGCTTTACGCTATAATTACAGAAGCAAACAGAATGCTTTATAATTATACCTGATGTGTGTTCGGCACAATAAACATACCCCTCTGTTAGAGAATTGGTTTATGTTTAGACTGTCGTGTCATTTCACTGAGATGTTGATTTATAATGTAACGGTGACTCTTATCTCCTCTAAACTTCTTCTGACCACACAAAGAATTCTAGAGCCACACATGAATACCCAAAGGGTTAATCACACCCATGTAACAAGACAGAACTTGGTTCCGATTACATTCGTCTTGTAAGAAACACTATTTACCCCATTAATCCAGATAAACGACCAGGCATCGCTTCAAAGAGAAGAGGTTCGCAGGCTGTACAGTCATCTTGACTCAGACAATGGCGGTTGATCTAAATCTCGGGTGTGCTCGACTTTTCGTCTCTGTCCCGGGCTGCAGTATCCGGAGGCCCCCAGGTCCTAATTAGAGTCTGATTCATGTGCTGCGAGTGTGAAATTACCCGGTTTCAGCACAAGTCGCAGGAGAGTAGCCAAAGGCCTTCAGCCACAAACATATCTAGCAGTCTTTAGTGCAATTAAGATATATTATCTGTACGAGAGCGCAAGAGCGGGCAGCCTTCTAAACAGCCACACTGGTCTGGGCCGAGCTTGCTGAACCATCACGGGATCTGCAAATTAACCCCTTCGTCGCTGAAGGTCGAGCACTGCTTCAAGTTGAAAAGATGTCCAGAGGCAAAGGATCCAAAGCAGCTTAGAAGCTAATTGAATCATAGATGATGAAAATCCTTATCAGAGTAGGGTAAACCTCAGGAAAGACCCTGAGGTTGTTCCTGGGGTTTAAACCCACCTGTGACTTTGGGGATCCCCTGTAGTCTGGGCACAGACAGAGCCACTGTCACTCCGAGATTCGTCCCCACTAGCAGCAAACCATGACACACCAGCAGGCTGCTCACAGAGACCCTCTGCTGACCTGTGGGAAGAAATAAAGCATACGTGGTATAAAGTTATTGATTGGCACTTGACCAAACAACTAAACATTTAAAACATCTCCCCTTTACTCAAAATGCAGTGGCCCTGTTCCAATACTCGCAATTGCAGCCTTGCACACTTAAGCAGGCAAGAAGGTGTCAAGTAGGTGAGCAAGGCTGTAGGGTGACCCGTTTCTTTAATTTTGCCCAATTGTGGTGCCACCCCCCCATTCATCATTATCTGTACCATCATTATCTGTACCATCCATCCATCCATCATCTTCCGCTTTATCTCACTAGCTGGGGTCACCGGGGGGCTGGAGCCAATCCCAGTGTCATTGGGTGTGGACAGGGAACACCATGGACAGGTCGCCAGTCCACTGCATGACTAACACATACTTACACACGCACTCACTCACACTGGGGGAGGGGCTAGTCTTCAAAACAAAACATCTCTCTAGAGAATTGTATAGTCTAGAGATCTAGAGAACAGCTCTGCTGTAGGAAGTGAGTAGACATATTTACAACGGATACAGCAGTAAGTCCCCCTTTAAGGTAACCAGACATGCTCGGACACTGTATAATATACTGTTCTCTATACATCACATAACAAACAGCTGCAGCAGTCATCTTAATATCATTTATATGTACATGTATGTTTTTTTTAACTAATAAACGAACAACAATAATAAAATTTGCACTGTGTTAATCAGAGGCATAGAAGCTTCTGCTGTTTGTTAGCTACATTAGACTAATAGCTCTTCACACTCCTAATAGCTGTTCACCAAAACTCTGGTATGTATTAAAAATACGTGAATTTTGTCGGGAGCAATCAAGTTACTGCACATTTAGACACTGAGGACTATTTTAAAACATAAACATTTTATAAATCAACGCAAGTACTAAACTTTTTTCTGTGTGAACTACATGTAGGGTTGCATAATAAAGTTTCTAATCTCTGAAAACCTCTTGAACGTTCACATGAATATTAATACCAAAATTCATATATCTTTGTATTTTCTATATAATAATAATAATAATAATTAACGAAGAGCTTTTTAATGCAAAGCATATACACCGATTTACATCACCATATCTACAATCAACAATTAAGAAAACATTATATTACATATACAAGTACATATGCATGTATACTGCACATAGATTAATATGCAATACTACACATATTCAGTGTATTTTATATATAATCCCAGCATCGTAGAAACACAGGAGATGTTTAGTATTTGTGTTTAGGTCTGTCATCCCAATAGTACTAATAATAAATATATTTATTTTTCTAAATATTATTTGCCTAATTGTGAAATCCCTGAAACAACTGAAAAACAATATTATCATAAAAATTCATAGATCATCATCATCTACTGTCCCTCATGCCTCAAAACCTACTGAGCTCCTACATAGGCAGCATTTTACGCCATAGTATGCGCTCCCAACATGTAGACTGTCCCAATTCTTACATACCTTAAACATATTGACCTGATTTTAAGGAAGCATCGAACTCTTCCTCAGCCGCTAAGACAATCCCATGATGCAACACAGGCTAATCTACGAGCAGTGAAGTGGTTTTAAATGTAAGTTATTTTGATTTTCTCTGGTGTTTTAATGTGTTTCTGGTCATATAATCACACAAAACAGTATTTTATTATCAACTCTGTAACGAGTCCTTCACCATTTATCAGTTTTGTACTCGAGACATTAGCATCTATGCTACCGTTTTTTAAACCTCGGGCTATTGTTTTTGGATGCTGGCTGGTATCTTAGCAACCAGCTAAACCACCGGTGGCGTGCTGCAGTGGGTGAGAACAAGCCGTGACGCAGTCTCTCTCTAACTAGAGCGTCTCAGTAATCTGTTTTATGAGGAGAGATGAGGAGAGAACGCTGCTACTTACACAGCTGCCTATCTAGACAGCCTACTTAGACACTCACTAGGGTTTGAGACAGACCCCATATTCTATATTAAACTAAATAAACACAAATCCTGTATGACTATGCTTTGTAATGCGGACATCTCTTAAACTAATCAAAGTATTATTTACTGCACGTCCAGATAACTGGACGTTAAACATTCTTGATAAGAATGTAAACATGCTAATAAAAGGTCACCTAATAGAAAGGTCAGTAGAAAGTGAGTGTGGTGAGTTACAAAGCCTAAGAAATAAAAGTCCAGTACTCTGACCACTTGGGATAAAGAAGATTTCAGTTCACATTATCACATTTAGCACTTTTTCCTCCAAACCTACTGAATGTAGCTTAGAATCCAAATGATTTCCAGCCAGTCGGGGACTTTACAGCCAGTCAGGCCTGAAACATTACTTCTTGGTTTTGGAATGCTTGTGACTTGTTGTGAAAAGGCGTCAGTGTTGGCTGCAGAGGTACGAAGTGTTAGCTGTGCAAAAAAAAAAAACCAAAAAAAAAAAAACAAAACCAGCAATGGCCACTCAAAGCAGGTCGTGTAGGAGGAAGCTGGCTCTAGAGCATGTGTGGGTAAGTTACTATGGCAATGGGTGGTTGGTTTCCAGGGGAACCGTACACGATTCGCCGAGAGAAAGAGAGGACTCGTCGTTCTCGTCTTCAATGGAAAAAAAAAAGAAAAAAGAGAAGAGAGCTGTAAGAGCTCTACCCTTCGGGGTTACGCAAACCTTCCCAAACTCGGAACCCGAGCGCTGTGAGATGGGCGGACTGAACTGTTGGCATGTACTTGCAAAACTACGATACCTGCAATATATTAAGTAACACTGGAGTAGATGGAGTAACGGCTTATGAGACCTTTCAACCTGCAGTGCAACGTCTGAAGCTCACTGTGAACACCACCAGGTCGGTACTTCTAAACTCTGTGCTGATCGTTTGACCTACAGTGACCTGCAGACCCAGGAGTCAGCCTCCACCCCCGACGCTTCCTTAACCACGAGTCGGCCCCCAAACCGCCAGCTTGTTGTGCAAGACAGAGGCGGTTAACGGCGTGAATCGGAGAACAAGCAGATCCACTGTGTTCACTCGCTCATTAGGAGAAAGTTGGCTCGCGTCTTACAGCATCGCGCGTCGTTAGCGCGACCATGGGAACTCTGCTCGAGCAAAGAAAACCAAACAGACAAAGGAAACGTGGTTGCAGGCAAGGCATTCCCTGTGAACACACCACTTAGAGGCTGTAATGCATTACAAAGTTCAGAGTACTGGAGCCAAACTAAGGGCTTTTAAATACCTTGTCCAGTAGAGAAATTCAGCTCCTCACTGTCACTGGCTACGTTTACATGCAGTCTGATAATCCGATAATAATCCGACTAATAGCTCAATCTGAATAGAATACGTCCATGTATACACCTCAATCCCAATAGACTAGTCCGATTAAGGTCATTCTGATTACAATCTCTAGGATTGTAAATAATCAGAAGAATAATAGTCGTGTAAACGTCTGTATCCGATTACATTCCCAATCGGAAAGTTTAAATACGCTCTGCACATGTACTGTAGCGTCATAGAGGACGTTTCAACATGGTGGGAGGTACAGACTGGTCTTCAGAAGAGACTCAGGTCTTGATTCAAACTAGAAATGGACTGATCAGCGTTTTTGAGGCTGATTCCGATCACCGATCACCTTTCAGCGTGATTGGCCGATAGTACATACCGATAGAGGGCGGGGTATACGCTATGGCAGGGCTACATGTAGTTATTAGCGCAAGCAAGTCATGAAACATGGTCTAAACTGGTTTTTACCATTTTTAACAAGCTCATATGAAACAGCTTAGTATTTTAAACAAAATTAACAGTAAATAAACAAAGTAAATCAAACTAATATCCCCAAAACTGTAATTATTAAATTTAGACCCTTAATTTAAAACTAAAAAAGCTAATTAAATAAATACAGTAAAGCTGCAGTCATTAAACTCAGACTCTGTTATTTTAAACTAAATCTGTAATCATTAAATGTAGATCTTGAATTGTTGCTGCTGTTCTGTTCATACCGGTCAGATCTGGTCTGTACGGTTCTCTGGGTTATTTGTTTTGTGTTAGCTGTGTGTGCTAGCTCTGCTGTTTACTGATACTCACTGTATTCAGCTGTGTGCAGTGCTGTATCAGATTAGTAGAGTTAAATGTCTTTATGTTGGTTCCTCAACGTAAACGAGTCACATACGGTAAACACTGCCAGACGGACGACATGCTTTCTATCAGCACATGCTTTTCTCGCGAGGCCACTGCTTTAGTCAGTCTGTGGAAAATTAAAGGGTATGTATTTCCACCTGGTGGTTCAGATAGGAATTGCAGGGAGCTGGCCAGAGGAGGGTTTCACGGAGGTCTGCTCTTCCTGGATGAAACGCTAGCTGGAAATACAGAAATTAGGCTCATTTGTTTAACGACACTGATCGGCTCTCGGGATCGGCCAAATTAAGGAAATATTGTCAGATCACCGATCACATATTTTAATTAAAAATCGGACGATACCGATACATAGCCGATCGATACTTCCATTTCACAATTAATGTAAGTGTATCAGATGATTTTTAAAGAATAAAAATGTTTGTATTAAAGTCTATTTTTGTATAGAGGCTTATTTTGCATACAGTCCTATAATCAGCAATTCTCAGTCCTCTGTCTAAATCTCCTGGTACGACCACCAATCCAAGTTAAGGATGTTATTGGACTAATTGGTTGTTAGGACACTCTTGCTCAATTGTGATGCACAGCTGAAAAACATTCTACTAATAAGTGAGTATAAAAGGGAGAACAACATTCTAGATTAGTTTAGTATCTGAAGATCAGCAGTTGATGACTTGCTGACCGACTCAAAATGACCAGAAAGAAACAACTTTCTTTAGAGACGCGTCAGTCCATTGTTGTGTTAAGGTAGTGTACTTCTGCTGGTCGCACTCTGACTGACCACGCCTGATGCTTGCTGTCATGGTAATGTTTACACCAAGACGTACTCTACGGATGCGTGTAATTTTGGCTCTAATTGCTTGTAGTGTGCATGTGAATGGAGAGTGTTGTGTATAGTGAGCATATAAACACCTCAGTCTTAATCTAGAATCGGAATTAAATCAATCGGACTGGAGAAAATCTCTGTATGTAAACACAGCCAGTGTATCTGACTTCCCGTTTTGTAT
Organism: Megaleporinus macrocephalus; assembly: GCA_021613375.1. NCBI lineage: Eukaryota > Metazoa > Chordata > Actinopteri > Characiformes > Anostomidae > Megaleporinus > Megaleporinus macrocephalus. Next base: position 8,242,787 of record CM038712.1, on the reverse strand, counting down.
TTATAGCCGTGATTCATCTACACTGTGTGTATTGTTTTGTTTTGCACCCTATGGTCCCGGAGGAACGTTGTTTTGTTTCACTGGGTACTGGTATCTAGCTGAAACGACAATGAAGCCACTTGAACTTGGAAGATCTTGATGAACGCCTGATAGATGACTGTATGACCCACAACTATTATACACACCAACCAACATAATGCTTACACACTGACAAGGAAGTTGATTTAGACCACCCATGATGTTTATTTCAACCAAGAAAGAAATAAAACTGACAATGGAGCTGTGGTGTCCATTCCCAGTATTCCCATTCATATACAATGGATCAAACAATTTCAGCTATGTTTGGAAAGTCTCTCAAACTAAGACTAAGATCTTTACAGCATCAAAAGCCTGAAGCAGTAGTGAAACTGTACAAATCTGTGTAGAAGGAAATGACTTTTCTGGATTGAAGAAAAGACAAGGTTCTAGACAAGCACGTCTAACATTACCGCCCTCCTCTGCATGCTGCTCTGTATCCACAGCAGTGTGGACGCGTACGAGAGACATAGAACTGAGTCGTGACATCGTCAGCGTGCAAGAATAGATTCAGCTGCAGTGTGCAGGAGGCTTTTCGGGCTGTCGCAGTAATATACAGTCTGGAGTTCTGGACGTGAAGACGTGCTGCGGTAGGCTAATGTTCTAGCCTGTTTGTGTGCGTTTGCTCAAAATAACGGTGGGATCCTCTGTGGAAACAATCTGCCGACCGAACTAATTTCAAGGCACCCTGATCATAGCAGCGGTAAACAGTCAACAGGTTGTGGGCTTGTACGGGTGGGTGTTGAGGCTTGTTAGGAAAGAGCAGACTAGGATAATTCTCGTTTGCCTATAGAAGAGGACGGGTGGCCAACAAATAAGCTTAAAATGTGTCGCATAGAAAAGCCCATCAAACATAAACCTAATTTCACTTAATATTGGATGCACCAAATCTAATGTAGTACTGGCCACAATAATACAGGTTACTACTGGGTATTGTGGCTTGCTGGCAAGAGCTCAGACTCTGGCCTCTGGAAGAGGATGGGCGGCCAACAAATGAGCTTCAGAGAAAAACACACAATACATAAACCTAATGAAACTATACAAGCTTCACTAAATATCTGATGCACCAAATCTAAGGTGGAGTAATAGTCTGATGCTGATACAGATAAAAACAACGCTGATATAGATAAAACACAGCGGAACAAGCTCAAGCTGCTTGGCTGTTATATATGCTTGCTTCGTTTAGCCTAAACATACAAAAACGACTAGTTTACAACATCAAAGCCTTTGTTTTTGGGGGCAGGGTTTGTGGAGGATCGTGGTGGTCTGAAGGTTGACCCGTCGCATCGTAGCGGTGAGCATGCTCTACGGCAACGGTGTAGATTACAAAGGCTAACCGCAGTCAGACGTGGGTGTGCACGACTTGTGCAAGAGGGTGTGGGCAGGAACGACAGATTTTGCGGGTGCAGGTGGACGTGATATGCAGTTGAAGTGGGCGGGTGTGGTCATTAACAATCAAAGCTCCACATCTAAATCAAATCTGACCACACCATCAACATATTACTGTGGTAAAAGACGAGACTGCACAACTTAGGAGGATGAGAACTCTGAGAAAGGGTAGAAAGCTCTAAGCTAGAAAGCTGGAGACACCCTTAATAAACAAAGACAGCTCTGGGATGGGACTAACCAAGTCTATGGGGAGCAAAAACTTTAGATAAGATGACAAAACTAATGATTTCATAACCCATCATGAAGGTTTGGACCATACCTTCTTCAGACGGTGTAGTATAAGAAGAGACTGGATAACTGTTGGGGGGCGGGGCTGGAAGGTAGAGACGTTACCTTAGAGATAGGAGGATATGTTCTTCCAATCTTTAATTATTTCAAGTTTCCATCTATGTGGGTGGTTATTCTTTGTATATTCATTCATTCTTTGTACATAATGTACTATGACTATAAGCATTACTGGGGCAACAGACTCCTCCCAGCATGAAGAGCGGCTTAGCTTGGTCACTGTGGTCCAATAATCCAATCCCCTAGATGAGTGGCATCAGAGTTGATCTCTCAGCCACCCCACTCTATAAACCTCTATACAGACACAAACACTCTCTGACAAATCCGTTGGCATATAGAAGTTTCCCTACTTTCTCTCGCTCTACTGCCTCGTCAGTCAAGGTCGATCCGGAAAAGCCACAGCCACGGAATTAGCACATGCCTATTCCTTGGAACCCAACTGGAGAAACAGCTCTGGATATTGCTGACTAAGCAAACGACCTCCAGAAGCACACAAAGGATCTCTGTGTACTCTCCCATTTCTCTCTCCTCAGTAATATTTGGACTTCCCAAGGCACGGCCCGAACCAAAGCAAACTCCAACCAATATCAACATGCCCAGAGTCCTTCTCCAGCCCCGACAATAAAAGCTTTGATCTCGACACCCTCGGGGCTGGAGCGGCGCTGGTTGATGTTCTTGGGAGTAGCGAAATAAAAACAGAGCCACATTCTCGGTTTTTAAAAAAAATAGGCCTGATGGAGAACATATTGGCCGACCTGGGAAAGATCTGAGAGTTTAGCTCTGAGCTGTCGGCTTAACGTACGTACATTTCACTCCAAAGGCTGGAGCGGACGGGATAGCGGAGGTGTTGATGGGCGGAGAGGTAACAGGGACAGTGATGGAGTGGGTGTGGGTTTTACGGTTAACCACAGTAGAATTCCTGACGGGTAGTAAGGCAGGTTCAGATTTGAATTATCACTAAAACTGTGGTTGATTACCGCATGTTAAACACCGTCCAGCAACAACCGAAGTTAACAGCTGCCCCTGGACGCGGGCTGTGGGTTTGTTTTGTGTTGAGGAGAACATGAGGAATGTCTGTAACGGCTCTCCAAAGACTTTTCTAAGCAAGTCTGGAGTGTTACCGTGTTTTGGTCTTAATAAGAACGCAAAGGGAAACTTGAATGATAAGAAAATCACTGCCAAAGGGGTCTGTAGGGTCCATCGTCCTCTACTTTACAGCGGACCTTCTGACGAACTGTGCTACCCAGTGGGAACGAAGAAATTCTAGGTTCTGATAGCTTTAAAACTAGGAAGCTCCATCCACCAGCTTCTTGGTGCAGCAGTTATGCTAACGCCTCAGGTAACAGAAGGTAGATGCTGCACCATTGAAATCACAAAAAAATCACAAAAAGTATCAGATTTATTAGATTTTGTGTAAAATCCGCTGCACGTACGTCTCCATTGTTGTATCTACAGACGTGATCAGCGGGTAGTGACGTCAAATGGTTGCAGTAACCGGCCGTCACGCTTGAGCTCAGCTAGCTAGCTAAACATGCTACTGTTCAGTCTTTACAGTTTGAGCTAGAACTCAACATTTCTGACATCAGTGGCGACATCACACACCACGTTAGTGTAAATGGTGAACAGAGAGGGTGGAGGAGAGAGTGACACAGTGCTGGAGTTGTTGTGAAGCTGTGTGTTGGTGTTGACGGAGAAGGAGAGTGTCTGTTAAAGGAGCTCCGCTTTCTAGCAGGAAACATTCACACTCAGTAAACAGCTAGATACACTGAACGGGAGTGTCTCTTAGCTTCACACTCCTTTATTAGTGAAGTAGTATGTTCACTACTAGGACTGGACTTTCACCTTCAGTAAACAGCTAGATACACTGAACGGGAGTGTCTCTGAGCTTCACACTCCTTTATTAGTGAAGTAGTATGTTCACTACTAAGACTGGACTTTCACCTTCAGTAAACAGCTAGATACACTGAACGGGAGTGTCTCTTAGCTTCACACTCCTTTATTAGTGAAGTAGTATGTTCACTACTAAGACTGGACTTTCACCTTCAGTAATCAGCTAGGTACACTGAACGGGAGTGTCTCTGAGCTTCACACTCCTTTATTAGTGAAGTAGTATGTTCACTACTAAGACTCTACTTTCACCTTCAGTAAACAGCTAGATACACTGAACGGGAGTGTCTCTGAGCTTCACACTCCTTTATTAGTGAAGTAGTATGTTCGCTACTAAGACTGGACTTTCACCTTCAGGATCCACAAACGAGGAGAAGCAGCTGACGCTAACGGTAACCGTTGTTGGCTGAGTGCCAGGAGAGAATCCAGCGCATGTTCACGATCACGGTTCTTCTCGTGGTTCTTCATAATCTGGATCTTTTGGACTTCCTGTGTGGGGAAACTGTGGCACTGCATTGTGTTTTAGTCTACGCTTAAAACCAACAGCCTCCGTCAAGTCTCTCACCAGTGGTGGTCTACTGAACCACTCAAACTCATCCAGACTGAAGTGAGGAGAGCAGAGCGGGGGTCTTTGGGTAGCTGTGTTGGTCCACACGCTGCTTCACTAACTATTCTCCTTGTTTATGTTTGTGAAGCTGTTTAGACTAATATCAGTCTTCACACTGCCTTTCACTGAAACAACATCAACAACACAATGTACATGGTTTTCTTTAAGCTAGCTTAGTAACTAACATTCACTCCTTCACACCACAGTCAAGTTTAGACCTGAAACCATTTGACGTCATCTACCCAGCAGGCATTGCGCATCAGTAATAATAGCTGTGTTTATATGTTAAATATTTAGAATAAGTGTTAATTTATAAATAAATCTAATACTTTTGTTAATTTTTACAACATGTCTTAACAATTAAGAGTCATTACACCATATTAAGGCTTACAGGTGTTACCAGGGTTCCCTTTAAGGTGGAACTGGTAAATCTAAACAAGAGGCTGGTGGATAGGAAGCAGGATAATTTGATGGTCTAAAAGTCCTCATCACACAATATTAACATCATTATAATAATAAATAGAATATTTTTTGATAGGCAAAATCAGTGCATCATGAAAAGAAGTGGTGACACCAAAAGTACAGTACATCCAACAAAACTGAATTAACATTAAAACCAAAATAAAACATTCAAACGCTCTCACGTTGCTTATGGCCATGTCCTCCCATCCTTACTTACATTTAATACATTTAATGTTTTTATGTGTTTACATTTATTATAATGTGTAATCAAACAAAAAGTGCTGCTAATGTAATTTGTGGCTTATGTTGTAGAACGTCAGCCCACGTAAACAAGACTGTGAAAATTAATATTGTGATATTTTTGGTCAATATTATCACAATATTACATTTTCCTATCGTTAGGGTTAGGGTTTCCTATCAGTGTTTAGAAGCTAAAACGACAAAACTGGTTCAGCCCAAGAATAATCCCACACACGTTTTTGAAGCATGACAACAAAAGAGAAACAGAGCGTGCAGAATATAATGGGGAATAACTGTCGATGTTTATGGTGCATTAGGACGACTATATAACTATATAACTGTATAGCACTGTTTGAAGCATATAGCAAGTCTTTAAAATGCAATGACTGGCCTAAATTAAAAGACAAAGCATTATAGACCACTCTCCAAAACTGTTCCTGTTTTAGAACATTTACTGCTGGGGTCGTGCTTTGCTCTCTCTATTCTTTCTATACAAAAGGATATACAGCATCTGCCTCCCATTACAAATAAACAAAACAAAACGTTGGACATCCCTGCCTACAGTGTCTTCATTTCAGATATCACTTTTCCGTTTGCAAATCATTATTAGTTTCAGAACTCTACAAAACAGCAGCATGTGCTCAGAGAACTCAACACACACTATGTGGACAAATGCAGTGTTAGAGCCGGACGAGGTTTGGATCTGCAGTTATTGATCAACAAAGCATTGGCAACCTTTCCGCACTATGTGTCGTGACACACGGCGACCCCGCTCTGTAACTTCGCAGCTGATGGGGGAAATCTAGGTGGGGAGAAATTTTACAAACTGACACGTTGCAATGGTGGTATTCTATTACAGCACCAGGCTGGAGTTCAGGGAGTTATCTAGAACGACACATTCTTTCACTAATGTTTGTAAAGGCAGACTGCAGGGCTATCTGTTTGATTATATACACCTGTGGCAATGGAACTAAATGAAACACCTAAATCCAATGATTAGGAGGTGCGTCCCAAAACCTCTGTCCATATAGTGTATATACAGAATATATATATATATATATATATATATATATATATACAGAATGAAGCAAAAGTACATTCATCCCTAAACTTTACATGGTCCAACACCTCCTGGCTGAATTGCTGTGGTTCCTAAGTGCTTCCACTTTTCAATAATACCCTCACAGCTGATGGTGGAAAATCTAGGAGGGAAGAAATTCTACAAGTTGACATGTTGCAATGCTGGCATCTTATTACAGCACCATTATTCAGTTCAGTGAGCTCTCTAGAAAGACCAATTCTTTCAGTAATGTTTGTGAAGACAGACAGATACTTGATTATATATACATGTAGCAATGGGACTGAATGAACCACCTGAATCCAAGTGGTGTGTCCCAATACGATTGTCCCAATACGATTGATATATATATAATATATATATATATATATATATATATATATTCTGTATATAATTAACTGTATATAGTAATTCACTGAGCTCTTTATAACCCATTCTTTCACCAGTGTTTATGAAGACAGACTGCATGGCTAGCTGCTTGATTTTATACACCTGTGGCAATAGAACTAAATGAAACACCTAAATCCAATGATTAAGTGGTGTGTCCCAATACTTCTGTCCATATAGTGTATATACAGAATATATACAGAATGAAGCATTCATCCCTAATTGTTACAGGCCTCGCTGGTATATGGAGCCCACTCTGTAACGTTACATGGTAACGCTTAATGCTGTGGATCCAAAATAATACCCTCACAGTTGATGGTGGGAATTTGACATGTTACAATGGTGGTATTCTATTACAGCACCAGACCGGAGCTCTCTAGAACGACCCATTCTTTCACTAGTGAAGGCAGACTGCATGGCTAGCTGCTTGATTATGTACACATATGGCAATGGAACTAAATGAAACACCTAAATCCAATGATTCAGAGGTGCATCCCAATACTTCTGTCAATAGAATGTATATACAGAATATATATATATATATATATATATACACACACACAGAATGAAGCAAATGTATATCCACCCCTAATCGATAAAGCCCTCACAGTTACATGGAAAAGGAAAACATGGATAGAAACTCAACTGAACTGGAACTTGGCCAGAAAGCGTTGACTGTATGGAGGGACATGTGGAAGAGAGCAGCAGTAGGGCTACGATGAGGTGTCATCTGCAGGCTGCTATCTGTTTGTGGCATTACTGCACACATGGGTAAGTATTTGGGTCACAGGAGACAAAGCCGTCTGAGACCATCCTCTCTAATGTGTCACGCACGTACACGCTAGCCACTGAGTCACTGGACACAAGCTGAGCTACACAAATCCAACAAACCCCCAAACATATCACACATACTTACTTGTATCTGGTTCACACTACACGATTATAGCTTGGTTTCTCAGTCGCCGACTGGTTTTTTGGAGATCGCCAACAAAAGCCTCTGCTTGGTGGCAAATTGATGATCGTGTAATGTGAATGGCTGAAAGACGCTCGCCGACTAATCACAGACACCTGGCAAACATCTAGCATGTTTAATATCTAGGCCAGTCGGCGACTGTGAGTCAACAGCAGCGTCTAGCTACAGCCAATGGGATCACGTAGAGAAACAACCACGTCATTGGTCACACAGTCGTTTTCATTGATAAAATATTCAATATTTACCTCCAGCTCTCTCTGCAGAACAGACAGTCGCTGCTGGGCCCGTGCCTTTATCTATCTTCTCATCCATATTCGTTCCTTTTCTTCTTTTATTTGTCACTGCAGATCAGCACAGTACCAACTCGTATTGTTGTTGTTGACATCAGTTTTGGAAATAACGTACGGTCAACATGTTTAATTAGAGTTCAGTAAGGTCCAGTTAGAGGAGATCTCCTCAGGTCAAGGTCTGGACCATCATCATTTCTAACGTGTGTTCTGATTCAGTGGTGTATCCTGTTTACTGAAGTAGTCTAGTATCAGCATCTTATACCATCAGCTACTGAAACACCAACACATCACACATACCATTCAGTATATTTCAGTATATTTACTGTTTAAATGCTGAACTGAACTAAACTATTTATAAACTTCTAATAAATGTTTTACTCACTTCAATAAAAACAAGGGCTACATTTTAAAAAAAAGAATGTTTTCCTTGTTAACTCAGCTTCACAGATTGACATGTTGGTTGTACAGAGTGGTATTCTCCAGAACTAGACGAGCAGGTTCATTCCAGAACCGTTCCTGTTAAACACTCAGTTTTCTCTGTTCACTTTTCTGGTTTTAGAGCTCGTTATTCTTTCTGACTCGCTTTAGTCTCCGATGCCCCAATGTGCACTGATCTGATTGGCTGAGGAGCCTTTGGTGATCTTACAGCACAAGTGATTGGTCTCTGAGTTCACTGTGCTGTAAAGCCTGTATACCGTAAAGACAAGAAAAGCTCTGCCGCTTAAAATAAACACAGTCAAAATTAAATCATTCTCAATAGTTTATCGGTTTGGGTCCACATTGGACAACATCTGGGTCCGCCTATTAGTGACACCTGGTCTACCTGTTAAAGCTAGTTCTTTTAGTTTAGTTCTAGTTCGTTTAATTCTTACGAGAGTTTAAGTTTGTGTGTTTTCTTGTAACAAAAACATGTTTTTGAACAGCAGCCAGATGACGCCGTGTTGCCAAGTCATGTAGTGTAAAAGCCACGCCAACTGAAAAACTCACCATTACAGCTCAACCAGTCGTGTAGTGTGAAGCAGGCATTAGTCAGTTAGTTTTATCTGCAGCATCCAAGACTCGGTGGAGCCAGTGGAACGCCTACCGCTCCGATCAATATCCCATCAGGCTGCTGGTTTTGTGGCCCAAACCCTCAGGAAAGCCTTTTTTCAGAGCTCAATAGAGGAGGACGTCTTTGAGAGGTAACCCAAACATCTAAAAGGCCTTCAGCCTTCAGGGGCAGCACATTAATACTGCAGGGGTCATAAAGAAGAGCAATTAGGGGCTTACAAAGGGACATAAACGTTAAGCTTAAAGCCACTCCAGCAGATGTTGGGTTTTTTTAATGGGCGCAAATGGACACAGCTTCTGCACGAAGAGCTCTTCTGTCCACGTAGAGCTTAAGGATGGAAAAAGCAGATCCTGTCATGCTCATATTTGTAGTTCTCCTCCAGGACTAAATATAAAAAAACGTATTGGAGGTATTCTGAACAGATGACCTCACCTCACGTCCGAACCCTCAGCTGAATACTTGTTTCGGACCATAAAAGTCAGCTCGTCCTGACCTTCCACTCGTTATCCAATTGTTCTCCCTTGTGTTTTATATACACTATCCTTTTCCTCTCTCTCTCTTCCTTCTCCTCCCTCGCTCCTTCCATGAAAAAACTCTCGGTTCCCCTGCAGAGGAGCCCCACCACCTGCAAGAACAGAAACTGAATATGGCCGCAAACCCCCTACGTGGGCCCCCCACGGACCCCTAAGCTGCCAAACACAGTTTCGTAAAACCCAGTGCATGTGCACGAGCTGCCAGAACCGTCCAGGAGGATCAGACCCGCTGCATTCCGTTAGATGGAAGCGATAGGACGACGGTGATTCCCCCTATACTAGAGCCAGTATGTGGGTCCCTGCTTTAGCTCCTCACTCTCTAAACAACATAACTGACAGATCAGTTTGATAGCAGTTATCAAGGCTGCTACTATTTCTTGGACGTCCAAAGAAAAACATGATTTTTTATTTATTTATTTATTTATTTTTGGCATTGTATGAACCCAGCAGCTGCCGTTTACAATGCGGGCCAAACTCACGATGAACGGACCAATAGAAATGCTCTAAAATAGCTTGGAAAAAAATCTGGTTCCATTGAAAGTACTGTTTTTATCGTCTCCTGTAAAGTTGCTATTTTGGAGACACTTGTTTTTCATTGGACGGTGACGATATATTGTTGGAATGCTAATATCTGAGAAAGCTGCAACATGCAATTAACCTTCTAACCTGATGAATTAAGTCTGGCTGGATTTACATTGATTTTTTCCCCCACCTTTTAAAAGCCTGGCTTAAATTTGGGTAAGGGTTTGAAAGTTGCTGTTTAGAGACCTTCTGTAACAACGACAGCACACCCAGTGGCTAGATGGAGGCAAGAGTGTCAGACACATGCTGAAAGAAGGGTTTACCTGAACTCAGTGCTTAAGAGGTGTGTCCCAATACTTACGTCCATAAAGCGTATAAACAGAAGTTATATAGAAGTGTCTCCCAAATGGCGACTTTACAGTAGAGGCCAAAAACAGTCTTCACTTTTGATGTAAGTCAATGGAACCAGAGTTTTTCCCAAGCTATTTTCAAACATTTGAGAGGTGCTGTTTAGAGACCCTCTGTAACAACGACAGCAGCCCCGGTGGCTAGACGGAGGCAAGAGTGTCAAACACATGCTGAAACCCGGCTTTGTTCCGGCTTTTGATTGGCTGGTTCTCTAATGCCAGGCATTCGCCTGTAGAAATTTTGTTCTTTGGTGTCTCAACAGAACATCTATATCTCGTCACTGTCCAAAAAACAAAACAACAAGCACCTCCAAAAGGCCAACTTTACAGGAGAGACCAAAAACCTACCACACTTATAATGGAAGTCAATGGAACCAGAATTCTTGTCCAAGCTATTTTGGAGCTTTTCTGTTGGTCCAATTATAATGAAATTTTCACACAATGCATGTTGCACAAACCATGTTCCAATGATAGGAAAAAATGAAAATGGTCAAAAAAGAAGGTACAAATGGACACTGCAATGTAGTGCTTTAGCATGAATGTTATTTAAAACAAGTTTTTAATAAGTTTCGTCCCAATAACCAATTCACATAGCTTTCTGTGAGGTAGGTTCTGACACTGTGTATGGTCACCCTTCTGGCCAGTCCTGGTCTGCGAAATGAAACAATCAGCCCTAATCAATCAATAAAGCAGTCAGTGAAGTGTTAACGCCTTACAGTGAACTTCTGCAATCAGGGCAGTTACTGGTGAGTTATTGGTGTCGGATGAGGCTGCACTCAATAAATCAACTCGTCGTTACTGTGAGAGGCTACTTCCAAACAACACTTCCAAATTAGCCATGTTCATTTTGTCTAAAGCAGCAGCCAACACTGACCAGAAGAACAGTAACTGCTGTTTAACTGGACACCCCACTGCCTCCACACCTGCGCTGAGCTTTCACTTTCTGTTTCCTCTCCAGCTTGTTGACGGCTCTATTATGTTGCTGCCTTCTTTACAGCCTTTCGAGCTGTTCTACGCACTTATGCTGGTCTGGCCCTGAATGTTTTATCGTATGCTGTGGCATCCTGACCAATCACAGATGTTCACTGGATGTTCAATCAATCAATTAATCAAAAAAAAAAAAAAAATTATAGCACCTTTCAGACAAATAAGATTGAAACTCAAGGTACTTCACAGGTGACTGAAGAATATCTAAACTAAAAAGAAATAATACAAATAATAATAAAATTAATCAATTAATATAAAAAATAAACAGCGAATTATTAAGATAATAAAAGTTAATTAATAAAACAAGAGCAAACTAAATTAAAATAAATAATAAAGTAAAATAAGAGTCGACAAAATACAACAAATGAAATATTACAAATAATAAAAACAGATAAAATACAATCAAAGTATGGATATTAAGATAAAAAATATAAAAAAAAACACTACATAAACGCCAGACTGAACAAATAGGTTTTTAGTTTATGCTTAAAAATCTCATTGTTTTTGAGCTTCTCTCACATCAGGGAGGTTGTTCCAGCATTTTGGAGCATTGTGGCTAAAAGCAGCATCACCAAAGGTTTTTGTTTTTCTTTGTGGAACAACTAAAAGAGAAGATCTGGAGGATCTGAGGAGCCTACCTGGTTCATAAGTCGAAAGCAGTTCAGTGAGGTAGTCTGGTGCAAGAGCATGTAGTGCTTTATAAACTAATAGAATATTTTTTTTAAATAATACGAAAACAAACAGGTAACCAGTGTAAAGACTTTAAAATCGGTGTAATGTGGATGTTCTTATTATTCAAAGCACAAGATTCAACAAGCACTACCACTTCATTTACACATCTGTGGCATTGGTAGAACTGAATAAAACATGTGGACTCTTGTCTATACTTTTGTCTATAAAGTGTAAACACAGAAGTTGTACAGAAGTATCTCCCAAATGGCAACTTCACAGCAGAGTCTTCACTTTTCATAGTCTTCACAAGGTATCTTGGAGCATTTCTATTGGTCCATTCATCATGGAATGTTCACCCAATGTAAACTGGAGCGGCCTTGTTCCAATAGTGTAGAAAAATGAAAAAGATACATGTTTTTTTCTTCGGACGACGACGGTATAGTGTTACCAATTGATCCAAGTTGCGTTAGCCATTCGTCAGTAACAACAGCATCAATCCAATACCAGATGTAGGGACTGGGGTCTCGTCTTGTGGGGTAGCACAGCGACTGAGCATGAGCAGGAAAACCTCCTTTCAGATTTTAAGTGCTTCTATTAAAGTTTTAATGGTAGACACACTGGAGTGGTCAGGTTTCAGTAGTAATATTCACTTCACCAACATGGCACTATGAAATACAGTGGGGTCCAAAAGTTTGAGACCATATTGAAAATACTGCATTGCTCTCAATGTGTGGCATCAAATTCAAGTCAGTTCTAAACAATATGCTTTATGTTAATAACTGAATTAAACATTAGGGATTCCTCCCGTCCTGCTGAACGCTGTTGGAGGACTGACCATCAGGGTCACCTTTCTTCTACCTTCTTCACCTATCACCAACCAGCTCTCCTGTCCATTTGTGCCAACTGCAACACCTTCAGATGTACCAACGTTGAGATAGAATGGGACTGTTTCAGTCTCGGTCAGAGACTGCCTCGGTCAGAGACTGCCTCGGTCAGAGACTGCCTCGGTCAGAGACTGCCTCGGTCAGAGACTGACTCTACCAGTGCAGTTTCTAAAGCTTTTTCATCCAGACATCAAAGAGATGTTCTCTTAGCTTTTCTTTGGTATTTAGTTTATTAAACTGTAAATACTGTTTGAACAGAGCAGGATGGGTCTCCCCATTGTGAGTCTTGGTTCCTCCCAAGGCTCCTTCCTCCAGTCTGAGGGAGTTTTTTCTTGCCACTGTCGCCTCTGGCTTGATCACTGGGGTATATACTATATATATTGCAACTGTCTGTTTTCTTTATTTTTCTTAATTTCTTGACTAATACTTTTTTATTTTATGAATAGTGTAGAATAAACAATGAAATATAACAAAACAACATCCCTCTTTGTATGCACAAGTATGTAAAAATAATAGCAACCAACCCAACCCCTACCACCACCCCCCCACTCCACTTCTATTTGTCATCATAGGGAGAGAAAATATATAAAAAAAATAACAGATAAATAAATAAAAATACTAAAAAATAAATTAATAAAATAATAATAATTCTGGTCTGGTCTGGTCTTCCTATTCCACAAATTGTCTTCTAAATTGACCATATGTTCCAATAATTAGAAAAAAATATACAAATATATAGCATCTATATCTAAACATCAATACCCATATACTATTCTCACATTAATAAAGAATGGAACAAATATATACATGTAACGGTCTGTTTTCAAACTTCTGTAAAGCTGCTATGTGACAACACCGTTGTGAAACCACAAATACACTTGAAATTTATTGAATTAAATTGAAATAAGAGTCAGTTTGCTTACTTACAACCTGTAACTCACTACAAGCTAAATAGGTTCAAGTAGGCTACATCTAACTGGGCTCTTATATTATATTACAGCCTATTAGATCAAATTATATCATATTATATCTTAACTCTACAATAACCACAAAGAGTTACTCGGCAGCTAAGACGTGCAGGAACACGGCCCAGCGGGAAACGAGCACATCTTACTGTGTTTAATGACCGGTATCTGAGCCTGCCCTGACAAATCACTGCTTTAGAAAAGACGGGCGTGACCCACCGGTAAAGTAAAGTGGTGGTAAATGCTTTTCACTGTTTAGAAACAGAGAAGACCATGTATACATGCTGATTGTAAAGGTAAAGCTCACTCTGTGGCTCTCGGATCCTTCCAATCACCCCCAGACAGGAAGTCGTTACTGGGGCCAGCAAAGCCCCCCACACTGCACACATGGCAAAGGAAGGAGGGACTAGTTGTGGGAGTTCTAAACGTTAGCTGACCCCGACTTGCTTCCTGTGTAGTCTTTTTTTTAACTTGACCTTCTGAAAAACCCTCCCCACCCATATGCATTCCTATATTCGACAGGAGAGGAGTCGTGCTGACGCAGCATTTAAAGCTGGAGATGTAACCACAGACATTCAGAGTGTTTTGGTGTGAAGTTGTTGATTATAGAGAAACACAAATATAGTGGTTTTATTAACTGTGACCTCATGACCAGTTACGCTACAGACATCTTCTAAATAACAGCACAATTTTATTATAACACCCTGCATCTACCACACTGCCACCAATGTTTATTTGAATATGTTTAATGTCCAAAACCCTACATCTCAGGATCCTTAAAATGGCCCTCAGAAATAAAAATATATTGTATCATAAATGTTAATAGGTATTGCAAAAGTTTTGGGCCAGGGCCCCCCCGGGCCCCATGACCTCAAGGGCTCCTGGGCCCCACTGGCCTGGTCAGTAATCCAGCCATGCTGTGAACAACTCTGTTGTGACTACACAGACAGTCAGTATAGTTCAGAGACAAATGCCTTGTGACAGGGTCTCTAACATTTTTGGAGAAAAGTGATTTTATGGGGGTAATATGGGGGTACTTGCTCTACCAAGGTCAGATGGTCAATAAGTTTGAAATTTGATGCTGTCTTTTGAAACCCCACATCTATTATAAATTAATTAATAAATAAATAAATTAATTAATTCTATTATAAATAAAAGATTAGCCCATCATTTGGACCCTGATGATGGCCATTTGGGACCTAATAGGCAACACATTTAGGTAGTGTTATCCAAGGACTGCCCAGGTGGGGAATTAAACCCCAGCCTACAGCCTGGAGTGCAGCATCATAACACAGTACACTACACCAACTACAGACGAAAGAAGACTGAAGTGGTCAGTCACAGTAGTAGCTGGTTGAAGACTGAAGTGGACAGTCACAGTAGTAGCTGGTTAAAGACTGAAGTGGCCAGTCACAGTAGTAGCTGGTTGAAGACTAAGTGGGCAGTCACAGTAGTAGCTGGTTGAAGACTGAAGTGGACAGTCACAGTAGTAGCTGATTGAAGACTGAAGTGGCCAGTCACAGTAGTAGCTGGTTGAACACTATAGTGGTCAGTCACAGTAGTAGCTGGTTGAAGACTAAAGTGGACAGTCACAGTAGTAGCTGTTTGAACACTATAGTGGTCAGTCACAGTAGTAGCTGGTTGAAGACTGAAGTGGGCAGTCACAGTAGTAGCTGTTTGAACACTATAGTGGTCAGTCACAGTAGTAGCTGGTTGAAGACTGAAGTGGACAGTCACAGTAGTAGCTGGTTGAAGACTGAAGTGGACAGTCACAGTAGTAGCTGGTTGAAGACTGAAGTGGACAGTCACAGTAGTAGCTGGTTGAAGACTAAAGTGGACAGTCACAGTAGTAGCTGTTTGAACACTATAGTGGTCAGTCACAGTAGTAGCTGGTTAAAGACTGAAGTGGACAGTCACAGTAGTAGCTGTTTGAACACTATAGTGGTCAGTCACAGTAGTAGCTGGTTGAAGACTGAAGTGGGCAGTCACAGTAGTAGCTGGTTGAAGACTGAAGTGGACAGTCACAGTAGTAGCTGGTTGAAGACTGAAGTGGTCAGTCACAATAGTAGCTGGTTAAAGACTGAAGTTGTCAGTCACAGTAGTAGCTGGTTAAAGACTGAAGTGGTCAGTCACAGTAGTAGCTGGTTAAAGACTGAAGTGGTCAGTCACAGTAGTAGCTGATTGAAGACTTAAGTGGCTAGTCACAGTAGTAGCTGGTTGAAGACTGAAGTGGACAGTCACAGTAGTAGCTGGTTAAAGACTGAAGTGGCCAGTCACAGTAGTAGCTGTTTGAACACAATAGTGGTCAGTCACAGTAGTAGCTGGTTGAAGACTGAAGTGGGCAGTCACAGTAGTAGCTGGTTGAAGACTAAAGTGGACAGTCACAGTAGTAGCTGGTTGAAGACTGAAGTGGCCAGTCACAGTAGTAGCTGGTTGAACACTATAGTGGTCAGTCACAGTAGTAGCTGGTTGAAGACTGAAGTGGACAGTCACAGCAGTAGCTGGTTGAACACTATAGTGGTCAGTCACAGTAGTAGCTGGTTGAAGACTGAAGTGGTCAGTCACAGTAGTAGCTGTTTGAACACTATAGTGGTCAGTCACAGTAGTAGCTGGTTGAAGACTGAAGTGGACAGTCACAGTAGTAGCTGTTTGAACACTATAGTGGTCAGTCACAGTAGTAGCTGGTTGAAGACTGAAGTGGGCAGTCACAGTAGTAGCTGGTTGAAGACTGAAGTGGACAGTCACAGTAGTAGCTGTTTGAACACTATAGTGGTCAGTCACAGTAGTAGCTGGTTGAAGACTGAAGTGGGCAGTCACAGTAGTAGCTGGTTGAAGACTGAAGTGGTCAGTCACAGTAGTAGCTGGTTGAAGACTAAAGTGGTCAGTCACAGTAGTAGCTGGTTGAAGACTGAAGTGGACAGTCACAGTAGTAGCTGGTTGAAGACTGAAGTGGCCAGTCACAGTAGTAGCTGGTTGAAGACTTAAGTGGCTAGTCACAGTAGTAGCTGGTTGAAGACTGAAGTGGACAGTCACAGTAGTAGCTGGTTGAACACTATAGTGGTCAGTCACAGTAGTAGCTGGTTAAAGACTGAAGTGGCCAGTCACAGTAG